>WEIV01010262.1:5701-31858 GCA_013390005.1 Calyptomena viridis | reverse complement strand
GAATAAAAAAACCCAAACAAACACCAGATTTAACCATTTCTTTAAATCAGGTTTTGACTTAAAACAGATTCACTGATATGAAGTATTCTGTGAACTTGCTTTGAGCAAGCTTAGACTGAGTCACTCAACACACAACCTTGAGCTAGTACAGATCTGGAGGCAGCAAACAGACCAAAGCTGATTGTTTCTGGTAAATCATCTTTCAGGTTTAGGATGTTATTATACCTAAAATTTAAAGTGAACTTAAATAATGTAAGTTGGATAAAGGAAAAGCAAAATGCTAGAGAACTTCATATAGTTTGCTTTTCTGGGCATAGTTTCTTTTTTGGAGCTACAAAGTAATGTGTATCAAGTTTTGAATCCTTCCTGATAGGTAAACTTCTGCAGCATATTTAACATGGCCTTGAATGGTGCTTGTTAGCTGCTGCTGCAGTTCAAACTAGTAGTATAATGCTTCACATAAGGTCTCATAGCTGTTAATTCTCCATTATTTTTTTTCATCCTTTAATATCATAGTAGGAAGATATTGAGTGCAAGTAATTTCTCCTTTTTGAAAAATTGGGGTTTGGTCACTAAACTTCAGCTGAAGCTTTTCACAGCTGAAGGCACAGCAGAGACCTGGTAACATCCTACCATCTACTTATTCAAAGACCATCACACAAGAGGAAATATCTTAATATCTATGGGAATATCAGCTTCACATCAAAAGTGGAACCAATGCAAAGCTTAAATCTGTTGATGCATTGTAAACCATGACTAAATGGACTACACGAATTTTCTAACTTCCTTGAAAATATGAGCACAAGGCCTTCGAAATTTCATAGCCTGGCTGCATACTGCGTGAGCCAATAGATGTCATTGATCTGTTTTCTTCAACAGAATTGTATGTTACTTGAGAGCAGGTTTTTCTATCTGTGGCATCAAGATGATCTTACAGTTGACTGTGCAGCTGACTCAATTTAAATTCAAATTGAAGCACAAGTATATTTGTCAATAATTCAGTACCGTCTCTAGCCACTAACTCTTCCCTGATTTGTATCATCAGTGCTTTGGTGTCTTTCTTTTGGCCCTACTGTTCTCTCTTCTTCTTTCTTTCTCTTTGCTAGAAAGCTACCAGAGCCAAAACTTCTAGAGAAATGTTACTAACCAGTAGTTATCTTAAAATCTTTCACCTGATGAGAAAAAGCTAAAGTACTAAATTTTAAGAGTTCCAAAACATGTTAGTATGAGTATTACACATACTGACTCAGCCTCGTGAAACCACCCTGGTTTTCACAAGCAATGGGATTGGGTTACAAAAACCCTGCATGCCCTGGCACTAAATATAGTCTGAGGGTAAATGACTACTGGTCCCATCTGTCTATGAAGGAAATGAGTGAAAACATGGCATGGCAGTGAACTTATTCACCTTCTTTTCCAGTATTTTTTTGACAGCTTTCGACTGCATCTGTCTGCTTCCTCCCAACTCTTTTCAAAGAAAATAGCAAGACTCAGGGTAAGACATGGAATTAATTGCAATGCATCATCCCCTCTTTTCATGCTTGTAACAAACCAATGAGCACTGAAAGGACCCTTGGTATAATAACGTGTAAAAAAAAAATTTACTGATTAGGGCTGCTGGGTAATAAAACGTCCTTGGTATAATTTGACTCATTTCTCTTTGTGGTTCTACTATTAACCCTACAAGAGCCAGTATCTGTATTTTGGTACACTGCCTTGTTAGTCTAGCCTTTCTGATCCCTCAGAATTAAACTTACACTAACAGGACTGCAAGATAAAAATGCAGGCAGAGGGATGGTTAGGCCCCTGTGGTCACCAAGATAAATTAAATAATTTAAATTGACCTAGGGGCCTGTGTGTAGAATAATCCTGCACTTAGATGACCCAGTGATTCTTAACTCATTTCTAAGTCTGTATCCAGTCAATGTGAAAGTGTTAATGTTCCTGTATCACAGTACACTGATTACACTTATCTTTTTCATACCCAATAACCAGAGACAATGATTATATTATTCATAAGATATTTTTACCTGAAGTAATAAAGCATGCAGCTTTAGTTATTATTTCCTAATCTTTTTTTTTTTAACTGTACCTTTTTCTTCAGCCCCAGGGATAACCCTACAATTTATATTAAAAAACATTCTTCCCTTGCACACCTTTCTTTTTTTATCTCTGCCTATGCAAAGCTGGTATAATTGTATCAGCAATGTGAATGTTTATGTGAACATTCTTGTACCTTTCATGGGATACTATCCCTGCAGGGCTGGCCAAAACATCCTTTCTTTTTAAATTGAAAAATAAAATTGGAGAGGGGTAATGTGGGAGAAAGAGGCTTCTATCAGCACATCTTCTCTTACCTTAATCAGGTAATACACAAGGCAAAAATGTCTGACATGTCCACAAACAGCTACTGTGCTGCCTGCCATATGCTGCCCTAGTGTTCCAGATGGACAGAGAATCTGTGGAAGTCATGTTTTATAAGCACTCCCTTTAGGCTCCCGGGAACCTCCAGGACACAGCTGGAGAGATGTAAGCACACACCAGTGCAGCAGTGTGGCAGTGCGTGTGTGTATGTGTGGGGAAAAGAAAGAGCATAGATGTTTGATAGGCAATGAGGCTGGTTCTAAATAATTTTGAAGCAACTAAAGGGGAAGGGCGTGGAAATATTGCATTTGACTTCATGCGGCATGCCAAGAAAATTCCTGAGTGGGATTTCTAGAACTCATTTGCTGTCAAATTCTCCAATATGTGAGACTTAATTTCATTTCCAAGGGTGATGCCACATATTATGCTACAGAAAGGTGGCACAAATGCACAGGCAAGCAATGAATGAGTTTAATCCCTGATCCAAATAAAAGCTGAAGGAAAACGGAAGCTCCCAATCTTTCTGCAAGGCCATTAGCAAAATTTGTGTTTACATTTAAGTAGTATCATCGCAGGGTTTTGCTCTCCTGGGACTTTCAGTTGTGTTATAACATCCTAATTATGGTTCTTGAATCAGACAATGCAAGGAGATTTTTATCTGGCCATAGGTATTTGAATATAAGTTGCGTTTAACATGACTGCTAGGAGTTGTTCTGCTAAAATCTCCACATGAATGAGTTGGAGTTAGCCAAAACATGGCTAGAAACCTGACCATTAATCTGCTTGACCCTCAGAACATTTGGCAAAGAGCTTGAGCAAGACCTCAGTGCATCCCCACTTCTTTAAATGCTATAGCTGTCATCTCTGCTCAGGTGCCTCCAGGTGGCTCTACAAGGTCTGCTTTTCACCCAGCCTTTCTCTTTCTCCGGTTTTCCTTTTCCTTCCTGTGCACAAGCATTTGGAGTTCACCTTCACAGGAGGGCAACAAGTCAGAGGAAGGCGTGTTCCTCCACCTGCCTCCCTCTCTTGGCTGTGCTGCAAGACATGGTGAGTGGAATCCCAGTGAAATGAAACCCCAGTCTTGTCCTACACAAGGCTATCTGTAGGAAGCTGTAGATATGGTAGAAAGACATCTACCTTTTTTAAGTTAAACTTATAGTTATTTCCTATGATGTATCCCAGTCACATAATTTTTTTTTAAAATAGTGAACCACTTTGATGGCCATGACATTAAGATTGAGCTAATTGAAATTTTGTGACCAAAAATTAGCCTTTTGTTGAAAATTTCCCAGCCAACTATGTTCTTAACTAGTACCATAATATAGGAAAACATACACTTGCTGAGTGACTCAGTGCCAGCCCTTACCTCTCTATGCATAGTCTGGTCTTTTCAAACGATAGTGTTATTACAGCTGATGTTAACATAAAGGCAAAACACAACATAAGTTCTTTGTATTATGCAGATAATCGGTGGTGTTTGTGAGGTTATGATCAACATGACTGTCCTGATGGGCCACAGCGAGTTTCTGTATAAAGTAGAAGGGAAAAAGTGAAATCCTTACCTGGAAGATAGCTATTGCCTTTCCAAGTTAAGAAATAGAATAACTCTATTAAAATACGTCACTTATAACAACCACCTGCAGTTTCTATCATGCTGAGATACTCACAAAACTCTTATTCAGGGGTGGAAGGTGGCTCTCCGGACTTTGTAGGTAAAAATACTTCTGTGCAGAGAGAATTTAAACGTTTTTGCTTGGCAGTGAGCCCACATCAGAAGTAACCAAGTTTTACTCAGGTTTTAGGCAGCTGTGGGAGAGCCCTGCACATCCGGAGACCTCCCTTGCTCTGCCAGGAGGATAGTGCTGGTGGCAATGGCAGCTCATGGATGGCTACTCACTCTCCATGAGGGAAAGAGTCTAAAGTGAGAAGAAAAATCACCCCATAAAAGATCTAGTTCAGGTCTGGAGTAGAGGATAGAAAGGAAAAGCTAAGTGAGTGAGGCAGAGGCTGGTGTGAGAGCGCTGCATGTTTTGGCTGCCATGACCCTGAGGGCATCCACAGCACTGCCTGTTGCTGCCCACCGCACTGGCTTTCTCCTACGCTGCCCAGGACTAGGTCTCCATCTCAAACCCCAGGGCCATCAGCCCCTGCCCCAGCAGTGCTGCAGCAGGGACTCCCTCCAGCTTCCCACAGCCTGACCCTGCCTGGCCACAGGCCTCTGAGCCACATTTACCCAGAGGCCCATGGCCTGGACCTGGCTTTTCTTAGTACCCAGGGAGGTGCCTGGTGCTCAGGGATGGGGCTGCTTTTGTGTCCCTGTCTGCCCAGTCCTGCTCTGACCCTGGGGAGCCCTGACACCCCTGATACACAACACCTAAATTAATTGGTTTTTAGTTCTGTACAAAATCAACGTGTGCTCTCATGCAGATATTACTAGCTGACATAGAAAAGGAAAGGTAATATCCTGGCCATTTGTTTCTGTAACTTGATCGTATAAACAGGTATATTATTTTAAGACTAAAAAAAAATACACACACACAAAAAAAAATCAATGCGATTTTCCATCCATTCTCATCAGAGAAGAAAAGGCCTTGGCCTCATCCCCAGCAGGCTTTGCCCCCATAAGGCACTGTAGCCTCTGCCTTTCTTCCCTCCTTCCAGAGCTATAAATTAATATCTCATCATTGACCATAATATGCCCTGTAACTCTGTTTATTATTACTGCGTATTTTAGACAGGTGGTAAGTATTGGCACTTTCTATTATGCTGATAAACAATGTTGAACTGGCAGGTGAAATGTGCTGTTGGGGTGATTTCTCACTTCCCTGTAGCCTCCCATGGATTTCTGCCTGAGCTGAGGGAGTGCGGAGCTCAGCCAGGTCTGCCTTTTGCAGCGCCCCACTCCCCTTTCCTGTAAGGATCAGCCAAGGGCTGTCACTCCTTTCTGATCCATGCTTTTAAGGGAGCCACAACCGAGCATAGCTCTTAGGAAACTGAGCACAAATATAAGCGTCTTCCCTTATATCTGGTCCTCGTTTCCCTCATGGATGCTGCTGCTCTCTCAGATCCATTTCCCTTACTGTCCAGCAGCATTGGTGGTCCTGCCTTCCTGAACTGCTGCTGTTTCACTGCTGGAGTGGGAGCTGGTGTGAGGTGGCCAGGAGACCTGGATATAGTTGGCTATTTATTGAAAAATCCTTAGGCACACGTACCCACTTCTACTTACATGATGCTGCCTGACATGTATCAGGTTCACACCTAGTGCTCACATGTACGTGATACTGTCTCAAATGTATCAGAGTCTTTCTCAACTGCCTTTCAATCTCTCCTCTTGCAGCATTGCATCTATTTACCAGCTTTTCTTCTCAGACACCTTGCAGCATGTCGCAGGTGTATGTGTGTCTGTGCAGTATATCTACTTGGAGCTCTGTGAGGAGATACCTAAGTGCAGTTCAGACACCTGGGAGCAAATTCGCCTTGATGATGCCAGTGGCACCAACTCTTTACGTTGGTTCCAGTACATAAATTAGCTTGGCTATGTTTTCAAGGCATGCATTGTATATACATGTTTGCAGTGTCCTGTCTGGCAAGAACAGCAGCTATTTTTCGTCTGCAACTCTCTTGTCCAACTAAGAGATGAATGTAAAATATTTTATGCAGCTTATTTATAGATCCATCTTTTTCACACCTGCAAACCAGGGGCACTAAGTGAAAAAACATTAAAAAAATATTGGTTTCATCTTTACTTAAATACTCAAATGTTAACAAATGACAGGATTTTTGTTGTTGATACCTCTTCGTTCATGTGATGGCTTTGTGTATATGCAGTCTTTCATTACTGAAGTGTGGCTTTTTTGCCCTGCCTTTACAGATTGAATCCAAGTTCTGTAATCAAAATGCTTTGGAAAGGATGTAGTCAATGAGTTAAAAAGTTACAGGAGGGAAATGCAGGAGGGTATAAAATAACTGAATTTTATTTTTACTTACTTTACCTACAATAATTTTGATTTTCCTAGGGGGAAATCCTCTGTCCTCTCCTCCCCTCTCCTCCCCACATGGTCACTGGTCACAGGCAGCATGACTTCATGAGAAGAAAGTCCTAGTTGTCAAGTCTGATTTCCTTCTATGACAAGGTAACTCACCTTGCTGATGTAACCTTTTTGGATTTCAGTAAAGGTTTTGATGTCATCTCTCATAGTATCCTTCTGGACAAAATGTCCAGCATACAGCTGGATAAACACATCATGCAAAGAAAATTTTAGATGGAATTTAGATGTTAATTTTGTCTGCTTCATGTATTTTTCTGGCATTTCAGATTTCTTTTCTTTAATTAAATATACCATCTACTGTCACTGTTCAGGTGGGCAAAGGAGTAGGTATGCAAAAGGGAGCAAGACTTAAGATATAAAGTCACAGAGTTCTTTTCCATATGTTGTGGCTGTGAAGACTGAGGGTGTCACAGAGCTGGTGTGTCCACAGTGCTGTGTGGGACACTTAATTCCCAGGTCACCTTGCCTTGTTTATTCCTTTAGTACTCATACATACCATTCACGTTTGTTTCAGTGGCTATAGTTGTGGTAGCTATTGAGACTACAAGAGCTAGTACTTTGTATAATAAAAGTTACCAACTTAACAAGTGAAATACTGAGCAAGGGATAACACACTACAGTAGCTCATGTGGTCTCCTGTCCTAGATGCACCTCCTTTGTTTGTGCTATACAAGTGACCCTAAATGAAGTGAGGAAAGGCAAAGGGCATGGCAGGAGGTTTGGAGCGAAATATACTATGTACATATCATGTAGTGTTTTAGCGAAGATTTGCAGGGTCTGAAAGCCGCTGTCCAGAAGTAAAGCTGCATGCTGTTTTCATGGGACAAAAAAGTACAGTAGTAATCTCAATTGATTACAAAAAATGGTGAGACCTTTATGTCATATGATATACTAATTAAAACCCTAGAAATAAAACCCAGTCCTAACTCTTAGATCTTTCCATTACTGGGGGAATTCTGCATTGTGTTCCATCAGGGCATGCTGTATGCTTAAGGGAGAAGGAGGAACTGATCTATGCTACCATAATGTCACCTCCTAGCACATTGGTATTATGTAGACATTCTGGTGAGGCATGCAGTACCCTGAATGTGAAATTCCCTGATAACTGTGTGTCTAAAAGCTAGATCTGGATTTTTATGCCAGCGGCCATCTCTATTTAAAATGCAAGATAAATTGATCTCCTCCCCCGACATTATCAGAATCACGCAGATGGTGTTATTATAAATAAGTTCTGTTTATCTAAAAGTATTAGCATTTAACTCTAGGAGGAATGGTTGTTGTTATGTGTGGTTCAGATTTTTATAGATGCTAGGGGTTTCTTTTGTCTTCAGAAAGATGCATATACAAAAAAAAATCTCTATATAGACTTGTTTTACTGGAATAAACACCCTCTGCTAGGCTCTTACTTCAGAATATTTAGCTGACCAACCAAAGTTAAGGAAGGAAAAAGTGTTAATCACAAGTGTGCAAATAACATTCATGAAAGTCATTCAGGCTAAAGTTACCATAGCAATGCTCATTATCACAGACTGATAATTAAAACTGGAGACAAAGAATGATCTTGTTGCACAGGAACATAAGGGTTAAGAAATCATTTTAAGTATGGTGAGTTAGGGTAGGTAGTTTGGGTGAAGATGGGATTGGTAATGAAAAAACCTCCTGAAAGAAACCAAGCTACAATCAATTTTTAGACACTTCTGTAAAGAAAATTAGGTAATCCAATCAAGGAATGCAAACAGAGCCATTTGGTTAGATGACCAATTTCACTGGGGCAACAGTGACTCATTAATATTTGTGCCATATGTTTATGAAGTATTCAAGGGCTACATTAAGCAAACTTGAAGCAACTGGGACTTAACAGGTAACTCACGGAGGAAAAAAAGTCCTAGAGAATTGATTAACTTTATTCACTGGGAATGGTATGCCTCTTTTTCTGAACAAAGTCATACTCGGTGTCCTTGCCCTACTATATTAATGATGGACCTTGTGCCTATATTTTGCTGTGAATCATTTTGGATAACTCAGGTTGATGAGCTTTCTGTTTTCCTTGAAACGTAGTCTGTGTTCTCTAAATGAAAAGAATTGTAAAGCTCTCTGCATTTACGCAGTCATTAATTAACCTGCAACAACTTAGTGGCACCAAGGGACTGAGTGTGTAAAAAATAGACATCAAAGTCAATGGTAACTTTGACTAACTTTTCTGGGTTTTTGTCACTAAAGCACTTAACAGTATTTAATTGAGCCAGCTACCTGATATCATAATGATGTAGTATCATATATTGAGACGGTCAAGGTTTTCATTGGTTTCATTGCTTGTTGCTCTCTTAGTCCACTTCATATTTAATGCCCTATATTTGACTTCTACTCCAGATCTCAAACCAATTCTGAGAAGCAACGTGTTTTAGAAAACTCCTGTGCTGGTCAGTGATTTATAGGAAAACTGATTTCTTTGTTCATGGTAGTTTCCTTCCCGTTTAGAACTGAAAGTGCTGAACTGGAGAAATTGAGTTCAGACCATGCTCATGGTCATGATGTTTGGCATGATCAAACAGTTTGGTGTTTAGAGGGACAGAGAGTCAGAGGTGAGCTTTTTTAGTAGTGGAAAATTTTCAGGTAGCGGTAATCCAAGGTCAAATGTTGGAAGTTGAAAGTACAAGCTAGGAAAGTAATTCTGTTTCAAGGTTTTAGAATTCCATTTACTATGATTATAACCTGGGAAAGGGGAGAATCTTTGTGACTGTCTTTGTAGATACTCATGTCTGACTTGTTAAACCTCAGAGCTTTGGTTTGATGCTAGAGACACCCTCAGATTCATTACATAGATTCTTGGCTAATATTTTTGTATTGTATGCAAAATCAGCTGTTTTGATAATGTGAAAACACTTTAAGCCTAGCCTGTGCTTAAGACCTAGTAGGACTCACATGCTGTATCTGCAGCTAGGATTTAATAGGGTAGTGATTCTTGGAATACATTATACTGTTCAGAAATTATAATATGGAGGTAATTATTCTTCTTATACCTTAATTAATATGGGCAGTTTAGAGTGGCCTACTAGGATGTGGGAGAATAAAGTTCCACTCTGGTGAAGGAAGAACTTGAGGCTTGATTTCTGACTTGCTTCTTCAACATCCAGGGAAAGCTACATGGCTCCAAAACTCAGGGGGAGAAAAATGCTAAGCTTCATCCTAGATCAAACCCTTAAATTTGTCTTATGCCACTTCTTTTGCTTATGAGCACAATTCACCTGAGCTGTCTCAGGCTATTTTTGTGGACCACGACATCTTCTTTAAACTCTAGCTGTAGCTGACTGCTGGCACCTGACCCATAGCTGGCATCCAAATTTGGTGCCAAGATTAATTGCAAAAATAGCAGAGACGAAGTTTACAGTGCCAAGTCTAATTCCTTTTGTGAATCTAGGCCAGTTTGGTTTTTGCCCAGAATTAATAAATAAAACAGAATTCTTCAATGGGCTTCATAAAGGGTTTTTGGACTACTTCTTTTCCCCTCTACTACAGACTCTCTCTGTTCTAAAACAATTTCACAGTCTAACAGACTTTACTCCTAGGAAAACTTTTCAGGGATCAATCTACATTTTCACTTCTTCTTAAAGTGAAATAATGCATCATCATGCCTAGAGTTCTGTATCCTCATTCCAGCCTCATGACTGTAATGTTTTTTCTACCATAAAGAATAATGCTTTAGTGTTGACACACTTCAATCTACAAGATGTCAGCTGTTTGGACTTTCTGTAAAGTGAGATCATGCTCTTTAGGCCTGTTTGTGAGTCAGCTGAGAGGACTCTGCAGTGCTGGTGAGGAGAGACTTATTTTTCTTCTGTAACAACCAGCATACCTTCCTAATGAACACAGTGGAAAATTTGCCTTTGTCTTCATTGTTGCAAAGTAGAGAATAGGAAAAGAGAAACTTGATTAGAATCTCCCATTTGCAATGTTTTGGCCCTGACTAGTCTGCCAAGTAAGAAGCAAAAGGTAAATTTTTTCCTTTAAATGTGTCTTAATTTCCTTCATGTTCCTGTAAACAGTGGAAGTAAAGCTGAAGTAAAAAAGATGAGCCACCAACCAATAATGGGATTTTATCATTGTCCATAAAGAACAATATATTGATTGATTATTTTTGGTTTGTACAAAGGCAGTCAACTGAAACTTCCGACATAACAGCAATCATTATAAAGTAGAGACTTTAATAGCTCAGCATCTGAAAAAGTACTTCAGCATAAAGTTCCATGGTATTTTGGTCTCCCTCTGTAACCTTCTTGAGAAAAGCCAAGAATAACAGCAAGGTTTTGTGGCATGGCTTGAAGATCAATAAATCTCAGCTCTGCTAAACCAAAAAGGAAATAAAAAATATGGAATCAAGAACCCTTACATGAAGTGTCTTATGGCTGAACTTGCTCCCATGTAATTCAGGCCTCTGTCAGTCTAAACAATACTACTGAGCACATCCCTAGGAAGAGGTGGATCCAAAACATTTAGGGATACAAATCTTAAAGTCAATACTTAAAACAATGTCATTAACTGGAAGGTGGCACTGAAAGGCAAGCAGGAGGCATGACTGTGGCTGAGCAGAGAGGCAGAATGGCCACAAGCACATGTGTAGTAACGTGCACCAGCAGCACTAGTCCTTAGCACAGAGCTGCCCCAAGAGTTAGGTGCTGGTTGTTATATGCACAGTGGATCTGAAACAGAGAGCTTTTGGTCAGCAAAGCTGTAGCTCTCAAAGGTTTTTGAGCAGTGAGGTGGACACTGCTGTTCAGAAGGCCTCTCAGGCTGCATAGCTGACTAACAATAGCTGTAAAAAGTGTGCTGCTGCAGCTGGGTCGGCTGTGTGCTCCCCACATCACTCATGTGCACAGCCTAAATCATCTTTCTTAGACGGAAAGATTTTTTACATTTACACAGCATGCAAAAGTGGAGGTGGCAGAAGGCTGTGTAGGACGGAGCAGTGTGTGGCTTTTTTGGATAGTAGAAGGCTCATCTGTTGGTTGTGATATACTGGCACTGTAGCAGAGGTAGGCAAAACTGCTGGAGCAATTCTATTTTCTTTCCTCGAGGCTTTGAGAGCCATCCACTTCAGAGGTTCAGGCTGGTTGCAAGGTTTGTTCTGGTGTGTTTACAACAAACTTTTTTTTGCACACATGGTATTTTCTCCCAAACCAACACATCAACTCAGATGGGATCGGTTTTTTGTGTGAACTGTTGGGGAAGAGTGCATGTTTAGAACAGCTGCAAATGAACTAAATGCTAGCTGGAAATGGTCAGGCAACAGTCCAAGCTAACATTAGAACAAAAGAGAGGGTGAAGCAAAGTGCTTATATTTCTGCTGAATCAATAATTCTGTCCAGGTTAACTTCAAGGTGTTGCTTACTTCATTGCTGTGCATCACATAATTAATTTTTTTCTTCATTTGGAGATCAAATTTGTGCAGCAGGCTTCCCACTGAGGCTTCACCTAGGTTTTAGTTTAATTTAGCTAGAGGTTTGTTGGTTTTTTTGTGTGCTTGCTTCCCCTCCCTATGCTTCTAAATCTAACTCCTCATTGGGAAAACAAGGAAGGATTGCGGTTAAAAGCCTAATGGAGAAGCTGGCTCTGGTAAGCAATATTCTCACCCCCCGAGAAATCTTAGAAGTGGTGCAAGTCTACAATAACTAATGCAGCCTCTGCAATGATAAATTTATTCCTTCATTTGTGAGCAAAATTGATGCACATGGCTAGGTCTTGACGACCTCTGCTTTTTTTCCTGTCAGTTTTCCCCTGTTTGCATAACATTGTGTGAGTTTGGAAAGACTTTAGGGGTTTTCAGGACTAAAGGAATCAAGCAGTCATATCTCCAGCTTTTCTATTTGACACAAACAAAAAAGAAAAAGAAGTCTATTATACACTGCTCAGTATGGGAATGGTTTGAGCTACTCAGCAGTTTTGCTTCAAACTCTTTCCTTAAAAAGGTAAATAACTACTGCTCCTCTCAGTCTCAAATTTCCAGCATAAAGACTGGTTTGAAAAGCCAAGGCATTGGAAAATAAGGCAGATAGATGTGGGTGATACATTTAGCTGGAAAAACTTTGTTAGCTATCATGCCCCATGCTGTTGTATATGATTATTAGTTCCAAAATAGCATAGCTTGAACGTTATTAGCGCACATTAAAGAACATTTCACTTCTAATTATGGAGTTAGGAGAAGTGCTTGCAACTTGCCTACCAAACATTTGCTTTGCACACATAAGAGTTTCCATTTTTTAAAATCTTTTTCATTTAAACCCCCCATGCAAACAGACTACTTTCTTTTGCAGCTTCCTGGTAACTTGTAATTTCAAGGTGCCAGTGAAGAAAGAGAAAAACTGCACATCTTAAAGTCTTCTTTTAATTAAAAAGCATTACACTATTGTGAGTAAAATACTGAAATTGAGCAAAAGGTCAAAATACTTTTCAGCTTAATTAGAGACTTGGTGATTGAGGACCTGAAAAGAACATTTCAAGACCATTTAGGGCACTTCTGAAAGAGTGTGGGGAGGAAGTTCCTCAGGTCAGTGTACCTACCTTCTTTCTGTTGTAGACAATTGCACCAATAATAAATTCAACCAGTCTCACATGCAAGCTGGTCTTGATTTTGCCCCTACTACTTCTACTGTAAGAGTTTTTTAAGTCTTATTCTGCCATTTTAACAGCAAGAAAGCAATTAATGGCAGTTCTGCAAATTGAATGATTTTCATCTTTGGCACAGAGAATATTGCATAAGGACTATGAGTTATTAACGATAATATTAGCCTGTTACCTGAGACATCTTTACCAGTAGATCATCAAGTTCTTTAAAAATGAAGCAACTGTCAAGGTCTCCATTTTCATACGGGGAATTAAAGCTTTGTGGAGTGAGATGATGTACTCAAGGTCATCTCAGTTAACTGATAGCAGGGTTGGGATTAGAAGCAAATCTGTACAGTTCCAGGCCACTGTGTTATCCAGTAGATCACACTGACTTCCCCTAGGGTTAGAAAGGATCTCTTGGTCGGTGATAAAGCAGTGTTGACTGCTAAGGCCAGGATTTTTGAAAGAACCTTGGGGCTTAAAATGCATGTCTCTCATACACGGAAGTGCAGGGGTGTCATGATCTGACCCTGGAAATCCTGAAATATGCTATTGTGTTTAATTTTTCTCTGAAAGATGCAAGCTGTAACAGCTCTGTCATCCCATCCAATTTTTATTAAATGTATATGCATAGAAGATGATGCTCTGCCCTGTTTTTGAGTCCATTCAGTTAAGCTTTTAATTAAAGATTTGCTGCTGCAGCAGAGAAACAGATAGCTACAATACTGCTTCAGCTGAGCTCCACTGAACTCAGAGCAACACAGACACAGCCAAAGATGATTCCTTCTGGAAACTGTTTACTGCCTGAACAGAGTAGTCCAAAGGTGGCAGTGAGGCATAGAAAAATAATATGAGTTGTGTCATCTGTAATGGACTTGGAACAGACCCGAGAGCAGTTTCTGCTCCATGATTCGGCTGCAAGCCTTCCTCAAGGAAGACATTTCTGTGTGGTTTTACACTTGCAGTTTCAGTAATATTTAAGGTCACATTTATTCCTTTTGTGCTCATCCTCTGTAGATAAAAGCAATCCCAGGCTTAATTTTGCTCTCTGAAGTCTCTGTGGATGTAGATTGGGGCATTTGGCTATCTAGGTGCTTATTTAAAACTTCAGGTTGGATGCTAAAACTGTTCTGGCAACAACTTTGCACTAGAGGCAGAGCTCTTGTCCAGTGCTAAGCAGCTTGTTTTTGGACGGTGCAATCCTCCCAAGCGAGAGGAACGGGCAGGAGGGGATGGCAACCGCAAGAGGAAGGTGGAAGCTGACTGCCTGCTGCTGCGGGCTGTCTGGAGCTTGCCTGGTGACTAAACCGGCTGGGGCTTCCAGCCACAGCCGCGCCTGAATCAGTCCCTCCCTGCTTGTACGAGGTTAGTTAACTCCCGCTATGGCAATCTTGATTACCCGTGACAGAAAGCAGCCAGGGAAAAGGGAGCCATCTCCTCAGCTGATAAAAGCCAAACGCTTTCCCAAGATCTCCTTTCCCGAGTTCAGTACTATTCTGCTTTAACCTGTTTCCTATGGGAATGTCCACACTTTTTCTGAAAGAGCAGATTGTAGGATGGACAACACAGACAATGTAACGATTTAACCACTTTTTTTTTTTTTTTGTCTGGATTTTGCTCGTCTTGTTCTTTTTTTTTAACTGAAATTCTTACCGCTGGTGGAGGTGCAAAGCTGAGTTTTCTGGTAGCTATAGTGCATAGTTTGAAGCCAGAAAGGAACCATGGTTTCTAAGTAGCACAGTTTCACCACCCTCAGTATTGTGCCTTCCAGTAGTCAAGTAATATGCCATTTATTCACACTGTTTCTACCTGTTATGTGTCATAGTAATAGCCATTGAACTGCAGATAAGTCATCTACTTCGAATATCAGGCTGAACATAGAAACAAAGGCATGCTTCTACAACACACACAGACACCTATGTGCATGCATATGTATTCCTTAAAACCTCAAAGCCATGAAATTTTTGTGTTTAAAAAAACCCAAAACCAAAACAAACAAACCCCCCCCCCAAAAAAAAACAACAAAAAACCCCAACTAAACAAAAATCACTTTTCTATGGCTTTGAAACTTTTTCATAAACAGGTGTAACAGTTCCAAGCTTGTTTCTTTCTTAAGGTAATTTCAGAGCACAAAAAGAAAGATTGCTATTGTTCTGCACCACAGTTTTAAAAGAGACATTTTAAAGATTAAAAAAAAAGCTCTAGATGATTTTCCAGTTCCTTAGAAAGTGGATATCATTAATGGACAGTTAAATCTTTTTGAATTTAAATATAAACCTCATTTTTCAAGTGGTTGCATCCTTTCAACTTCTTTTGATTGTGGTGTTTTAAATTTCTGAGATGGGACTGAAATCTTCCATCACATTCGCATTAGTAATCAAAATATTGCCTTACATATGGTTTTGTAGTTATAATTCTGGTTTGTCTTAAAATTTTAATTGCCTTTAGGTTACCAAATCTCTATGGTCCATGTAATTCAAGGTATAAGATTTGCTAAATTATAAGATATGGTTACAACTTAGGAGGAACCTACCTTGAATTACAATAAATGCATTTTTTCTATTCAAAAAGTATCAAAGATCAGAGAGTGATAGGCTGAAATTTATTGATCATTTTAGGGACCTCTAGCACTATGTGTATAATGCTTTGAAATCTGATGTCCATTATCATCTTTACCAGCAGCATTCATCCAGTTATGCAGAAAGCCGAAAGAAAAGGACAACTAAAGGGACTGGAGCCAAATATCTTCAAAGACAAAGTCATATTTTGTTTTTTCAATACTCAGCTAGCAATATGTTTCAGTGATACATTTATCAATAATCTAGTGAGTGACAGAAATGCTATAATTAATATGCAGTTTCCAAAATTAAAACCAAATTTGGCTTATCTGTGTGACAGTGAATAACTCCTAATGTCATTCTCCAAGAAATATATGAAAGCAGAATTTATAGTAGAAAGTCCACCCTGTTTAGTAAGGAAAACAGATGTTCATTAATAAGCAGGCTGACCACAGAGCACTGGAACTACCATCTGGATGGGATGTTGTACAGGGTTTCCCCTCCTCCCCCCCACCTTTAACAATTTAGTCAGTAAAATTCTGGGGATCAGATTTTTTTTTTTTTAAATAGCATGTTTGGAAATATGTTAATCTTCTGTTATTTCCTTCACATAATTTCTTCCTTCATGCCTTTAAACAAGTTACTAAGAGGAGAAAGCCATAAAAGCATTCCAGAAAGTTCTGGAAATTGGGTGGGGAGCAGAGGGGAGGAAGAGGGATTAGCTGTAGTAGCATCTCTTATTTGTCCTTGCAAAGCTGCAGGTGTTGTATAAAGTCTTCTCTGCTTGTGTGCCTCTGTCATCGTACATGTGGAATTCCGTGTGCATGCTCATACCCTTTGTTGGCTGGATTGCAGCAGCAGCACAGACAAAATCAGCCCCCTTCTGTGCTCTTATTTGCACCTGCATGCAAGGAAAGCATGTTCTCACCCCTGAAGAACTTGTCACCTGAGATTCCACTCCTGGAGGGAGTGATGTTCATGGCTAGTATTAAACTGTGACATGTAGTAGTGACATGGAAGTGCCTTTTAGGTGGATCACGTGTTAATTGTCATCATGTGGGACCTATGATGTGAGGTAGTGACACCCTTATTTTACATATGGAAAAAAATGGAGCTCCAGACAAAGCCAAGAATTAAAAAACAAATATCCATATTCCTCTATGAGAGCCTTGGTGCATGAGGATGCTTTTCTTTTTTTCATCTCAGTGTATTGTTGAAGACCATCCAAGAGTCCCTGCTTCTCCTTGCCCATTTGTAAAATGGGTATGAAAAGGCTTATCTAACTGCTGGGATGCTGGGAGGCTTTGTCCTGCTATGTAAATCTCTGAGATAACTGGGATAAGAGGGAGGGATATTTCATCACACAGCAACAATATTTCCATAATGTTTCTTATGGCTGATCCAAGGGAGTAACACTACGTATGTCAGATCAAGCATGGTGCTCCAGTTGTCAGATAATTACAATCTCTTACTAAGTAATTAATGCCCTTGGACTTCCTTTAATATTTGTATACCTTCTCCAGTCTGTTTTACTACATTCTTTCAAGACTCCTAAATACTTTCTTAGCAACCAAAACAAGAAATGACTTGATATTAAGCATGACTATTCTGTAGTCACTATTGGCTGACAGCAATTCATCAGTACACTGCTTATTAATTTCCTGCAATGTTCTGTTTATTGATATTGCTTTTATTGTGGTACCTCACCTCAGCCATGAAGAGAGGACATGCACCTTCATCTCGAGCTAATGGCATAGCTGCCAATGCTGCAGGGAGGCTGAAGAGCAATGTGACTAATAAAACACAACCAATAAAAATATGAAAGAAAAAATGTCCCTACTAGTAAGAAATGCATATTCCAAGTGCTAGCACAGTGCCTGGGGCTGTTAATCATCACTCCATGGGCACCCCTAAACAACTCTAAACAACAGTTAGAAAAGGATCAGATGGCTGTTTAGGGAACCCGGTAGAGTGGTATTTGTTTGACTGGCAGGTAGCCATGCTTGTGAGGTGCACTGTGAATAACAACGGTGGCTAAAACATGAAGGCTTTTACTCATATGCTGTCTTTAGGACTGCTTTCCACTTTGCGTGAGGAGATAAAGGAGGATCTGGACTTAAATTACAATGGCTCATTGCAGAGTGGTGGGACCTGCTGAGCAGACCTGTGTAAAGGGCAAGCTGGAAGCAGTAGTTTCGAGCAGTTTACCTGCACTGGCTTTTCCTGGAGGGAAAAAAATCTGTTTGTGCCACTGATTAATAGTTCTTTCCTCCCTGTTTCTTGCCCACATTTGTCATGGAGGAAGCTTGTGAACATCCTTTCCTCCTCTCCAAGTGCATATGTAGACTCTCCCCTCATCTCCAGTTCATTAATCATAAGAGCTTTTGTTATGTTGGTTTCTTCTCCCCTTTCCCTTCTGAATTCATCCCCTTGCCATTTTTTTCCCTTGATCACTTCTGTCAAGGGGCCATGCTGACCGTGGTGGTGGCCCAGGAGCTATTGCATGCAAGGTGCCGTGTGGGTGCCTGGGTCAGCTCACCTCCTGAAGCTGGATTCACCACCTGTTGTGGAAGCAGAGGTCTGCTGTCAAGCTGGCTTTCCAGCCTGGCTCTATGGTGCTGTGGAGCTGACTTGGCCAGTATCTATCATTTTGCAGGAAGTAAAAAAATTACACGTAATCATCATCAGTCATTCATTATCAGCTCCTCTCAGCCTGCTGCTGGGCAAAGATTTCTCCTCTGCTTGTTTCCCTCATGCTGATTGCTGCAGTTAGTTATTGATATATTTATTTTAGCCAGAACTTTGCCACATTGGCAGGCAAAGTTGGCCAGTGACAATAAAGCATGGTTTGCCAAGACCTGGTCCTTCTTGCCTTTCATAAAAAATCCTGGTTTACTGCTGGTGATCCACATTTATTGAGTTACTTGAACAGGAAACTGCAGAATTTGCTAAATTTTGGCAAGAAGCATAAAGGCACACTGGTACAGGCTTCAGCAGGGACTAGTGATCTGAGCCCATATCGGAAAGCCCTGGTGGGATCCCACAGCCTAATCTGAAACCCATGCCAAGAGATTTGCTATCACCCGTGTCAACCTGAGCCTATCTGTGCTGTAGGCATGCCTTCACTGGCAGTGGGAAAATAAAGCTTGTTTTTTACTTAAGCTCAAATGAGCAGCAAGAAGAGAGTATTTCAAATGATTCTGAGGAAGAACTGAATTTTTAAAAAGATCAGTGATTTCAATTCATGTAAGGATCCAGGGGCTTGGAGACTCAGCCAAACTTTTCTGAATTACAAATACTGAGGGATTAGTCTTTCCTGAGACTTTTCATAATGCTTCCTGGATCGAGGAGATTTTTTGGCAGATATTTCTCTCTGTTGCTTCACAGATCTAAAACCACTGGGAGCTCTCATATCGGAAGACAAAGTAAGTTTTAAATATTGTGTTTACTAGATCTGTTACAAGTGGGAATAAATAACGTAGTGTATAAAACTATAACAGAAAAGATATATTACCTTTACATTAGAATTCTCAGTGTTGCTGGTGAAGGCAAAACTGTAGACCTTGGCCCTTAGAAACCTTTCAGTGCCCGTAGCTCTCTGACAAAGCCTCATTGACCTCCCCAGAACTGCAGCAGCTTTCTTGCTAAAACTTGGAAGTTTCCCAGTCACATGAGTTTCTAAACACACACTCCTTACCCTAAAGTATCTAAGTTTTCCCAATGGGCATTCATAAAGCTATCTGGTACCTGTTCATAAAGATATTTGACTGCAGCAGAAGCCTCAAAGTAGTTTATTTTTTTACTAACTTGTCTTGAGAGTGACAGAGGAGACACAGCCTTGACCTGCTAAGAGGAGACTTAGTAGTTGTGAGTTTGTGGGCATGTACATTTGAGATTAGAGTACTGAGCACATGCATACAGCTGGGAAGTGGGATATGGGGTTGTATTTGCAGGCAAGAAGTGTTTACTCTTACTTTCCCCCTCTGCAGAGAGCTGTGTCAAGGGGATTTGCTGCTTTCAGGTCAGGCAGCCCCATCTCTAACTACAGTGTCTTTTTCCCCTACACATAGCACCAGTTATCATGGGTCCTTACAACCTCACGTGACAGATGTAATGTGATCCTTATGAAAGTGTGGCACAGGGGTCCATGGGGGTAATGGATTTAATATAACAGGCTATACACCTTCAAGCTGCAATGTCTAAAGGGGAAGATTAGCTGTTTTGGCACTTTGCTCAGGTGAGGAGGATCTACCTAACTGTACAGTCAGAGCTTTCCTTATGCAATGCTGTGAGGTGAAGGAGCCCTTGGACATTTAGCTGAACTTTTTGCACAGCTTTGGAACCTGAAAAATGCGTAGCATTATCATGGGTCTTGCGTAACTTGTATGTACCTTATGGGGATAGAAGTCCTTAAGACTGGGATTTTCAAAATTGTCTGGGTTCTTATGCTCCTAAATCTCTTTGAAAATGGTTTGTTTCTGGTTATGCATCTTTTCTCAACTTTGTGTCTCTAATTGTTGCTATTTAGTGGTTTCTTAGATTGCATCTAACCTAAATGTTACCCATTTGAGGCATATTGAGAAAACTTGTGGGGGCCAAACATCAGGAGAAAGCTTAACACTTAAGATAAGGAAGCATAAGCCTGGCTTCGCTCTTTGTCACCCAGACAAAAACAGTAATGATAATGACAATAAGAGAAGAGACACATACTCATTTCTGCAAGGTGCGCCTGGCTAGGAATAATGATGGAAATTGGGATGGGTGACTTCTCACTAGACAAGAATTTGTCAGGAATAAGACAGACCCCTCTCTTTTTGTATCACAGGTGAAATTGGAATGGAAAAGATTAAGTAAATACTTTATCCTCTCTGTAACCCAATGAATTGTTCTTAGAGTGAAAAGGAACCTTTTGGTTTGTTCCGGAAAGGAGCTTCCTGTGTTATGAAATTGGTGCAGAAAAAATAGAGGTTACTCAATTTTACTACACATGTGAATTTACCTGAACATATGCATTCAAATCTGGGATTTGTATTTTCTGTTTAAATATTCTAGTAGAAACATGAGCCTTACAGTCTCAGGAGTTTGACTGATTTCTTGTTTTACATGGTGTGGGTTTTATTTGATTTAGCATCCAGCACTACAAGAGAAAATAAAAGTGAAATAATCCAGAAGCCTAAAATGAAGGATACTTTGACGAAGAATACTCTCCAAATTGTTTACTTTCTATGAGCTTTCACTCTTGGGATTAACTCACAAATTTCCAGCAAGTAAATCGGCTGCATGTGTATCTGTGTGCACATGTGCTGTGGATATATGGTAAATGTGCCTGGCCATAGATTTTTGTTACAAACGGGAAAGTCAGCCCATTGTTCCTAAGTTGCAAATGTAAATCCATTTATGGCTTTGTAATTTTCCAATTTTGCACGCTATTAATGTGAGATCAGTTTGCAGTTTTTGAGCTCACATGTCCTTAAAGCTCAAAGCAAAACCCAGAGATTTATGAACCCAGGTGAATCAAAGCTTCAGGAAAAGCTCTCACAGAACAGAGATTTGCACAATTCTTGTCTTCTGCCAAATTATTCAAGCAGAGAGCAGAGAAAATCTTTTATATAATATTTGGGAAGTTAGGAAAAAGGGAATAGGAATATAAGGAGAACACTTGGTAATATGCCTCCTCACCTTCCTCTAAGAATTTTGATTGATAGATTCCTCTGCAGTCCTCTCCATGACGCTAATTTAAAGAGTCACCTGCATATTGCATGTATAACTTGCTAAGCTTTTCAAATTACTCCCTTAAGAAAGAGGTGCTCAATGCTGCGGTTTATTAAACCCACTTCTTCAATATGTCTCGGTGCCAAACACATACCTGAAAAAGAAATCTGAGCACATATTGGATGGTGGAGAATTTTGAGGTTTAAAAATACTGGTATTGGTTTCTGTCTTCCCCCCCGCTCCCCCCTCAGTAGTTAGTCTTTATAAATTATAAAGCCAGGAGGGACCACTGGGATCATCAAATCTGACCTCCTGCTTAACACAGGCCGTAGGCTTTGCTGAATTAATTCCTGTCTGAACTCGAGCATATCTTTTTGAAAGTAAACTTCTCACTTCCTAGCATATGAAAAGGTCTCCCATGACACCCATAGACCTTTTGTAATGGACAGATTCTTCCCATGATAATGGACAAATTGAGTTTTTCTTGGGAGGTACTGCCCCACTCTGAGCTGATAAAGGAAGACCCAGGAACTATAGGTATGCTGTGATCACTTCTTTTGCACTCTGTGGTGTTCCAGGAGCTTGTGCATCTTCTGCTTTATGAGATATACTTGGCCTAGGGGAGCTAAGTGGAAGGATGAGGGAGAAGAGGAGGTGCATAATGGTATGGCCTCCAGCACTGTTATTTATGACAGTATCCTTCCAGCAATCTGTTCCTGCATAGGGTGAAGGCATGGTTTCAATTCTGCCCTTGAAACATGGATTAAGCAATGTTGCTAATACATATTTGTCCCTGCGGCTGTCAAACATTTCACTGATACTAGGCTCTGTAGACAGCTTAATAGCTAGGTCTTCTGTCAATGTTACTGCAGCAGTGTCTCCTTTGCTTTAAGATGCTGTTCAGATTTATTCAAGCAATAGGTGTAGCATGGTGCTTGGTAAATAGCTGCACCTGACTGTGTACTTGTATCATCACTGCTTGCTGACATCCCAAGTGACCAGATGAAATGGATAGACTATGGAAACCAAGTGCTGAGAAGAATCCAGTGAGTGAAAGTTGGAAAGATCATCTGTCTCATCCCTGTTTTATGCCTCCTAACAGAGTTACATGCACAATGCATTATCATTCTAGAAGTCTCTGAACAATAGCTACCATCCACAGGAGTTGAAAATGTGTGTATCCAGTAATATCAGACCAATGGTTTTGTTACTGTTGCTAGTATGATGCTTTCTTTACTTGTGTTGATGTAATCTAAGAGATTCTGTTTTTTATGTAACAGTATTTTACACATGACCACATTTAATTTACCTAGATGTTAGAGTTTGAAATTATCTTTGAAAAATAAGAACAAAAAGAGTTATGGTATGTGTCCACATATGATGACAATAGTTTGCTACCTATTCAGAAGCAAAATACAATTGGAGAATGCCATTTTTCCAGTCTGTAAAATTACAGTTCACCTGTATTATGGGATGTGATGAATATTTGGTTTCTCAATGCTATTGCCACTAACTGATGAAAGAACAAAGATTGGTGTTATTTCTACTTCATGCTTGCTTCAATTCCCAACTTTGGCTTTTCAGACTACCAGGTTTTTCGTGATAGTTTTCTGCTGGAGCAGAATTGTTCTCTTCATCATTGGTGATTGAAAAGCTATCATGAATATCTCTCAAATCTTACCCCATCAGAGAAAAAATATGTCCATGGGTTATTTTTGCTCCTCAGCACATTATTTCCTATAACATTTGCAGATAACTAACTGACCATGATTGGCAGGATACCACATGTTCAAATGTCTGAGTCTGGGGCAGATTCTGGGGTAGACGTCTGTGTTGTGAATGGGGGCACTTCCTACCCTGGGAAGCCCTGGGCCACTGTTGTGTTTGAAGCAGCAAACGATGCAGCCAGCTGCTGAAGCCTTGGCAAGTTCTAAGCACACACAGTCTTGTAAAACCCCACCTATGTGAAATGAAGCAAATGCCTGATCTTTTGGACTTCCTTTCTCTTACCTCAAGTTCCTTTCTTCCTCCTATAGCGATTACAAGCCTGGAAGAAAAGCATTTCTGGACCTTGTTTAGTTCTGTGCAGAACTAGACATGCCATTGTGTTCTAGAATTTAATTCCTCTGATACCGACTACAGAACTTACAGTTATTATTGTACAGTAATTTATTTGAAGTTTCTTCAGCACCAATGGTCATGTGCACAATCACACCTTGAAAAACACTTATTCTGTGTGACTGCTGTAGCTTCAGACTTTCTTTGCTAGCCTCCAGGGACATGAAGACCTTAGCTCTGACCTACATTCCTGCTAGTTCTTCTACTGAGTCCCCCTTTGCTTATTCTGCTTTGCCGATAATACCTTTATGTCCTTTTCTAGCCTTTCTGCCTATCTCTATGATCTATTTGGAACTGTTCAGTCCTCTCTAAAATTTCTGTTTTGCCTTGAGACAAATGGAAGAAAAATGCACTGTGATTAAACTTACATGTAGTATGAAGAAATAACATTTTAATTTTCTCTCTCAATTCTAGGGCAACTATTTGGGGAGTTGAGGGGGATATCACATGCTTAGTATTCCTGTATTTTCTAGAATATGGAGCTTGAAGTAGGGGACAGTATCAACACAGTATCAACAGGTCAAAGAATATTTTTAGATTAACTAATTTTTTTCCTTGAGAAATGTTGAAAAGTCTGTGTTCCTGTTTTTCCACAAACCATCCTCCTCTTCTACCTGATTGTAGGAAAGTGAACAGTTGTGAACTGATGGTTGAAATAAATAATCTGGGAAGGGCATAGTCTTGTTACATGTCAAGAAGTGAAAAACGCAACTTTCAAAATGTTGATGAAATGAAATGGTTTTATTCGTTGTGGGAAACCTGGTAATTTTGGTCATATCAAACTTGAATTTGTTCTTGGTCTGAGCCATTCTCTTAAATAAAGAATAGGAAAAATAAACTTACTTGCCTCTTCTTACTGGGAACTGCTGTTCATTGTCTGGTACTGCTAACATCCAAGTTGACACTGTTTTCTAACATTTAGTAGTCTATCCTTCCTGACCTTCATATCTTTGCCAGTCCCCTTAGGCATGTGTCCTGTTTTATTACCTAGCCAGCTTCCCATTTTCTCCTCTGCTTGGGATTTGGTAAGATTAGTTCAATGCTCATGGAAGAAAAGCAAGCCATATGATCAGCTTGACCAATCTGAAAGGCTGACTGCTGAATTACAAGTAGCAAGTACTGGGAGTAGTGCTCACAGTGAGCAGTTTAGGAGCAATTTGCAGACTGAAATTAGTTTGCACAAAACATTTATTGGACAGCTTCAAATAGAAAACTAACTTGTAAAAACTGCAGTTTGTTCATGGACTGCATTCATGAGTATGATAAATTATGCAGTGCAAACTCTTTGCCCACTGTTAACTTCACCAAGGGAGACATAAGATGCTGCTGATGCCACTGGAGAGAGCTGAGGACCCATCGCCCCCACTGTACAAAAATATTGTTTAAATGAAAGAACTCATGTGAAACGAAGCAAATGATGGAATAAACATTGCAGATGCAATTGAAGATGCATGCCAACTTATATGAATTAGAAATGAATGTTAATGTTCCTTAGATCAAGAAATTACCGGCTTGTACCCAATCCCCTCTAAGTTTTTAATTCTAAAAATACAATCTTTAATGTAACAAAAATGGAAACTGCAGCTCCACTATGTTGTCCAAAATATCTAATCCTTTTTTCTTCCTCCAATTCTTCCTCCTTCTCTAGACTGACCCCCATAAAAACCTAACAAGGAGGGAAGCATAGCCCAATTGATATGACATCTTTGTGACAGTCATGGTCTGTAGCTCTTTCATTTATGCAAATCCAGTTGCTCAAAGCAGGTATTCTGATGTGTCAGCTGTATGTAACGTGAGCACTTTGTAGCTCAAATGACAACCTTACTTTGCTCTGATAATTGTCCTGCAGTTTCTAACCTCTCTAAAGCAGGTGGATCATGAGCTGCTCTTCTGGGTGTCCTGAGTGAGGAGGGTAAATGCTGAATGGCATTTTTTTAGCTGAGGGGTTGTTAGTGTTGAGTCATTATATAATCTTTTAGGTTGAATATCATAATTATGAAATAAATTGAGGAGGAACTTTTGATCAGCTCCTTTAAAAACTTTAATTAAATGTTTTCTGAGCTGCAGCTCTCAGTAAAGTCAAAAGCATTTCCTTTCTCCCTCTGAGGACAACATTTTGTCCACAGATTTTGACTTAAACTTATTTTTATCTGAAGTACTAGGTTTCAAATGCTGGTAAGAGATTTATTATGATGTATTAAACCATCTGTTTTCAAGGACTGTGCTTTGCATTCCAGCATTAACTAATACTTGTGGTGCTGCAATTCTCAAAGCTCTTTGCCATTTTAACTGACTTGTAGGTAAAAAAGAGTTTGTACTGACTGGAGAAGCAGATGTCCTGGTCAATTCTTGAGTACACTACATGAGAGGTCATCTGCAGGGGTACCTGTTACTTTTTTCCACTGATTTTCCCTTTCATGTCCAGAAATCAATAAAAAATGAAGTGTGAACTAGCAGCTTTTCTAAAATGCAGCAATGAATGAAGAAAAGACTTCTACAGAGGGATTTAGGAGATAGTAACTTCTTTTTTGATAGCTAATTATAGGGTGGAGTATATTTTACTCTAATTCAATAAAACATATGAGGCAAAATCGTACAGGTCTGCAGGTGATCAAAGCTAAAACGGTGTGAACTCTTTTTTCATCCACAAAGAAAACAGCAGGTGTCAGGAAGCTTTTCCTTTTCTGTAAGCATTGCACTCAAACTCAGAGAGTGTTCGGAGGTTGTTCAGTGGTGGCACTGTTTTGTTATGATTA
>WEIV01010252.1:6058-21024 GCA_013390005.1 Calyptomena viridis | reverse complement strand
GGATGAAGGATGGAACTTCTGTGTTTTCCTGAGACTTTGGTTTCACTTCTTCTCTTCTGGACTTTTTCGGGACACTAGAACACCAAAACCTCACTGGGAGACCCTTTCACTGGCCTGACCTGGAGCAGGGGGGGCCCCCACACTGGCCCAGCAGCAAAAGGAGAAGGAGATAATTTCAACAAAAGGACTCTGAATCTTCCAGGTTCTCTCTTTCCACAGTGAGAGACTTCATTATTTATTGTTTAGCATTATTATGCTTTTCTTGCGTGTATGTTAACTAAATAGTTTTGTATTTTTTCTGTCACTTTCCTTAGAGGAAATATTTCTTTTCTCAAACCAGGTGGGGGAGGGGGAACTGAGGCCTGCTTTTTATCAGAGACTATTTATCCCTCTGAACATATTTGTTCCAAACCAGGACAATTGTACACAAAAGTATATGTCAGTAAGAAAAATATTTCTTTCTCCAATTTTCCTGAGTACTCAGTTACATGTTAGTAGCAAGACTGTTCTCTCAAAATAGGATGTTCACCTCCTGACTTCCTGAACTGAGTGAATCACAGGTAAATCCCTCAAAAGGCTACAAAATATTAAACCAACAGATTTTCTACAATTTTATTAGTTCTGTCTGTAAAAAATAAATTAATAGCTCTGCTAGAAAGAATGGCTTTGTACAGAATGGTCATTAATCACCAACTATTCCTTAGCTATAAGCATTTGCAAAACAGGTAGATAGCTTGGAAAGGAGATTCTTGTTGAATCACCTTGGATGACCTGATTTTAAACCTCACTTGGCTTAGATTGCATATAATAATGTGATTTATTTATTTATTTATTAGAAAAATAAGGATGTCTACTGTTTTAGGCATGCCAATATAATTAATCATGCAATAAATAGAACGAAATTGTGTGTCAGTAGTATTAAAATCCATTCCAGCTGTCCATCTGGTCTCCTCTTATTTCATTATCTAGGATGAACACACTGTCTTCAATAGAGACACCTCAAACTGCTGTTGATTCTGAGACAAAGTTTGTAGCAAGAAGTATTAGCTTTTAGTGCACAAATAAGTACTATTAGGAGGAAAAAGAAAAGAGAAACCAAAACCAAAAACAGGACTTGTACAGAAGACAGACAAATTTCATTATTTTCTATAATTTCTTGGAGAAAGGCTTGAGTACCTGGAATTATTTCTTTTTTCTAATTATATAAACTATTTGGATCGCATTCAGAAAACCACGCTGTTTTGAAGAACGTGTTGGAGAGTTTTTCACAGGGAGCTTCCTGTTGGCCATCTCTTCCCACCTGGAAAAAAGAAATGAGAATTCAGGTGTCATGTCCCTTATGGGCTTGCTGGAGCAAAGTATTTCTTCAAGACTTATTATCCTGTTGAGATTTTGTAATACAAAGCTGCAGTAATTGCTGGTTGAGAAGGGACAAGGCAACGCTCCAGAGAACATTGCTGTGAGGTTAACAGAAGAGCTTTGATATTTTTATCATATCATCCTCAGGCAAAATTGGAGTCTCCAGTGCTCAAACCACTGTAGAACTGGAGCACATATATATCTGACCTGGGTGCTTGAGCTAAGCAGATCAGAAGGTCAAAGTCTAGTGCCTCAGCTCCTTGTACACTGCAGCTGGATGTGTCAGATGAATGATCTACAGGTCCTGCTTGACAGCTCTCTGGTGAGAGCAAGAAAGGCTCAGCAGAGAGGTGTCAGGTCTTTCTGGTGAGAGAGAAGGCAGGGAGAAGGCACCCTGGTGGTGCCTGGCTTCTTGGGAGACATGCCACACAATTAGTCATGGAAATCAAAGTGTGGGAAATGCACTCTTTCGTAAAACAAGTAATTAAGAATAAAAAGCAGCAAATAAAAGCCAATTACCAGATAGGTATACCTACATGTCTTTTGTTTAACTCATTGGTAGTCATAAAACTTATCAGGTCTGCCAGGGTACAGTGGTTCAAATCCTTGTCTTCTGCTTGCAAGGAGACAACCCTAACACGAGGTGATAAACAAAGCAGAGAGAAGGAGGGGATTGCGACTTGTTCCTGGCAAAGGGCATTTCTAGCTCACTGGAAGAAGGTCATTCCTCTATAGCCATTCTCAATACTTTCCAGTGATGCCACAGCCTCTTCCTTTCTTTTACTGTTTAACTCTCAGAAGTAGCCATGGTTCTCATGGGCAAGATGTATAAGGTAAACATCAGCAAGAAGCACCAGCACAGTTGTTAATCACATGGTGGGCTGCCACACAGTGGGGAAAGGGTGAAGACAGCCTTAAAAAGTATAGCACAGCTGGGCAAGAGGGAATTGCTGTTATCTTACACTGGCTTTATTCTGTATAGCCACCTTAAATTTACTGGATTTATTCCAGGTTTACAAAAATGGTGATAATATCAGGATGAGATGCAACTAAGGGTATTGACATGATTGTGTCCAACTCTCATTCAAAAGGCATTGCAATGTTGAAATCCTAATCTTCAAATAAATCCCATACATACTGCTAAACCTAGCAATTAATTTTAAGAAGAAAACAGATACTTTAATACATTTTGAGCTGTGAACATTGCAGTTGCCTCTGCTGTTTCTTTGACTAGCATGTTCATTATTATGCTAGATAGTAAAGAGTTAGCTAGTGATAAAGAGAGACTGGAGGTTAAATCTGTGGTACCTCTAAAATCAGAAACCATTTAGATGTATAATTAGATTGAAAAGGCCACAAAGGAAGAGTTCCTAATTTTAACATCAAATACACAGTTTCAGTTATTAAAAAAAAAAGAACTTGGCAAATTTTAGAGAAAACAATTGAAGGATCCACATAGGACTCATAGCTAATACATATCAATTTTCAGAAGTCATAAAGATTGATTTTTTTTAAAAAGGACTAGCTAAAATGCTGCTTTACTTAAAGTACATTTTTTCTGTGTCAAGAGAATGCTTTAACTTTTTAGTACATGTTTTTTTTTTCCTAGTATTTACTCAGTATGAAGAAGAGTCACATATTGAGTGTTACCTTTGTGTAATTGTAGGAAATAAGCACCAATCATCTAAACAGTTAAATCCAGATTTACTAACACTAGTGCAGATAATTTTTGCAAATACATCACAGCTGTGTGCATGAGTAGAGACATGCACACTTGCTTCACTCTAGAGTTTAGGTCTTCTTTCAAATGAGAATAATGGAACCGTTCAGCTGTCCATTGTGTCTATGAGCTGTTCAGTATGCCAGCTAGACGCAACAGTAATGTTCAGTAGACTAAAAGAAATAGACGTAGGCATTGTTCAGTATCTTTATCAATGATCTGGATGAGGAAATTGAATGCATGAGCAGTAATTTGGTGGATAACACCAAATTGGGTGGGACTGTTGATCTGCTGGGTGGTAGGAAGGCTTCACAGAGAGATCTGGACAGGCTTGATTAATGGGCTGAGGCCAATGGTATGAGGTTCAACAAGGCCAGGTCCTGAGTCCTGCACTTCAGCCAGAACAACCCCATGCAGCACTACAGGCTGGGAGGAGGTTGGCTGGAAAGTGGCCCAGCAGAAAAGGAGGTGGAGGTACTGTTTGACAACTGGCTGAACATGAGCCAGCAGTGTGTCCAGATGGCCAAAAAGGCCAGTGGCATCCTGGCTTCTATCAAGAATAAGTGTGGCCAGCAGGACCAGAACAGTGATTTTCCCTCTGTACTTGGCACTGGTGAGGTTGCACCTTGAACACCGTGTCCAGTTCTGGACCCCTCACTACAAAAAAGACAGTGAGGTGCTGGGGCAGGCCCAGAGAAGGGCAACAGAGCTTGTGAAGTGTTTAGAGGGTAAGTCCTATGAGGAGTGGCTGAGGAAGTTGGGGGTGTTTATCCTGGAGGACACACAGGGAAGACCTTATCACCCTGTATAACTATCTAAAAGGAGATTATAGCCAAGTGGAGATCTGCCTCTTCTCCCAGGCAATTAGTGACAGGACAAAAGGACATAGCCTCAAGCTGTGCTAGGGGAGGTTCAGTCTGGACGTCAGGAGGAACTTCTTCACTGAAAGGATTGTCAGGCACTGGAATGGACTATCCAGGAAGGTGGTGAAATCACCATCCCTCAAAGTGTTCAAGAAATGACTGGATGTGGCACTTAATGCTATGGTCTAGTTTACAAGTTGATCAGCAGTCAAAGATTGGACTCGATCTCAGAGGTCTTTTCCAACCTAAATGATTTTGTGATTCATATTAATCTGTGTATGACATATTGAAAATAAAAATTTTTACATAAATGACATATACAGTTTTTAGTGTTTACTGACAGTGAAGATAGCAACGAAGCAAAACTGTGATTGCTTTGGACACCTTATTGTTAGAGGTTGGGAAGGAAAAAATCTAAAGCTTCAGTGTAGTATGAAACGTCACTATCTTAGTCTGTGTTAAGACATTGATTTTACTTCTTATATTGCTTTAGAGTTTTTCAATATACAGTAGGAGAGAGGAAAGGAAACATATATTTTGAAGTTTTTCTGAAATATTGTTTCAGTTACACTGCAGCAAGGTAGTAACAACTGTAGTATTATGGTGTGCATCGTTAAAAATACAGTAATCAGAATTTGCTTCACTAGACTTGCAAAATATTTTCCTTAAAATACAGCAGCAAATTTAACTACTGTAGAGGTGAATATTGATTTAGTTATTAGAGTATTTTCAGTAATGGTTTTACATGATTTTGCATAGCTTGTTTCAGTTGTACACAGTAAATGTTCTATGTCTAGTAACAATAAGTGCAGAATTCTCTTTGAAGAAAGGGAAGAGTAGCTGTATAAATCAGATCAAAGTTCAGTTCAGCCCACAATGCTGTCACTGTCAGTGAGTAACTGGATACCTAGGAAAAAAAATGGAAGACTGGCACAAACATTTGTAGTAACTGCCTGGTATCCATTCACAGCTATCTCTAGGTCAGACACCATTGTGTAGAGGTATTTACTTCTGTATTGAATAGCACTTGTTGGATTTCCATTCCATGAATTTGCCTAACTTCTGCTTTGAAATTATGTTAACTTCTTTTAAAATGCACTATATTCCATGACAATGATGTGTATTCTCCATGGATAAATAGTTCTGTTCATATGCTGTTTGGAGTTTGCTTCTCTGAGCTTAATAATGGTGTGCCAAATGGTTAGCAGCTCTGGATTTCACACACTCCGCCCCTGAAAAATCATTCAGTATCTTTTATGTTAAACCATAGCAATTATTTCTGAGCAAGTCCCAGTTAGCCTTCAGTTACATGTGTAAGGTACTTGAGAAGTTTGATAAGAGATCTCTGAGAAACAGGTATATGCAAGAATTATCAAAGCTTTAAGGAAGAGGCAGACAGAGCACTTTCTAACACAGATAATTGTTTTTCACTTGTTTAAAGTTTCTTTTGCAGCTTTTCATGTAGTGATTTTGAAGACTGTCTGGTTTAAGTTTGTTGTAGTCCAGAATAACTACTCTGCTGTTTTGTACTTGCAAGAGAGTCCCAATTTGACCCAGTATCACTTTAATTTCCCAAACTCACCTGTAACTGTGGTTCTGTTAAGCACCTGCCATGTTTCATCATGGTAATTGGTGATGTTATTTCTGTGTAATGTGGGAGATACACCTCACTGAAAATAAAATATTATTATGTTTTTCAGAAAAACGATGCTCAAGTAAGTTTGGATTCTCAACATGGATGAAGTTATGCAGTGAAACAGAAATTGTAGGCTTGTCTAATGTTACCAATCCTCTTATATTAACTCACTTTTTGGTTCAGATGGAGACACTCAGCAGTAGCTTTACTAAGTCATCGAAATTGAAGTGATTAACTTCAATTAAAGTCCCAAAAACTATGTCACAAGATTAGAGAGACTGTTTAGCTACCTTTCTCTCTTCCTTCTCCTTTTTTTTGCCTTAATGTCTTTTGTCTCCATTAATGGTTCCCTATCATTGTGGTGACACTTTATTGAGAGAGCATCAAAAGAATATCTTTTTTTCAGGTCATACTGGCATTCCCAATGCATAACAATGAAATGGGGTAAAAGACTGGTTCAGTTATCTCCTGGATGACTTTAATTTATGTGGTCAACATGAACTGTGAGTGATAGATTAAAAGGTCGATGCAGGCACTGATCTTAGCAATATTTCAGCAATAACACTTTTCCATGACTTACTTGTTCCTGAGCAATTTCTCCACTCTATTATTTTAGAGAAAAAAAATTCTCTTTCTGTTGTTGCATGCATCATCCACCTTAAATTCCTTGCTTACGTCTATGTCTGCTGATCAATGCAGAAGAAAGACTAGTCCTATTTATAGATGAATCTCTTCAGTCCAACACATGCATTATTCTATGCTGATAGAAACCCAGTAGAAACTTCTCCCCTGCAGAGTCCCTCTTGTGTGCCATCAGTCAGCAGCTGTTCTAAATCTACTCCTTCTTCTTCTTGCATTTTTATTATTTTTTTTCTTCTGTAGTAAGCAGCAAGTGTTGAAGTCTTCCATTTCAGCAAGTTGCCTAAAATCTGTACACTAAATGATCATAGAGATATATATCCGGGTACAGCAAGTGGAGTAGCCTGAGGCTCAGTGTTATTTTCTGCCAACTGAAAAGAATGCATGGATAGGGATGGCTTTGATGCCTGGCTGGTCTGGACGTGGTGCATTATTCCTCTCGACCATTCTATCTCTTTTATCTCTGTTTACCTATCAGGCTTCCTGTGCTGGGAGATTGCTGGAGAAGTGCACTATGATCAGTCTCACCAAAAAGCAAACAGTTATGCACTTAAATTTCTCCCTCTAATGGTTGAAATCCACCTGTGCTGTTGAAAGACTCTGGGTCTCCTTTATTTTTATTAATTTGGTGCCAGCAGAGTAATATAGTGTCTCAGGAACATGTTCTCCACTCCTGTCTCCTGCAGGTTTACAAGTCAGCAATACTAATTGTTCAATTAACAGTATGAATGAGCTGATGGCCTGTATTAGAACAGTTGGCAGAGTTCACATATTCATTATGTGTTTTCATCTCCTAATTAACCAAAGTTTTTATTTTATTAAGGTATGGAAGCATTGCTTACTGATCATTTGAACCACTAATTACTACTGCAGAGAATAAATTTAGTCATCCTATAAATGTAAAAATGATGTCTTTTTCCCCATATATATTTGTCTAAGACAGCCTATGATCACTATGCAGAAAAGGAGTAAGCCTTCATTACATTTTTGCAGATGTGATGGCTGACCTTAAGTGAGAAATATGAGAAGAATAAGTAAGAATAAGACAAAAAAAAATTATCAGAAGGAACATACTGGCTTTTATCAATCCTACAGTCAGGTTGCTTTTCCTTCATCAGCTATCATATATTATTTTCCATGAGACTTGCAGTTAATCAAAGAAGGTCTCCTCCATATTTGGTGTGCATGTAACTCTGGGAAAGGCTTTATCTATGGACAGAAGGACTTCTGTTTGAGAAGTTACTTCCCACAGATGCTTACAGGTGCACAGTAAGAACTAGAAAGAGTCAAGTGTAAAGTAAGAAAGTGGGGAGTGGTAAAGAAAGGATACACCTTGAGGACAGAAAGACACCATTGAGACCTTTTACCCTTGCCTTTCTATTGCCTGCCTAGAAGACAATATGAGAGGGAAGTGAAAAGATGTGTAGAAATTGCCTATAAGCAAGTTCTCTGAGTCTGTTCTCTAAGGCTCTGTCATGATATTGACAGAGAATAATCTACATCCTAAGAACAACATGGTTACAGTACTGGAGTTTTTTGTTTCTGTTGTTTTTCTTAAATTTGGAGTAATAACTATGACAGCATCAGTGTGGTCAGGCTATAAAGAGAGGGGATATTTCTTCCTCTGTGCTATAAAATATTAATGTCTTTGAACTATGTGCTAATAAATATAAATTAGTAATGCTATAGAAACCAGCTGTCAGTCTAGCTTGTGTTCTGGCAAGATAAAGGGACTTCAAATGCCATTTTTTGTCCCATCTGAGCATACTTGGGTGGGATTTTTATATTTAAATATTCAAGAGAGTCTGGGCTTTTTGAGTGCTGTAAAAACATATATTTTGCAAGTTTAAATTCCTGGGCAATGGCTTTTAAAAGCTAACTTGGGACTTCTGAATGCTGTTCCTTAAGGGCAGTAATGGAAGTCATGAGAATGAAAAATTGCCTAGATTTTGATGGAAATGAGAGTGCTTATTTCGCTTAGGACTGTCCATAATATTAAAATGGCCTTGCAAAGGTTAATCTGCCTCAAACAAAAAAGAGAAAAAGTTTATCCTCAAACCCTTTAACCTAATGTTTATTTAAAAGAGCTGTGGTTTTCCACCAACTGCTCATACTCAATAAAAATGGTTTACAGTAATGCTTCTGCAGTGCATGCTCCATTTCTACCCTTATGTTGTTCCTGTCACCCTACCATCATCATCTGCCTAGAAGACTGCAACCTTTCCTTTTGGATTTGGCCCTTAGTACAGTTACCTCTGCTTCTGTCATTTTAATATTAAATGCTTGCACTGTCCTTTACAAAATGGCTATAACTTTAGATCATTTGGAAATCACAGCTAGTGAGGAGTGCAGTTGTTTATTATGGAAAATATTTCGTATGGACAAATGTGATCCCAGTGCTCTAGAAACTGTGGGCACTTGGAGCTGAAATTGAAGTTGCTGGCTCTGACATGGGACTTGATACATGGGGAAATTTCTCCTCTGGACCATGCTGTAGAAGCTGTAATCCTTAAACTGGAGCTTTCTCATTATGAAAGAGCAAGCTGAAATTGCTGCCTGTCCTGGGGGCAAAATTGCCTTTCTGTGGTGACAAGTTGCTGTATAAAAGTCAGCTATTGGAAGATTATTTGGAGAAAGCTGATAACAAACTTCTTACAGCAATCATAGGAAAGAAAGTAGAATCTGTACATTTTTGCAGTCCCTCCAAAATGATTAGATTAATGGTGCTGGATTTTGTTGTATTGTATAAATTCATAGAATCATAAAATTCTTTCGGTCAGAAAATGCCTTTAAGATCAAGTCCAACTGTAAACATACCACTGCCAAGCCCGCTATTAAACCATGTCCCTAAATGTCATATCTACACATCTTTTAAAGACCTCCAGCAATGGTGACTCAACCAGCAGCCTGTTCTAGTGCCTGACAGCCCTTATGGTGAAGAAATTTTTACTAATATCCATTCTAAACCTTTCCTGGTTCAACATGAGGCTGTTTCTTGTTCTGTCACCTGTTACCTGGGAGCAGAGACCAAGCCCCACCTTGCTACAACTTCCTTTCAGGTCACTGTAGAGAGCAATAAGGTCTTCCCTCATCCTCTTTTTCTCCAGGCTAAACACCCTCAGCTCCCTCAGCTGCTCCTCATAAGATTTGTCCAGACCCTTCACCAACTTCATTGCTCTTCTCTGAACACATACCAGCGCTTCTGTTTCTTTCTTGTAGTGAGGGGCCCAAAACTGAGGGGTCTTCAAAGGTGCTATAGAAGCCTAAAGCCATAGATATGTTTTTTTGTTAACTTAATTATAAATAAATTCTGCAGAAACTTCAGTACTCTGTATTAATGGCAAGAAAAGTGGTGAAACTGAGCAAGACTTCCCCCTAGCTACAAAATAACAGGCAGATGAGAGCTAGTGACAAATTTTCAAGGTTTGTTTTTCTATGATCTCGGCATCAAGGCAAATACTTCTTCATTAAATACACATTTTTGATTTCTCTAGAGTGATAAATTGATAGTACCTCAGCCTAGCTTAATCTTAATTATCTGTGATTTCCTTCAACCCCCACAAAAGGTCACATCAGCCATCACCAGAGAGATGGTTTTCATATGTTGTGAAGGAAGCCCTGTAATGCACAGTGCCTCCTACCAGAGTGTTTCCTCTGAGAGGTGGGCTCCAAGCACCATGTTCAGAACAGGCTAGCTCAGTAGGGATGGAAAAGAAAGTAGCATCATGCAGAGAGAGCAGCATGTTAAGACAGTCAATTGCATGGGTAATATTTGTCAGTGCTGGGTTCTTTTGCAAATAAGAAATTCTCATAGGGGTTTCATGGAGAGATCTTTTTTGTAGAGCTGGCTGGTTTTGTGTTTATCAAAACCTGTGGGCCCAGGGCTGGATTTCTGTGACTCAGCTGGTGGTTCATCTTACCTTGCAGCCCTGCCCTGAGGGAAGCTTAAGAAAACCAAACCGTGTGAGAAACAAGGCATGCTTCCTGAAGCCAGAGGGGATGACATCCCAGCTGTAGTCATAGGCTGTCTAATTTTGTGTGGTAGATTACTTTATCTTTAAATAGAAATGGTAAATTTTGTTTATTACAAGCATTACTACAGTTCTATACTAGTCCAGCTCCCTTGCATTGCCCACTGTACTTGTTCACACACGTACAAAAAGTCAAGTTGGTGGCAGAGAGTGTTGCAAGAACAATTAAGACAAGTGATAAAAACTGAGAGCTGTTTACTTTGGTAAAAATCACCATTCTGGAAACATTTGGTACTTCCTGCAGTTCACCTCTGGGTCAGATGGTTGGAAAGTTCTTGTTACAGCTTGTGTAATACATATGAACAGATATCCTTGTACTTTCCAAAATTTGCTAGTGGATTATTAACAAATTGTTTGCAAGTCAGAAAACAGTGCAGTCACTCTATGGCTTCAGCTATCCAACTGAACATACTTTAGATACAGTTGATAGCAACTAGTCTGTAATTCTTGTTGCCAATAATTAATAGTCTTATAGCAAAAGAACACTTCTTTTTTATTCCAAGTACAAAAATATTTGGAAAAATAAAAATCAAAATATTTCCACTGAACAGTGGAATCAGAGAGATTGTGGAGGCTCCCTCCTTGGAGATGTTCAAAATCCAACCCTGAGCCACCAGCTCTGACTGACCCTTTTTGAGCAGGGGGAGCTGGACAGGATGATGTCCAAAGACCTCATCTAACCTCAGCTATTCTGTGGTTCTGTAATCAAATAAACATAGCATCTCTTACAAGGGAATGAAGGTTTTTTCATTGCATGTTAATTATTAGTATTCACAGGCTTAAATTATAAAGGCTAGAATTTTGAACTCTACCTTAGTTTAAATTTGAAATACTGAATCCAAATTGAAAGAATATGCAAGTATAAAGAACCATAGATTTCATTCAGGAGAAGGACTTGCAAATATTTGAGAAAGAAGCTGAATCACTTCACAATCGCATCAGTGAAAAACTGAAGTAAATGTAGAGGGTGGAATCTGCCCTTCAATGTCTTATGATAAGCAAGTAAATTATTTATCACTTTTTTTAAGATAGAAAAAATCAATACCAAGAATGTCAGAAGGAAAAAATGCATTTTCAGCCTCTGTGCAGGGGTACTAGCTCTTTCTATTTCCACATTTCACTCTGTAATTACATGGACATAACAGAGCTAAGAGGTTTGCCATGCATGCTACTCTAAGAAGAACAGATTGGCACAACGTATCTATTTTCTCAGCAGATAAACATGATTTCTTTCTTGGCGGGTGGTTTCACAATTGTATTTGGGCATCAGCTTCACATATGGATGCCAGAACACCTGCCACTCAAGAATATATTTATAGAAACTGTAAACTAATTAATTCCCTTAAACATCCCAGTGGTTTTAAATGACATATTATGATAGTCTGTCCAGTGGGGATTACATCACTGTTTTTCTGGAGCTAAGTTGCTTATCTGCTTTGCTTTTTTTTCTACCTTTCCTGTCTTGCCATCAGCCTCTAAAGCAAAGATTACAAAACACTGTTCCTGAAAAGTCAGGTGCAGAACCCCACTCTTCTTTGAAACTGAGGAGCCTTGCTCTGCCTGTGGGTAGGTGTCTGCCTTCACCTGGAGATCCCAGCTCTGAGACCGAGGTGAGAGCAGAGCACAAAAGCTTTTTTGTGAAACAGATAGTTTCAGAAGGCACAGTGCTGGCAGTTCTGTTCACCCCAGCTCAGGGTCTCTTTGTACTGAATAATGAGCAAGCTCATTTGTGACTTTTCTCACAGCAGGGTCTTTGGTACCCTCTCTCTCTGTATGTGTGCTGCAGTCTCCCACAAGAGAGCTCAAACTGCTGCCCCTTCCTCAGCGAGAAGGACAAATGTGCTGCTGCTTTGCTGCTTATTTACATGAAACCTGTGGGAACTTGATACTTTTGACACCACTGTCACCTGGTCAAATTTGGCAGAAATTGGCCACATTCAAGTAGTTACAAAGAGATAAATGGACAAGCAAGAACATCATGACTACATAAGATCATTTCCACAGGCATAATATGTGCCAGGCTAAATCTGAAGAAGATTTGGACTTTCTTCTAAAGATAGGAAAGTGTTGTCCTCATCTGCTGCAATTGTTTCAGTCATCTGAGAGCTCTCTGGCTACATGCCTGTATTGTTCCTTCATTTCCTGATCCAGTGTTCAAAAACATATTTCATTCCTAGTAGGAGACCACTCTAACTCTGCTTACAAATGGGTTGTGAAATGAAGGGGCCCTTAAACTTTCTTTTTGGAGCTGTTTCATGTTCCTTGATATAACTGATTTTACTGGGCTAATGTGAGAGTCAGCATCAACTCCCCAGTCTAGTGATGATGAACTTTCCCTGGGAATGAGAATATCTTGGATCTACTCCTATTTCTAGTTTATATGACTGCAGAAGAGGATTCATGAGGAGAGGGAGAAAGAAAAAGCAGGGAAGGGAAGCTTTAAGTTATATTACAAATGCAACTGTGTTTTTGTTTACCTATTTTAATTTTTTTGTCCAGTCTTCCAGCACATATATAAAACTTGATGCTAGTTGCATCCATAGGTAAATGCTCATCCTGGATGACAGTTTTCCTCTGGCATAAGTACAGTATCAGTTTAGTTCTTAAGGACTTTGGTTTGATGTCTTCCTCTGCTGCAGACTTTCTGTGTACTTTTGCAATGCTACTGCTCAGAATGGGTCTTTAGTTTTCTACATCATGTTGTCTGTGGCTTTGGTTTCCATGCTTTAAAATGGGATAATTATTCATGGATGAATACATTACAGGGTGTGAGTTGTTCACATAGTTCAACTACAGTAAGTTTCTACCCTGCCTACACATTATGCTTGGGCATTGTATAAGCAGCTTCTATGAGTTTTCTAGAATAATCTTTTTTGTGAGCTATTTGGATAGTTGTAAATTAATAAATTAGGAAGATGTGCTGACTGAGTAAGTAGCAATAACATCAAGCCCTTTACTTACATAATAATGCTAAAATGTTTGAGACCTTAATCAAACATTATTATATTATGTATGACTCTGGTTCAATTACACAGTTATTTATTTCATGAATATGTTTACTTTTTCAGCAGGTATATGTTCAAAGTATTGGATTTAACAAGCCTTAGTGAACATAGCCCCATTAGATGTATAATCTAATGGGAATGTACCAGTTTCACCTCATTTTCACAAACTAGCAAAGGCAATTCCTTGTCTTAATAACAAAATTGATGCTGGTAATAACACATTTGACACCAAAATGTGTTCAGAGTCAATTCTGGGGGAGAAAAAAATATTTAACTGGTTATAGAATTTTCGTAGGGAAAGATCTATTAGTAAGTAAGCTAGGATTAAGATACTTGGCCTTATTTCTCAGATCTTCCGTCTCTGATTTTCAGCATGTTTTTGGACAAGTGAGCTGTAGATTTTGTGTTCTGTTGCTATGTTACTTAAACATTTATTTACATGGTAATGTCTGGATGTCATGTGTACAATTCTTGACCACAGGAAGCCCCTTCAAAGCCTGAAACAGAAATCAACAGAATGCTGATTTTCACCATCCTGCCAAACAGGGAACCCTGTCAATTTAAACCGAGTGAACTTTTAAAGGAGAAGGACATTATCTTTACTTCAGACATCCTTTTTTCCTCCAGATTTTTTGTGAGCATTGATGTTCATCTGAGCAGTAGCACAGGTCTGCAGCTCTTGTTCTTAACTGGCATTCATCTTCACAGTATCTGGGTTTGTATGTCTCAACTACCAAGAAAATTACATTAAAAATATATATTGATTGATCTACTTTCTGGTGTCACTCCTTACTGTTTGGAATAGTGCACATGCATCTCTTCTGCAACATTAACAAGGAGATGTTTTTTCATATTTTTTCTACACATTGTCTTCAATGTTTGATCATTCTGTATATACCCTGACTCAGCTGAGATACAAAATTTACTTTCTGGATTAGGCACCTAGCAGCTTTTTTACCACATATTGATATTAATTCCACGTTGTTTTGTCATGTCTTGCATCTCTGGAGCATCATTATGGATATTTGTCAAAACAAGCTGAGCATTATGAAGTTAATATCAAAGCAGGGGTTGTAACTGTAACTGTTTGGACTCATTAGAGTTTTATCTCAAATCCTTCAAATTCTCTGGAAAGAGACAGCGGAACACCTTATACTGAAGAAAATTCAGTTGGCTGAAGAAAAGACATGAGGTGAGTTCAATGTGGTTTCGTATTAGTCAGGTTTAAACAATTTACATCAGGTTTATAGGTGCAAATCAATGTCTGTGCCTCCTGCTGAGTTGCAGCATTTGACTGAAAACTGTGAATTCCTGTTTTGGCAACCAGGCTAATGAGTAAAAAGGGAGTTTTATGTAGGATACTTATTTGACAGCTGGATCACCATGTGTAAGCAGATTTAAAGGCTTAGATCCTAGAATGGTTTGAGTTGGAAGGAACCTTGAAGATCATCCAGTTCTAAGCCCACAGCTGTGGACTAGGACACCTTCCACTAGACCAGGTTGCTCAAAGCCCCAGCCTGGCCTTGAACATTGACAGGGATGGAGCATCCGCAAGTTCTCTGGGCAACCTGTTCCAGTGCCTTACCACCCTCAGAGCAAAGAATTTCTTCCTTATATTGAATCTAAACCTGATACTCTTTTAGTTTAAAGTCATTCCCCTTTATCCTATCACTCCATGCCCTTGTCAAAATTCCCTCTCCAGCTCTCCCTCTT
>WEIV01010251.1:2069-47575 GCA_013390005.1 Calyptomena viridis | reverse complement strand
GGAAAACAAATGTGTCCTTTCCTAGACAGTTTTATATTTGTATTAATGAGTATGGAATTAAAAACTTGTCATGTCACTAACAGATTGATCTTTTTAACTGGCACGTACTTGTTAGGGTTTTTTTTTTAAATTTGAAAACGCAGAGTGATACTGGAATAACAAATACATTTTCTTTAAAAAAAAAAAAAGATTATACGTAAGGGGTAACTTCTAGTATTTTATTTCAAAGATACAAAGAACTCACTGAGCAGCAGCTTCCTGGAGCTCTTCCTCCTGAATGCACACCAAACATAGATGGACCAAATGCTAAATCTGTGCAGAGGGAGCAAAGCCTGCACTCCTTTCACACACTCTTCTGTCGACGCTGTTTTAAATACGATTGCTTCTTACACCGTAAGTATCATTATATATCTGATGTGTATATCTTATTTTTGCAATGCAGGAAACTTAAAAGAACTGAAAGATACAATGCAGAAGGAAGGAAAGAGAAATAAAAATAAAAGCATCAGTATCTCTGAAGTTTATGAAAACAGCTTGTCCATGTCAACGTTATTTTGCACAAAACAACTATACCTCAAAAAACCAAATGCAACTTGTTATCCTTTTTGCATTTAGGACTTCATATAGAATTCCTGACTTGGACCAACTTGTAACATCACTTCTCTTTTTATAGTCTGCAAGAAAGCTACATTATTTTCTGCTGTTGTTTCTGTGTTACACTTTCTCAGTTTATGCATGGGGAATGGAATGTATTTTTCCATAAAAACTCCTGGTTATTCATCAGACTTGTTTCATTTTCCAGTAGGGAGAATGAACACTCATAAACAGTTTTATCTTTTATTCTCTCAAGTTACTTTCTAGCCACTTTACATGTACCTGGTTATTTGAAGAATTGTTTCAGAGCTGTTTTAGAAATTGTGATATCCTTTCCACTGAATTGCTTTCGTGTTAAATCCTTCCCCAAAAAGAATGGGGCAACAAGAGCTTAGCAGTGATGTTAGTTTTCACTTGCAAAGTGTGAAGAGTAAGAGAGATTCTGAAGTGCTACTTGAGACAATTCTTGCTCTGAGAACAGAGTCAAATATAAGAGGAAACTAACAGTCAAATATGAAGTGGTTTTGGCTTGTAGTGGAATACTACAATGACCTCTATATCAAATTAATTTTCTCTTTTGATTTAACTGTTCATTTGCATGTTCCACTGTGAGTGTGCATGCATGTTCATTTGGAAACCTTTGTGCTTTGTCAACAGCTCCTCATCCAGCACACATGCAACCTGCCTGTATTAGTACTCCACACTGAAGGCTTTGCACAGTGCTGCTGCTTTTTAGTAGCCCTTAGTTGCCTTCCAGTTTGAGGAGGAATTGGAGTTGTTCTCAGATGATGGGAGTGGGGAAGCTCCTATAGTATGAGTTAGTTCCTACAGTAATTGTGCTTTTTGGAGTTAGGTCTGCTAGTTTCACTTTGTCCTTATGTTCTGTTGACAGCACTTGCTTGAAAATACAAAGGAAAAAATAAAAGGAAACTCTTATTTCTGAATAATGTTTAAGAACAGTAAGTTTCTGGAGGTATAGCTACTGCCTTGTCCAGCCAGCTTTAACATGACACGTTCTGTGAAGCTGTAGGTTTTGTAGTGTCTTAGTTGCCTGGATGACTCATTCCAAGGAGTGACGTGTGCAGCCTTGGTCTGTAGGACAGGAAAGTGAAGCTGTATGCTGCCTCTTGGGGATCCATTTGTCTGGCAGGGGTTTTGTGAGTTCTTTACACTCTCAGTAGCCTAACGGAGAGATTGAGTACCATTTTAAAAGGATTTTGATTTTTCAGTCAACAAAAAAGCATTGTCTGGACATAGTGAGAACAAACTCTTTCTAGTGGCAACTTTGAAGACTTTAGGTATTTCTGCAGCAGTGCTTTTAAGTCATTTTTCTCACTGATTTTGTGAACTTGTAGGAGGTTTCCAGTGAAGGTGTGGGTTTCTCTAAAATACATATATATTTTATTAGTCTGCGTGGATTTGCCATTCACTGTCATTTTTGGAGATTGACAGAAGTAGAACTGAAAGGTTCCACTGACCATATGTTTATTAGCAGTGCTCAGGTTTGAGACACCATCTCTGTGAGTCTTCTTTCCTTTAGGTGCTGCTAAGGGTGAGTTCATAGTGTTGTACACTTTGACATATTTTTGAGTCCCAGGTTCAGCCAGTGACAAAGTCTAGAGCCATGTCACTGACTGGCTGAAGGACCTCAATTTTCACACCAGCACTGTGCCTCCTTTCTCTGTGTTCATAAGCTTGAGATGGAAGACAAAGTGTTTGTGCTGAAAGGTTGCCTGAGGTCCTGTTGCTGGTGAATTTGGATATGCCCCTTAAACAAATCAGTGTCCTTTCTGAAGTGGTGTATGCCCAAGACTTCATTGAAACTGTGCCTCATACTTAAAAATGCCCAGACTGTCCTCCCTTGAGGATTTCAGCACCATGGCAGAAGGAGGGATGTGTAGCACTTTTGCTGAGGAGGCATTCAAGGTGCACCTTTGTGTCAAGATGGAGTGTGGAATGACTGGTGATGATAATGCTCTTTGTGACAGCTTATGCAGCACATGCATTGTCACTGACAATAATGTGTTTGATCATTGCAAAGAGATCTCTTGAAGCTTGATTTACACATTCACTATGTAGCAAGCTGGTGTTCCAGTCACCATTCCCTGAAAACACACCCAAATTCCACCTCAACAATGACCGCTCACTGCTTTGGATGCATTGCTGCCTTTTGCTTTTGTCCATAGCAACACCAAAGAAAGGATTGTTTTCTGTCTGTGTCTGTCTGTGTGTCTGTCTAGAGCTAGGAATTGATCTGCTAAAAACTCAGAGAGTCAGTTGTATGGCCTCTCTGCTTTCTCTGAAATTTTAAGACTCTTGGTCAAAACTCATCAGGCCCATTGCTGGGAATAAGTAACTCATCAAAAACCAAAGACTGCTGTGGTTATTGGAATTTTAGCAATTTTCAGTGTCTCTGCAACAACTTAACAGTATAACTTTTTTAAAAAGTTGATTCCTACAGCTGCCTCTGTCCTGCTTCCTGCACTTGCCAAGCGCTGTGGGATGATGTCCTGGCTTCTGCAGATGACATTTTTGATGAATTACTTTGATAATGTGGTGGGCTTCAGTGGTCAGATTTGCACTTTGAAGGGTGCAAATCTCTGGAGAAGGCATACAGAATTTAAAAAAAAATACAGGAATTCTATTGGATCTGGTTTTGCTTTTGTCATTCCCCCTCTTAGGTTCCATTTTTGTTAAATTAGCCTTATTTTATGGAGTTGCCAATCTTTGTTCTAGAACATTTGAGTTAAATATAGGAAAAGTTATAATTAGATTTTTAACATGTCAAGTCCCCTTGACGACCTGGCAATCCCTTTATGTGCAGGTGATGACATTACTGAAAAAACTTGTGTACCGACTTCATTTGCTGACAGCAAGGAATTATGCCTAAATGTCTGGACTAACAAAGAATTTAGAAGAAGGAAAAGTATCAGGTAGGGAGAATTTCCCAAATAGCTTGACTGCAAAGCAAATGTACATTTCAGGCTAAACTGTTGCCTGTGTACTTTCACATTATTCAAAATATGAGAGCTGAGCCCACTGGCGATGAGACAGATAATAAATCTCAAAGATAAAAAATAGGCTCAGTGGAGCTGTTTTAGAATTATTTTCTTAAGGAAATTATTAAAGAAATATGGACTTTAGTTATTTAGGAAACTCTACAAAGTCTTCCATTGTAATTTCTTGAAAATGATTATTATTGATAATTGAAAAATTCATAATATAGCTGTACAAATAGTTTTTCACTTGTCCTGGGTTCTTTCTTTGTAACAAGCCTCCCCCCAAAAAATCCCTTGCAACAGTGATAGTAGAGTTTGACTATGGTTGTCTTTACTGTACTATGTTGGATATTCTTTAAATAGTTGAATAGAATACAAGATATGATTCTAATATTAAGAATCAGATATAGCCTACTTTTGAGGTCTTGCTGGTTTAAAAATATCAAAGGTTTATTTTTTTCACTACATTGCAAACTAAGCATTTCTTCATTGTCTAAAGAAAAACAATTTTTAAAAAAATACTCATTTTAGGACCTTGCACAAATGAACTTGTGAGAGAAATGTTTGCATATCCAAGTGACATGTAAAAATAATAGCTTTGATTTCTGCACATTGCAGCACTCTGTTATGGATCATGGCTTGCAAATGTTTTACTGTTCCTTTGCACTGATGTAAAATTATTTTCCTTGTGGTATGATGAGAAGGTAACACAGTTACGTGGGAAAAAAACCCTGAATGAAATGGCATACTGTGCAAATTTGAAAATGCAGTGGTAAAAAATGTGGAGGTTCCCCTTCCACTTTTGGATGGGAGGCTCCTATCGTCTCATTCTTTCTTAAAAGCTGGGAAAAGGTGGAATAAGCTGAGTTTCTTTCTTATTTTATATGCTTTGTTAGCATATTTTACCCAGAGAATGTATGAACACTTCAAGGTTATGTGAAACATATGAGAAGTGACATACCATATGAGAGCTTTTAGCTGGAATCTGAGGGAAGAGCACTAATAGCAGCAATATGCATAAATTGCATTCCTATACTTGCTTGTAAATAACTTTTACATAGCTATATGCCTATACATAGAAAAATTAAGGTTTTTTGTGTGTCCATATTTATAAAATGTAATACGTTTTTTTGGAGAAAGGGATTCAATATTTAATTAGTGGTATCTCTCTATTGGTTATACCATCTTAAGAAAGCCTTGGAAGAATACACTGTTTCCCTGGGGTTCCCGTGTGCTGTTGTCATTAATACAGGTGCAACATTGTAGAATTTATGGTTTGATTTTTCAACCCACCCTCCTATATGGGAGGGGAGCATGAAGAGATGGTTCCCAGGCTGAGTGGTTTCAGCAGAGAAGCTCTTTGAAGAAGTGCTCACCACCACTGGTCACCCTCCCCACTGGTGGCAGAACAAGTCCTTGCAGAACTACCCTGCAAACCAGACCACTGAGATGAAATTTGATTTTAAAAACTTTGTCTGTGAAGACATATTTGGGCTCAGCCCACGTCCTTTAAAAGGGAAGGAACTGCACTTAAAAAGTCCAGTCTTGAAAGCCTAATGGACATACAGAGAGAAGCCTTGTGCATGATCTAGGAATAAGATGTATAGGAAAGCCTGTGGTGGTGGTTAATGAAGGGGAAGGAAGTGTGTGGTGTTGGATGGAACAGCCCTTTTAGATTAATAGGATTTTAAATTAGTAGATTAATAGGAGAGGGATTTCTTCTTTCGGTTTGAACACTTTTTATTCACTGAGTGTTTAAAAACTTCACTGTAAGTTCCAGTTGCCTAATTACAGCTGTGGTAAAACTCCAGCATAAGTGTTTTTACAGAGCTTGGAAATTGCACATTTTCAGATGAGTGTCTTTTCTTGGCCTTCATGGAACATGAGCAAACAGACAGCTAGCACTGAGTAGTCTCTCTTTTTTTTCCTTTTGAACTTCAGTGCATTCTCCATTTTTGTTCCTTGCAGTTCTGTATGCCATTGTGAACACATTTAGAGGGAAAAATAGTTATTGATATCTATCTATATGTCTCTCTTTCTCTATATGTATTAAAAAAAAAATTTCTTGAGAATAGATAAAATTTTATGGAAGAGAATTGAAGAAAACTAAGGATAATGTTTCAAAAAGCTCCTTATGTAATTTGAGAGCATGAGTATATGAGTTTTGGTGAGCCTAGTGGCAAAATTTCCAGGCTTCAGGGACAGGGAGAAGTTCCCAAGACTTTGAGCAAAACCATGAAAGTCAGTCTCTCTGACAACGTCCTGCTGGGAGGCAGGGATTGCATGGGAGGAGAACAGGCTCTGGCAAAGAGAATGGGTAGGAAACTCTGCCATCCTGTTATAAAGGTGCTCTTGTTACCTGTGCAGCATTACCCAGTTCTGCTCATTTCTGAGTCACTGTCGTGCAGCTTATACAGAGCTCTGCAGATCCACGAGCAGACACTGCTCTGAGAGCTGTGGACTTAGTTGTGGCTGTTCTGATCCATACTGACTGGGCAGTGCTAACTTTTTACCCTGCAGCTGGGATACAGCAACTGAACTTGTATCCTGTCAGCTTGATTGGGGAGCTGATAAACTGATAGAGCAAAAATGCTTTTTGTGTCTCCTTCTTATTGATGAAAATGTAAAGTGGGTGCATTGCCTTTCCAAAGGGTGTGTGGGGTTGGATGTTTGATGCCATAGAAATTGAACAACTGAACCTTACAGACTGAAGAGGTGACCATGCATTAATAGAAGCCCTGAGTAATTCTGTTTAACATGACAACAAAGTAAAGTCTGTTCTCTTGCTGGGAAGGGAGAAATAGCAAATCTTTCTTGATACATGAAACAAACGTGACCGTTGTCTTTGCTGATGTAAATGGGCATAATGGCTTTAAACTGGAAGAGGATAGATTTACATTTGATATAAGGAAGACGTTTTTGGCTGTGAGGGTGGTGAGACATTGGAACAGGTTGCCCAGAGAATCTGTGGATGCCCCATCCCTGGAAATGTCCAAGGCCAGGTTGGATGGAGCTTTGAGCAACCAGGGGTAATGGAAGGTGTCCCTGCTTGGGGTAGGGGCGTTTGGACCAGATGGTCTTTAAAATCCCTTCCAAATCAAACCATTCCTTGATATGAGAAACTTACCTGTGTGCTATCTCTGAGTATTTAAGTGGTAAGTCAGATGTCACTGCCTGGGAGTTTTTTTGTGTGGGTTTTTTTCCATTTGTTAATATTTTTATTCTGTAGAATTTTACTTCATTTAGTAAAGTCTTGGTAAATCTTGTGTTTCAGATACTGTTTGAGGTTAGATATTTAGTGTATTTTTATATGAAAACCTGAAAATGTGATGTTTTGATTCAACAGCATTCCATGCAACTCCTAACACTTATAAACGAAAGAATACAGAAACAGCATTAGATAATAAGCCTTGTGGACCGCACTGTTATCAGCATTTGGTAAGATAATTTTACATGTTACAATTCACTGAGTGCTCGTGCAGGATGCACTTAATGTAAGGACATGCTGGGTCTAGGGTAGTGCATATACTTGTGGGCCACTTGCAGTCAAGTAGGTTGTCTCCAGCTGGTGTGAAAGAATAGATTTAACTTCCACTCACCTGAGGTAGGAATACATTTTAGATCTGTTAGAGGTAGCCTGAGATTCATAGGGGAGAAATATTATTACCTCCTGATAAGGGTGTTGCTGCTATTGTGTCCAGTCTAGTCAAGGAACTGCAGACTTAGCTGTCTTGTAAATTACATCACAAATAAAAATTACAAAGGTCTTTTAGTTTGTCAGAGTCAGATTCCATTCAGGACTTCATTCTAATTTTTTCTGTCATCTGAGAAAACAGAAAGGTACTACTGAATTATTTTTCACTTTGCAGCCAAATAAAAGGAGATCTGGAATACTGATACTTTGTAAACATAGAGGTTTTTTTCAAAAATATTTTATCTAAGGGCTGGGTTTGAGTGGAGTGTCACGATTACTTTGTAGAATAACGCGCAGTTACACTGTAGGCAAGTAGAACCTGTGTGACCAGGGGTGAAAACACTTTGAACTTGTTTTAGTGAAAGTTGCACTGTGCTGTGTTCAGGAAGGAGCCAAGGAGTTTGCTGCTGCCCTGACCGCCGAGAGGATCAAGACTCCCCCAAAGAGGCCGGGCGGGCGGCGCCGGGGCCGCATCCCCAACAACACCAGCAGGCCCAGCACCCCCACCATCAACGTGCTGGAGTGCAAGGACACCGACAGCGACCGCGAGGCCGGCACCGAGACCGGGGGGGAGAGCAACGACAAGGAGGAGGAGGAGAAGAAGGACGAAACTTCCAGTTCCTCCGGTAAGTCGGGTTTGTTCGATCGGCTGCGGGGCTCGAGAGGGTGAGACAAAACCTGAGCGAAGAAAAAGTCACCGAAAGGAGCTGAGCCACACAGTTGTAGAAAATAGGTATTTCCAGGTATGGAAGTGAGTGAAAAGACAGAGTAGGAAATGCCCGTATTGCCTCAGTTTATGTAGAGATCATGTAATTTGAATAGCTAGTGGGAGCTTCTGTAAGAGGTATGTGAAAAATGCTGGGCCTTTTTGGCGCTTGGGAAACAACACCAACAAAATACTGGGATGGATTTTTAACTGCAGCTAATAATTTGGCTTTTTTAAGGGCTGTGTAAAATTTTTGAAATGAGACCTTACTCTTGATTGTTTATTACAGAAGCAAACTCTAGGTGTCAAACACCGATAAAGATGAAGCCAAATATTGAGCCTCCAGAGAATGTGGAATGGAGTGGTGCAGAAGCCTCAATGTTTAGAGTTCTCATTGGCACCTACTATGACAACTTCTGTGCAATTGCCAGACTGATTGGGACCAAAACATGCAGACAGGTAAGAAGGGAAGCTACTTGCCAGGTGTGAGAGCATTTTGCTTTTAAAACTGAAGTATAGAAGTACTAGTATTGATTACTAAAAGAGAAAATTTAATTAATTTTCTTGGTTTTCTCAAGAATGCTATGATCCAGAATTCATACCACAAATACATAAAAATTAGTTTTAAAACTGTTTTTAACTTAAATTTACAGGAGGTTTAAATTAGACTATCAGTTCTTAAATGACAAAAATAATCAGCTTTAAATGTATTGAAAAGAGACTATGACTGGATATAATCTGTAAGTTGTTGGTTGAAGGAAATCATACTAACTTAGAAAATGAGCAACTTTCTACTAGTGAGAGATTTATGGTGGATGTATTATGGTATCTCTTGTTAGGTGTATGAGTTTAGAGTAAAGGAATCTAGTATTATTGCACCAGTCCCTGCTGAAGATGTTGATACTCCTCCCAGAAAGAAGAAAAGGAAACACAGGTAAATCTGTTAATAAATAACCTTAGCATAACAATAAATTGGAAGTACAGGGGATCAGAATAGAAAGTATTTTGGAGGAAAAGTCATGCAACATTTCTTTTGCTTCCAAAACCAAAATTTGCAGCAATAAAACAAAATGGTGTTTTGGTTTCAGACAAGTGTCTTACTGCCTTGGCAAATATAACCTTCCACTTCTTTCCCTCTCCCTTCTTTTTAAGCTCTTTAACAGTCAGAGTCTTGTTAGCAGATTCTTACAGGTGTATTCAAAACTCAGTTTAGATTAGAAATACCCTACACAGCTTGTTGCAACATTCAAGATAGGGTGGTATAATTTTGTTTTCAGCAATAAACATTAAATTTAGAAGCATTGCAGTAGGACTCAATATGATTATATCATATATTGTAAATTAAAATTCATATTATTTTATGGCAAAGTATATTCCATTAAGATTCAGATGGTTAGTAAACAAAAATTTTGTAGCAAACTTGTAGGATTGCCTTTTCTTCCTTTAGGAGACACTATTCTTTTGTAGCACCCCAGTTTCATTAGCAACTAGCAAGAACCAGGCTAAGAAGTTATTATTTGAAATGAAGCTGCAATGAAAAACAAACCCAAGCATTTTGCTGGAGCCATGAAGAACATCTGAAGAAATTTTAAACTTGGTGGCTACTGTCTGTCAGTGAAATGTTTTTTTTTTTTGAGAAAATGGTTCAGAAAATGCAGCTCTGCATCAGTTGTTTTTATTCCCAGGGATAAGAACGTAGGAGATAAAAAGCTGACTGAAAATTTCAAGAACATTTCTTTGAGCAAGCAATAATTTAGTTTTCTATTTCTCCCTTTAACTTTATACTCCCCCAAGTTTGTTATTCCAGTTCTTCTCCCATCAGTTCTTCTTGCTTCTGTCTTAGCTTGTCTAAGCATATTTATTACTTCCAGGCTTAGTGAAATTCCTGATACTGGCTCACAGATCCTGTTGACGTGGAATAGAAGGTTTCTGCTCTGTAGAGAGGCTGGCAATGGGAGCTAGGAAAAGATTCAGTGAGCATCTGGAAGAGATTCTGTTCTCAGCAAAAGCTATTGATTTTAATGCTCTTGGCACAGTTTTGAAGTGTTTGGGCATTTGGTGGGCTTGGCTGTTTAAATTTAGATTATTAGCCATGGTGCAAGTTTGGCATATGCAGCTGGGAATCAGCTTGCTGTCTGATTCACACAAGTTGTTATAAAAATGGTGCCACTACATCTGTTTAAAAAGAGTCACTTAAAAGGCTCAGATGTATTTTGTAGCTGAAATGGACTGTATGGGTACCAGGTGGACATGGTTTTGGAGGAGTTTTGAGACTTTTTTTAGTTTAGTTGTTTTTTTCCAAGTAAATAAAAGCACACACCATTGCGTGGGGTTCCTTGATGTTGCTTTGGTTTTATTAGTTGGCAATGTAGAAACTTTTATGGTAGCTATTTAGTTTTGAAATGCTTTTTAGTTCTTTTAACTCATATTGAAGGAAGGAGGTAACTTTTTTATTTCCCAGAATATGTGGCAATCAAGCTGTCTCCATCCTCCCATGTGCAGCCTTTCAAAAAAGGAAAACAGTTTAGCCTGCCTACATATTACTGTAATCTGAGCACTCTCTGAAGATGTCAAACTAGCAATTGGGACAAACATCTGGAAGCCTTTCTCTGTTTCTTACCTTTCTTTCAGTTGAGTTTACTCACTCTTAGAGCAAATCCAGTCCTGGAGCTGGGAAGGCCCTTCTTTTCTTTTCCATTGGGTCTTACCAGTCTGCAGGTTTTCCGTGTGTGTGGCAGCATTTGAGCAAAAGCAGCATTCACTGAAGAGAAGAGCAGCAGCAGGAGGCTGCTTTTAATGTTGTCTTGTAACTGATTTGAGAGCAGATTTTCTGACAAGACTTCACCTCTTCCCCATGTTATCTTGGTGCCCATATGGGCATACTGGGCAACTAGCTGGCAAGACTACACCCCTCTTGGATAGTCTCCCTCTTTCCTGCATCCTTTTTGTTAGATAGCTGTAATAAGGCTGATTAATGAGAGAAGAAGGCTTTTAATATAGTTGCTTTTTGGAGAACCAGTAAGTGTCAGAGCCTCTCCTTTGTAACCTGGCAATTTGAGAAATCTCTGCCTTCCCAAAGAGTAAGTACTTTGCATAGAAGCCAATAAAAAATCTGAACCAAGAAAGAATTCCAAAAAGCATGGATGTGTGCTGGAGGGACAGTACTTCAGTACTGTTCATTCTTTTATGTGTGTGTTTTTCTTCCATTGCTGGGAGCTGAATTGTATTTGCTTTAACTAATCAGCACTCCTTCCTCCATTTTGGTAAAGATTTCTTATTGATTGTAAGGCCATATAAAGAGGCTTCTTAACTATTTTGGTTTTCCTCTTCTCCCTAATCCCCTACTCAGATGCCACTTAGTAAATTTTATTTGAAAATACTATCTTTTTTCCCTGCTTTCTCATTTTCCGCCTCCTGTCCCTGCTGTCTGATGGACTGCTGTTCACTGCATGTGTTTGAATAGCTTATGTAGATCTGCCAAGAGTTCAGGATGCCTTTCTGTATGGATTTAAAGTCTCACTGTTATCAGGCAAAAGGCACAGTTGAGGCATTGACACTTGTGTGCCACCTGGTTGGAAGGCTGAGCCTTGGAGTGGCAGTGGGGCTGTGGATAAGATGACTTAGGAGACTGAAGTCTTTGAGTCATGCCAGAAAATCAAACACTACAAAGACTCCACCATGTATTTTGACATAATTGGCATGTATTCTGAATTTTCAGTGCACTTTGTGATAGCAGAGTATCCCTGTGCAGAGCAAAAAATGCTAGTGTAGCTTTTTCCAAAGAATGCATTTTTACTGCCTGATTAGCTGATAGTGCTACCTCCTAAAACCACTGGTACAGTCTAGTAGGTTGTTAGGCAAGAAGAACAGTATTTTTGACAGCTTCTGTCATGATGCTTCTGGAAACACTTGTTTTCTAAGCTGGCTGTCGTGCAAATGTCAGCAACCAGATGTACAGATCCAGTGGCTTGCTTGGAAACCTGCCACTGAGTTTCCAGTTTGCTTTTTTTTTTTTTTTATGAAGCTTCAAGTCCTGAGTCCTTTCTCAACTTTCTGTCTCTTCCTTGCCTTTGCTTCCTGGTGCATGGGACCAGATCTTGCCTTTTGCTTCTGCTTGAGATGGCAGATTATAAGGGCAGATAGAAAATTACTGTGCCTTTAGTGTGGTACTTATTCAGCCTTCAGCTTTGTGCACTAACCAGGGGAACTTGTAGTGCTTCTCAGAGTGACAAACCACTGAATGTATTATTTGATTGTGCTACTCAGAGCTCCTGCCTTCTGCTTTGAGCTGTTAGCACTAATGCTTTGTTGATGGTGGCATTTTACATTTAAAGTATTGAGGTAGTGCTTACCTTAGGGGGAAAAAAGATACTAATTGCTAATAAAATGGTATTTTAAGAAGTCTAGCCACAGAAAGCTAGTAGGTCCTTACTGTCTTTAGGTGACAGACAAGTTTCTGTGAAAGACTTGTTCAAAAATATGATGTTATGTCTTCCAAATACCAGACAGACAAGAAAGAAAGTAGTTGGATGTACATTAGAGTAATTTAGGTCAAAATTGCACTTCTCCTTTCAATTGTATGTGCGCTGTCATCTTACAAACAGTCAGAGTCTCGTAATTCGCAAAGATATCTTGGTAGCTTTTTCTTCGAGGGTGAGTCACTCTTAATAGGAATATCATCTATTTATTTCCTGTGCTCTGTCATGCTGATAGTCTTTGGGTTTTTTCCTTCCCCTCAGTTACTTGGACAGGGCTTTCTGTGGGTTTCTAACTCATGTGGGCGCCTTCAAATGCTTGTCAAAGTTGGTTGGAGTTAAATCCAACAGTAAAGCTTTGAAAGGGCAGTTTCATAGAGGGTGTTATTTCTCTGAAGCTGTTGGTGCAGCACAGCCTTTGGTTGGAGTAGAAACTGATACACTTTTATGAAAGAAGTAGCAGCTAAAAAGTCCTACTTAAGAAGTTACAGCAGGAGATATTTTTTCAGAGTGCAAACAACATTCACTGAAAGGCAGAATAGCTTTCTAGGTGTTGCGTGCTGGGCCTTTTTGAGTACCTGTGTCCATGAGTGTCTTGGGCTGCTCTCAGTCTGCAGAGAAATTGGGAAAGCTCAGTGCAGCTGCCAGGGCATCATTTGGCCAGGGAATGAGGCTTCTCCCACATTGGCTTCATGTTGTTCTGTACTAAGAAAGCCCAAGACCTATAAACTTTAAAAATCCTTCATCTGATTTTTTTATGATGTGTGTCCACTGAAGTACAAGTGCTAACTGAAATGCATAAAATTGAAGAAAAAATAAAACAATTGATTTCTCCTTTCATTTTAAGGCTACTGAAATTAAAAGTCTGGTTTTCCTTTTGATACCTAAGGTCCAGACAGGTGTTTTTGCTTGTGTCTGACATGCTATTTATGGAATGGTTGACATTCCTTACCCAAAGGTTGCAATCTGAAATGGATACCAAATAAAGGGGTAAATTGTAACTTGCAAGAATGTTAAAGTACCGTGAGTGATGTTATGATAACCAGAAGCTTGCTATTCTTAAAAAACCCCAAACAAACAACAAAAACCAATAAAACCCACCACAGAGCAAAAGCACCACTTCTGGCAAAGGGTGTACTTGGCTAAGTGACAGAAAGGGAGCACTGAGGGCAAACTGTAGGACGTGAGAGAAGGGCAGACAGAGTTTGAAGCAGAAGGGAGAAGGTTTAGTGCAGTCCCCCCAGTGAGAACAGCTGGGCCAGCCAGAAGAGATGCTGAGGGCACAGCAGTGTGGCTGTGCCAGACAGGTTGTGAGGGGCAGTGATGTGCAGGGTGGTGCTGTGGAGCAAAGAGCTGCCACACTGTCACTGTCCCCCTGGGGGGACATGACCCTCCATGGCTGCAGTTCCTGCCTGCTGGGAGCAGCTCCAGCTGCCTGCTCTTTGCAGGTTGTCCTTGGAGGCCCTCTGGATATTTAAACATCTCTGTGGCCTGGGCTGGGTGGGCACTGCTGGTCTGTACAGCCTGGAGGAGTGGGGAGGGGGGGAGCAGCCTGCAAAGCTTTGGTCTTGTCAGCCCTGAGAGGCTGGGACGGTCACCTCTGCCCTGGGCACACCTGGCAGGTGTTCATGGTACCAGAAACTATCCCATCTTAAGTCAAGTGTGGGTGCAAGATGCGGCCACCTTTTCCAGCCCACTGCAGGAGGAGTTCCTGTCAACCTTCTTGTTTGTTTTGTGTTTTTGCAGGTTGTGGGCTGCTCATTGCAGAAAGATACAGCTGAAAAAGGGTTAGCATCTTTCCATTCAATTTGTGTCCTGAACTTTTAAAACTCTACTATTGCTTTTTTTTTTTTTTTTTTGGTTTTGTTTTTTTGGGGTTTGGGGTATTGTTTTGTGTTTTTTTGATTTTAATGTTAGGCCACTATCTATGTTCTGTGGGGAGCTAGAGATTACAGGGGAATGAAAAAAAAAAAGTAAGCTCTCACTACAGATATCATAGGATCATAGGGACAAAAGATACTCCTTGGTTTGTCTAAGTGGAAGACCTCTGTGAAACTCAATAAAAAGAGAAGGAGGCTGAGTTATACAGTATGACCTCACAGAAGAACAGGTAAAAATGATAATCACTACAGGAGCTACAGCAAAAAGCTCATTTGTGTTTTTAAAAAAACCCCAACTTACTTTAGAAACAGTTCTCTGAAAATTTGTTGAGAATGGTTGAGACTTCTAGCAACATAAATAATTGATGAGTTTGTCTCTCTCCTTTTTTGTTGCTGATTGCTAACCTGGGCATTTCTACAAATTCATGTGAACCCAACACAGGCTCAGGACTATTAACAACAAATATAATTGATATAGTACCAAATTCTCCCAGCTACTCTGTAGGTAAAGCTCTAGACTTGTCCATGATAGTTCCTTTCTTGCCTACAAGATTTCAGCATTGTCTGTACTGGAAAATTAACTTGGGAAAGCACAGTGGTATAATAACCAGGTATTATGTTGCCAGTGTTAACCTATTTGAAAGTTGACTGTTCTTCCACATTAAAAATTACTTTGGGTATTTGAGCAAATTTACTTGGCTGAATATCAATGCTATTCTAGAACATGTTCACACAGGAAAGTATACCACTGTAGTTTTGTTTTTGTTTTCCACAGTAAAGAGCTTTCAGTTCTGAATGCTCAAAGCAGCTGAGTAATGGGCAGTAAAGTGCACTAGGGATCAGCTGATGGTGTAAAACACCTCACTAACATTGCAGCCCTGAGCTGGGTGTCTTTTGGAACCCCACCCATTATAGGTTTGGGTTTTTTGTTCATGCTTGGGGCTTTCTTAGTTAAATGACTAAAAGGGAATTTCTACCTTGAAGAGTGAGGGTAATTGTATATTGTTTGGCTGCAGCTTTCAACTTTACAAATGTTGCTATTTTTATTCAGATGGGTCATCGAATCATGTTTACAACTATCAGCCATGTGATCACCCACGTCAGCCTTGTGATAGCTCATGCCCTTGTGTAATTGCCCAAAACTTCTGTGAGAAGTTTTGTCAGTGCAGCTCAGAATGTAAGTAAAACATTTCAGTTACCTATAAATTCCTTGCCCTGTCCCAGCAGTGAGTCAGTGCTGCAGGAGCAGCACATGGTGTCACATCGTGTCAGCACGTGTCCACTTTAATTTGGGCTTCACAATTAGCCCTTGCATGAAGTCAGAAAGAGTCTCCAGACTTAAAACTGAGGAAGACTAAAGTAAAATCAGGGAAGGAAAGAATTCACAGTACTTCCTAATGTCCTACACAGATATCAATGGCTGTGTCATCACTAATACTCTGATATGCTGTAATCTGCACAGTCTTCATTGTACACTGTGCTTTTTTCATCCCTGCTCTGTTTCTTTTCCATATATTCCTTTGTAGGCCAGAACAGGTTTCCTGGCTGTCGTTGTAAAGCACAATGCAACACCAAGCAGTGTCCCTGTTACCTGGCTGTCCGTGAGTGTGACCCTGACCTCTGTCTGACATGTGGAGCAGCTGACCACTGGGACAGCAAAAACGTTTCTTGCAAGAACTGCAGCATTCAGAGAGGATCCAAAAAAGTATGTCCATAGTTACACCACTCCATGTCTGATGCCTGGGTTTTGAGGTGGTTTTATATTTTCAATCCAGAGAATGGGATTTCTTTGCCTTGGTGCTGTCAAGCAGGAAAACAAAACAAGGGAGGTAGCTGTCACTTGATCACTTGCTTATGTGCTGCTGTTAAGTCTCTCTACATTTTTTCATGTATCATTTAGTGTTTTCTGTGTAGCACTGCTGTGGAGTATCTCCTTTTCCCCCTTCAGGCTTCACTACTAATTTGCACACAGGCTGCTGTTTAAAGTGGTCTTTCCCTAGATCTGCATAAGGAAATTTTGTCTCTCATATACAGCAGCTGTTTCTCCATTCAGTTGTTGATTCTAACACACAAACTTATGTATAGTTCTACTAAAGATGCCTTGAAAGTCCATTCGGCTGTGGTAAATCAATCAGTTGATAAACCACAGTTTCTTTCTGCTCTGGAACATCTCACAAACTAATTCAGTCAAGTACTGAGCTAATGAGTAGGTCTGTCTGCAGACCTTTCCAGGTTGAAGTCTTTAGTAAATGTGGTTTTATGTATCACCCTCATTTTCAGGTTAAACTAAAATTTTTAATGGCTTTCAAGTACTTGAAGTTGTTTTTTTTTTACATACATTTTCTGATCCACCAGATGTAATTTTAGTGTGCATTGATAACTGGGAGAATCTGTGTTTGTCTGCTCCCCTGGAGTATCAACATATACATTTCATTAAATGATACAATTAAGTGGTACAAAACAAAATGGAAGAAAACCCCTGAACTCAAATCAAAGCCAAGCATGTCTAAACATTTTGTTTTTTCTGCCCCACAGCACTTACTATTGGCACCTTCAGACGTGGCAGGCTGGGGAATTTTTATCAAAGATCCTGTACAGAAGAATGAATTCATCTCTGAATACTGTGGTGAGGTAAGGATGAATAACTCTGGCTGATGTATGAGCTTAATTGGTGAGGTTTTGAGATGGTCTGTAACCTGGTTTCATGTTTAGAAGGAGTGATGTGATGGACTGAGTGTACAGATACTGCTGTTGGAGGCTCAAAACCCGAGAGCTACACAGTTGAAATGTCATGAAAAATTTGAAGTAGGTTTTGTGAGAATGAGAGGCTGGAATGTTATTTTTATCTTGGATGTAATTTCAGTTCAGACATGGTTGGAATTTTGTGCCAGATCATTTAGTATATTCTGGAGCAATAGAACCCTGAATCAGGTATGCAGTACTGATTTTGAGATGAGAAGCAATTCTTGCTTTTCTTCTGCTTTGAAAGGATTTATTTATGCTGAGAGCATAAATAAAAATGGATGTTTAGTAAGTGCAGAATGCTTGCTGAAAACAGTACTTTATCTCTGGGAATGCTTTCAGTCCCAGAGAATAAAAAAACCACCACTTGTCTTTCAGTGTCTGGTGTTTTTGACCTTAAGCTGCTGTGGTTACAAAAGGGAAGAGTTCATCTCTTTTATAAAAGTACTCTTTCTTTCAGATTATTTCTCAGGATGAGGCAGACAGAAGAGGAAAAGTGTATGACAAATACATGTGCAGCTTTCTGTTTAACTTGAATAATGGTAGGTATGCATTAGTTTGCAACCCTTGCAACATAAATAAAATATGTGTGCTCACATTTTGTTCAGCTCTGTTCTTTTGCAGACAGCAGGGATGTTTTTCCTGCACATCTTTCCCTATCCATGTACTAATATTGACAGCTGGTGGTGGTTTTTTTCCCCTCCCCTAAATGCTGGTCAGCTAAATGTAGTGATGGAGCCTATTACACAAGTAACTGTAAAAGATGAATAGAAGGAGAATTCTGTGGAGTAAAATTATGTGCAGGCATTAAGTAGACTAAGGAATTTAAAAGGTATTGTCTGACAATATTTTACTATGACTTAAATCAGCAGTAAGTGATGATGATAATTGTGTTGGGGGTGGGAAAAAGCCACACACAGATCCATGGTATGTGGCCACTGCCACTGGAAGAGAAAAATACAGACTGCACAGTGTCAAACAGAAAATAGCAGAAAAAGAGTTGAAAGGTGGAGAAAAACACTGTTCTATGTCAGTGTTGACTTAGCAAATTTATGGACTTTGTCCTTGTGGAATAAAGGTAGAGAAGCTTCAAATGAGAAGGCAGTGTCACTGTGGCAGGAGGTAGAAGGAAAGCACAGTGTGGAGCAGCAGGAATTATTTCTTGCAGAACAGTAAATCTATTGTAGGATGATGGGCCAGCTCTTCCATGTAGGATGCTGTGCAGTTTTCTTCTCCAGCTGGTAAAATCCAAGCACAGTAGGTATTAAACACTTGTTTGGAGGTGACTTTTCCATCATTTCAGAGTTTTGTTGTTTTTTCTGCCCCCTTAGATTTTGTGGTTGATGCAACACGCAAGGGCAACAAAATTAGATTTGCAAACCATTCAGTAAATCCCAACTGCTATGCAAAAGGTAAGTTTTAAATTTACTTGCTTTCAGCAATGTATGAAATGTTGTGCACATTTTATGAGCATTTGTACTAACATGAGCTTAAATTTCTTTCAAACAGTTATGATGGTTAATGGTGATCACAGAATAGGAATATTTGCTAAAAGAGCCATTCAAACTGGTGAAGAACTCTTCTTTGACTACAGGTGGGTGGATGGATTTTGTCACTTGTTTCTGGCATAGACTGGATCAGTTTTCAGTATCCTCTGCCCAGCTCCCAGTTAATTACTGTGCCTTCATGGTCCTGGCAACCCCAGGTGGCAGAGGCTGAGCAGCAGCACCTTCACCCTGCACTGGTGGGATTTTAAGCCAGGTATCACAGTAAGACTGAGTTGAGCAAAGCAGCTGGTCAAGAGCTGCAAACTTGGCACAGCAGCTTGTACAGGACAAAGCTGGGGACAAATGGGGACACAGCTGCACAACAGACTTGCCTTGGTGTTATTAGAGAAGTGCTTGCTAAGAATGTCTTTGTACTTCCCTCTAAAACCATCCCACTTGGAGAACCCCAAGCTGTCCAGTGACCAGGCTGGGCAAGTTGCAGTTGCTTTCCAGCAGCTGAAATGAATGTCAGTGCCATGAGATTGGAGGTGACAAAGCAGAATTTTAGTAGTTTGTTTCCTCTTGATCAAACTCCTCTAAAAGTAAAGTAGTTTCTTGAGTGTTCAGCACTGTTCACACAAGGAGGAAAAGCCCCAGCTAGTGAGGAAACTATGGGAAATCTAATGTGAGATTAGGTTATGGGAATTATCACATAGTTAATGTGAGATTAACTGTGGGAAATCTAATGTGAGAGTGTTCCAGTCTGTGCTGCCTTTCTGTCATGTCAGGACAATGAAGCTGAAATATTCCATATACTGTTTTTTATTTGTGTGGTTTTTTCTTTTTTAATTTCAGATATAGCCAAGCTGATGCCCTTAAGTATGTGGGCATTGAAAGAGAAATGGAAATCCCTTGACACCAGCTACCTCTTCTTTTAAACGAACAGCTGCCTTATCTTCAGGAATTTCTAGTACTGTGGGCAATTTTAGAAACATACAAATGATGCAATTTGAAATTCTGTATTTGCAAAGTACTGTAACAGTAATTTATAGTAACAAATTTTAAAAAAACAAACAACTTTTTATTGCCTTCTCACCAGCTGCAAAGTGTTTTGTACCTATGAACTTTTGCAATAATGTGGTGTGGTACATTTTTCAACCTTGAATAAAAGATACTTGAACTTCTTCATTTTTACTGGAACTGAGTTGGAATTTTGTGTCAGTCACTTGATGAAGCAATGTGTGACTTTGTCTTGAGAGTACAAGTTAAAGCTGTGGTACAAGATGCTCAGCAATGGCTTCTCTGCAGCACCAAACTGAACAGTACTTACATATACATTTCTCTTCTGGGTCCCTTAATTTTTTATATGTTTGTTTTTATCCCAAAGGGTTTAGATTGCAGATAGTTGTTTATTTGGGTCTTGTCCAGGGCTCCCACACCTTGATTTCTTAGGTACAGCAGGCAGCTGCCACACCCCTTCCTGCTCTGCCATGGCCTAAGAACTCATGAGAGAAAGAAAAAAAAGTTCAAACATGAATAACTTATTTTCTCCATGCTTAGGCAGAATATTCTCCTGGTCTCAAGCTGGAGGGACAGCATACAGAGCACTGCTTTAATGAGCCCTGGGTTAAGGCTTGGCTTTGAGAGGCAGATGATTTCTGCTCTTCCAACTGAGAATGTAATTCAGGCTCTGTCTCTGTCAGCACACCACTCTTAACCTCCTGCTTTGAACTTTCTGCAAGAATTCTTTACAAAAACAACACAGCATCTAATAATAATAATAAAAAAAAGCCATCTCAGAAAGCATCACAAACTCCACTCTGAAATTTCCAGAAGCAATTTTAAAACTGAACAGCATGATGCTTCTATTGTGCATGCTGGCAGTCTTTAGTACAGTTAAAACTCATTCAGAACAGCAAGAGCAAACATGCCAAACCTCAGGTGCACATGAACCCTCCTCCCACTTTCCCAAATCACTTTGGATCACATTAATGCTTCTTAAATTCTGTAGGTCAGAGTTCAGCTGTAACCATTAATGTCCCCCAAGAGAAAACCAGTGACACCAAACCTGGCTCCTTTCTCCTCCTGTAAGAAGAAACACTGAACAAATCACAAATTCTAAAGGGAAAAAGAGGTTTGGCTGCAGAAGTAAAGTTCTTTTCACCATCACAAGTAGAAAATATAACTTACCAAAGCTGAGACTTGTGAGGATGGCAGCATTTTGCTTGTAGCATGTGGAAAGCCAATGATCATTTCATAAAACTTGGTAAGAAGAATGGAATGAAGCCTGGTCAATGTATGTGTAGTAACACTCTAAAGTATTTTAATTCCAATCACAGGCTGCAGTTACTGGGAATTAATCTTTAGGAACACACTCAATTTTCTGTTCTAGTCAAAGAAATGGGCAGCCTAAACCTCATTTATTCTGGGCAGCATTTAAGCATATGTGATGCATTTTACAGCACTCTGAGCAATATTAGAAACCTCTCCAAATTTCAGATGGCCAAGTATCACCACATATAGTGTAAGTATTTTCTAGTCTGCAGATCTTGTGAAATCATCACAACTTTCTTTTATTTTTCAAAGTGCAGACCTTTCCTCTTAAAAAAGCAATAACATGCACAGATGATGACAGATGACAATCTCTTCACAGAACAAAATGTGCTTAAATTGCCAGAAAACAGGGAGGAAAAGCAAAACGAATTTCTAATAGCTTTCATAACCATTATACCTTTTATTTACATTTAGAAAGATAAGTCATGAAACTTAAAACAATAAAACCAAATGCAACTTGTACAGAAATCTTTTAATTTTTTTTTATTATTTATCACACATTAAAAAATGAAACACACTATACAAATGGTTTTTCATAGCAGATTACACATGGGTCCATTCAGACTCGCTCTCCAAGTGCTGCCAACATGTCTAAGTGCTGCCTGTGATGGCAGCTGTTTATCATATAGCCAATGTATTGATTTAAATGCAGTAGCATGCAACCCTTAAAGGAGAAGGGTTTGATTCCTTTCTGTTCTTAAATTAGGTTAAATGGCATTGGTGTCCATATTTACATACTTGAAATGTATCAATCCTGAGCAGTTCTGATGTAAATCTGAGACTGGCTGATGGGAGTCCTGGTCTCAGTTATTAAAAAGGGAGGTCCCAATGGCAGCAGGGGCTGCTATGAAGTTCTGTAGCTTTCATTCTTTCCATCACATACCTATTTGCTGAGTGCCACACAGTCAAGTCATTGCTAAGAAAAATGTTAAGCCAAGTAACTGTAGGTGTCCTTCTCACCATCTACACGTTCCAAGTACTCCTTCTCGATGAGAATGTCGATGCATTTCTGTGGGAGGAGCAGAGGGGAGGGGTGGGACACTGTCAGAAAACCTCTGCCTGTGTCCCTGCCTGGCACTGGTGCCAGTTTGTGCAGCTGCTCTCCACTGCCTGCTCTTTGCCCCCCCTATCCCTGGGCTGGGCATGGAAAAACCACTGGGGAGCCCACTTCAACTGAGGAAGAAATTAATACACATCAAGCAATACTTAATATCACCAATGCAATTATTAGTAAGTAATTGAACACAATGCCCCCCATTCCAACCCTTTTATCCTAGAAGAGATCAGGAAGCTGTTTCATCCAGTCAACCCAAAGGCTGGCTGTGCTCCCACAACTGGGAGAGCAGGAAGAAAAGGTAAGCCTGGAGCAAAGCTGGCACTGATGTGAAAAGATGCAATCAAACCACTACTTTACCACTGCCAACAATGTGAAACATGCATATTGCCTTAAGACAAGTGCAGTATTTTGGTTAAAACATTTCCTACTTAATTACAACTCAAAAAAATCTGTCCTTCCCCATCCCATCTCCTTAGCTTTCCTTTTTAATTCAGAAGCACATGTTCTGTCTCTATATATCCTCCCCTTCAGGAGTACAGGTACAGAGATGTGGCTCTCCCATACCTTAATTACAGGAACTCGTGGCTTGAATCTCGAGGACAGCTGTGTTAGCACTTCTCCAAGCAGTTGCTGGTGTTTTAGAACCTTCCTCATTTTCATGATTCTCACAATAGCAGCCTGCAGAGCAAAGTCAGAAAGGTGTGCTTTGGAGCACAAGTCCCTCTGGATAAAGCCACTGACCTTCCCTGGCAGATGATGTGTCTGCTCCTGCAGAAGCACCATCACAACAAACCGGAGGACCAGAGGGGGCAGAACATCCACAAATGTCAGCTACTCATGCAGACTTTAAGAACTCAGGTTCTACCAAGCACACAGGCATCAGGAATGGTTTTGACACACGGATTTTAAGAACTCTGCTTGCACCTGGGCATAGCAATAGCACCAGCTGGTACCAAGAGCAACATGAAACTACTTCTGTCACAAAAAGCCGCCTTTATTTATTTCACCTTACTGTGATGCTCTCTCAGTAGCACAACTGTATTTCCTTCCCTTGCCTCTTTGCTGCTCAAGTAGTTTCCAAACTGATATAAAACCACCTTGGCTATTACCAGTTTTTACCCAGGATAAGGTCTGGTGAGCCTGTGCATCCACTCATCAACATCAGGTTGGAAAAAACGTGAAGAACACATTCCATCTGTACAAATGCCTTCCTCCATGTTCTATTACAGACTCCAATCACCTTTAAGAGCATTTTAAACACATTTTGTCTCTATTACAGTGCACTGCAATGGCATGTTGCTGTCCAATAAAAATTAGGAAAACCCCACAGCAAGCTTCATTAAAGGATTTTAAAACCGGAATTCTGAGATCACTCCAGCATTCTACAATACAACTCACCTGAATCAGTAGTTTCCTATCTTCCTCTATATTTTTGTGTGTAGTTTCTTGCTCCTGCTTCTGTTCAGTCTTCATTGGCACATTGATGTTTACCCTTAATTTTTTGCTGTAAAAAAAAAGCAGAAGTTAATGAAACAATTAGCCTGTTTCAAAACCTGTTGAAGAAACAAAGAAAAACTCCCTGAACAAAATCAAAGTCCAACTCCAAAACAAAAGCTGCACCACCACAATTACTTTACAACACGAGAGAACTTTGGCTCTTCTGAAAATTTTAGACACTCTTATTCAAGTGAAAAAAAAACCCAACCAAAAATAAAAAAACTCTGCAACCAACCAAAACAACAGAATACCTTTTTGATGGGTGTTTGTGTATTTTCTGACTTACTGAATCCAGCCAGTGATCTGTCAGGTCTAGCTAGGACTGTATGATTACACTATATTTGAAACATTTCTGTGGTTAGTAAGAAGCTCCTAGTCAGTCAAAGAAAAGTCAGTGCAAACAGAAGGACCTTCATGATTTACAGACTGGATTCTGACCATAACATGGAGAAATCCACTTGTCCTGCAAAACTGAATTCTGCCTTTCTTTTACATGCCCCTCAGTGCCCCTGGTTGTGCTGTGGCACATATGGGGAACAAACCTCAACACCAGAGCCCCAGGGGGCACAGGGCTCTGCTCACTCTCCTGGCTGCACTGCAGAGGGGATCTTTTATTTATTCAGTATTTATGGGCACCATAAACTGGGAACCACACTGAACCACAATGCAGCACCACTGGGCTGTTTCCATCACTGACCATGAATTCTCAAACCTTTCATTGGTGGTAAAGGGGGACAGAAAGCAGAGGAAGAGTGAGGTACAAGGAAAGGGTTTAAATGGTTCTCTCACTCGAGATCTTAAGTTCAGGAAGTACTGGACTCCTCCCTGAATTTATGTGTGTTTACATCTATGCTCTGGTAAGCATGATAAAAAATCCCCACACTACTGTAAACAGCTTAAAATACAGGACTGTTTGGGTAACAGAAGTGAAAAAAATCATGTTTATTAAGTCTTCAAATCACTGTGCACTCTGTGGTTCTAAAACGAGCCTGATCTTATGTTGGCTCTAGTGGACAAACATTTATGACTTTGACCTTTGCTGGTCATTGTATAACTACTGTAACCTTATAAAATACCATGTATTTTGAATGGGAGTCATGCACCTCAGTAAAACAGCAGCACTGCTTGTTATCAGAAATAAATTATTCAAGAACTAGACAAGAATCAAGGAACAAAAAGGAAGTATGAAAACACATCCAGGCCTTGACAGATGTTATGACAAAGTCAAAGTCAGACAGATGAGATCTTACCCACCCCCCCCACCTTCCCAGTCTCTTAGCACTGGTACACATTGGATCTATATTTGAATTGGCACTTGAACCCTGAAGCTTTCATCCCAGGTACCCAGATTTTGAAAGTTGAGGAGGATGCTACCCACTATACAGAAGTGATATATACTGCTCAAGTTTTTCCTTACTTTTTGTAACCAAGATAGAGTTTTATTAAAGTATCTGGTTTTAACTCCACCTCATCAACATTTGCATTTTCATCTTCCAAAACCTGCAAGGAAAAAAAAGAAATAAATAGGTTTAACATGTTTAACATACAGTGAAATAGGTCATAAAAAAGCAGGAGTACTTACAAGCAGTTTTGATTTCAGAAGTATCTGTAGAACTTGTGCCAAGATATCCTACAAAATTACAGAAAATGTTATCAGCACAGACAGACAGCACCTTTCTCTAACTTAAAACTTGAACAAGAATGCACATATTTAAACTAAGAACTAGTGAGGGCAGAATGCTGCAAAATGAGGGGGGAAAAAAAAGCACCGAAAACATAGTTCACAGAAATAAAATGGAATAAGGCCCTTTTTGGATGTTAGGACATATCCCCCTCATGGTTGGTCAAACAACACAAAATTCTTAAGACTAATTCCAAACAACAGGTTTTTTTAGTAGCTGGTTTATTCTGCAAGCTGATTTGTAAGCCTAAAAAATAATTTTTCCCCAACCATGCAAATATATCTACCATGGCAAACTTAAACTTCAGAAAGCAAGCACACTCTGCTTTCTGATTAACATCTTTTCTTTCTTATATTAAGATCTGTTCTGGTTGCTGTTGCTGGTCAGTCACCCAGATGGCCACTGTCAGTGCTCTGTGCAGGCTGGCAAAGCAGCTCTTTTCCCACATGGAAATCTTCTGGGATCCAAGCAGTCAGTTTTCAGCTGTATGAGTTTTATTCTGATCCAACCATATACTGGGCTAAATACTTATTTTACATAAATAAATATCTATATATCTCTGTGAACAAGTATTTATAATGAAGGGTAACTCCCTAAGACTTCTGGGTTTGCTGTAAACCATCAGCAGCAGTAACTTTCTAATATGCATTTCCAGAAGCAAAGATCCCACTGATTAGGAATTGCCTAACTTTTCAGAGCAGACTTGATTCAAACCTACTCCTAAGGGCCACAGATGCCAAATAAACTGTGGGCCATAAAGTCTACTTGGAAAGAAAAGGAGGGAACCTTTTCCATAGGGGACAGTCAGCCAATGAAACTGCAGATTTTGCTGTGGTCAAGTACAAGAGCCTTGAGATGTAAAAGAATGACAGATATGCAGATCAATCATTTAGGGAAGATGCTGGTTTTGCTACAAGGTTGTCTTTTAACATTAAACTGTACTGAGTGAAACACTGAAAACTTCCCAGCAGAGCTCAGCAGGGAGCCAGACAATTCACTCAAGCCATGAACAGGAGCACACAAACACCAAGATTCACCAGCAGCCCAGGCAGTTATGATTATACAAAAGTAAACCAGGAAAGCTGACCAGAAACAGAGCACATCTGTCTCCTTCAGGACAGAGAGTGGCTCTGCCTTCAAGCACTGCAGTCCCAGTTTCTTACAATAGCAGAAAGAGCCCTGAAGACCAAAAGATTTGTTTACAAGAGCGTGGTAAAAGGTGCAAAGTCAGTACCATTTTGATTTGGGTGCTGTCTGTCAGCTGCTGCACAGTGTAGGCATCTTCTGTGTTGTACTGCAGCAAGATGGCCATCTGGAACGTGGATGCCTGCCAGATCCAAAAACACAGAATGAGGGGCAAATAGGGGCAAATCAGGGAATGAGAACAAATAAAGACACTTGCTGAACTTGAACAGCCTGAAATTCATCAGTTAAACACATATCCTGACATATTTGGACAACGGAGAATACCCAACTGGAGCTAATCATTACATGATACAGAAAAATCTGATGTTACTTATACAACCAGAACTCCACCTTCCAGCATTATCCCAACACAAACCCCAGCAATAGGATCATTTAGCTAGCTGCAGACACTTCCTCAAGTCTTCTGTTATGGCGTCAAAGCACTATCCTTCTACTTGCTAATACAGTTTTGAACTATTTTCCTCTGTCACTCCCTGAGTCTTAATCATTTCATCTTCATTAAAACCTACACAGACCAGTGAATTCATCCTCACAACTCCAGTAGAAGAATGAAACCAAATTTATAAACGAGGCAGCTATCAGTGGCTATCACCACGGGGTTAACATATGTCAATGACAAAGTTAAAGTCTGAGATTATCTTGTTTCTTCTCACTTTTGTGAACTCCCCTCCTCTGTCTACTTTTTGAGAGAAAGCAGACAGGAAAGTATAACCTATGGCATGAGATCCTTCACAAAGAGACTGCAGTTGTCTCACACAGTCCAGTACAACACCTGGTCAGAACATAGGCAATGTATTCCCTTTTCTAAGTCAATTTTCTTTTAAACGCAGATCTTAAGTACGGGTAGAGTAACTAAAAGAAACATGGGATAAAGGCTCTATGACCTGCACTCAGTCCTCTGAATGCAACCATCACCAAGGGTGTTACTGGCTCACTGCTGTGCTCACCTGTAATGTGTATCTGTTTTTGAAACAGTTGGTGACCAATTCCCCTTTGGACAGCTGGTACAACCATGTTAATTTTCTTCCACTATGACGACTGGCATAAAATGCAGTAAATCTCTGGTAGCTCCGTTCTAACTGTATAAAACCAACAATAATAAACAAATACATAAATAATTTTATTTACCTTCATTACTAGAACACGCTATGGAAGCAACCACCACGTTGTCTGAGTAACACAAACAGAAATGCAAAGTATCCAAATTCTGCAGACTGCATGAAAATTTCCCTCTGTTATGAGTTTCCCCTTTAAAGTACCATTAACAATACAAATATAAACAAGCAGTAAAGTTTCATTCTTCCTTTTATGATACATTAAGCACAACTAGGAAAAAACCCACGTATTTCACAGTTCCTTGCTGCTACTTTATCCAATTATCTTGTTCCAAATATCCTCAGGCCAAATAGGCAAATACCAGAGATGCTTCCAGATGATTCCTCTCTGACACACAACAAAACAGGAGACACCAGTCTTGTAAAACAAATTTCTCACATGCTCATTCCTTGCTCAGACAAACCAAGTGCAGGTGCCTCACCTCAGAGGGCAGAGCAAAGGTGCAGGACTGCTGGAAGGGCCACGATCCAGAACTCAGCACCTGGATGCTGAAATCCACTGCAAGAGAGGTGAAAAGGCTGAGCTGAATTATTCCCCTCGCTCCTGCCCCCTCTTCAAACACAGTCCCACCTCTAACACACAGAAGAAATGGTTCTGCCTTGTGGTCAAATTCACATGGTAAAAAAAATCATGAAGCAATATTTTTTTTCAGACCATAAACCAAAGATACTCATGAAAGATGTCGCTGCAGTTGGAGAGCTTTAGATTGACTGTGACAGGCACTCAATTTTCTCTCATTTGGAGAAATTATTACCCTGTTTCTATCCCCACAATGGACTTCTCTTTTAACACACAAGGGTGAAAATTGCAAGCATTTATCAACACTCCACAGTACAAAACTGCAAGAACAGACCTTTTACGTTTACACTTGTAAAGCATTTTGGGCAAGTCAAGTAGGAATAATACAAAAACTAAGTAAAATTTAAGCCTGATAATACACAACTCTTAATTGTAACCCAAGAAATAATTATTAACTCTTGACAGAATTTGGTTCAATGTGCTTCAATAAAAAAATATGTATAAAGAAGCAATAGGGCTGTCCAACAACCTGGAACACAATATACTTTTTTCCTTAATACTTCCAGACAAGTGTGAACCCTTAAGCCATGTTGTGTTCAAAATCAAAACTGCTTTAAGAAAAATATCTCTCCAACCAAAAATTACAAAAAAAAGGAAAAGACAGAATTCAACCTCATTTAGTTACATACCTAAACATGAGCTGCAATCTCAGGAGGAAGCTATTCAGAAAAGACATAAAGTGCTATTGGAAGACAAAGAACAGACCTAAAAGACTAATTTAAAAATCCTAGCTATCTTGGTCAGAGGAACACTAACTGTTAACTTCTGGCAGTACAATGTCTGAGTCAGAGACAGTTAGCTCTGTAGAAATAAGGGGAAGCTAAAGTATGCAATAGTAATTTAGGTAAATGGATTACTTACAATCTAATGGTTCTGAATTGGTCAGGTGCTTTTTAAACTGCTCATTCAAGTCCTTGCTCACACCAATATCTTGGAACATCCGCTGCAGCTTGGAGGTGTATTCAAAACCACAAGCTTGCTGTATTTTAAAAGCACAGATGCATCAGCAAGACATGTTTTTGACATTGGATAATGAGAAGAACAAAGTATCAGAACTTATTTTCTTAAAAGATGATGTACAAAGTTCCACATTTCCCTTACTCAAAGTACTGATCCCAACTAGCTAAGAGCTCTTTAAAGTGTCAATGAAAACTGAAGAAAACTTTGTTTAACAATGAAACAAGACACACAATGAAACAGAATACTCAAAGGGTATCAGATCATGCGTGGCCTGACTGCATGAACAAGAGTTAATGAAATTTCATTCCCTTCAACAAATACATCTCTGTCATTCATTTGGATAAGAATAATGAAGCTTAATTCCATTGGACAGACATGCATTACAAGCTACTACAGCTAGAAAAAACAGAAGACACAGGTTGGGTATTTTTCTGTTGTACATAAAATAAAGAAATGAAAGGACATACACCAATGTTTTCAAAACAGTCTGAAGACCTGCAAGGAAGCAGATCATGGGACAGCCATGGAATACTTACTTTTAGTTTAGAGATCATGCTTGCCTCAGCATCATCACTAGCACTATTTTGATGGACAAGTCTCTTTGCCAGCATTTTAGCATAGAATTTTTGAAACACATCTTTATCCTCAATATACTTGAAGACAACCATCTGGAAAAGCCAAGATTATTTGTAAGGAAAAAAATATTTAAACGTTTGTCTTGAAAAAGCTGTAGCAGTAGCTACTTCATTTGCACCTAAATTTTTAAGGTCAAGGGTTTTTTTTTGGCTTTTTTTTTGGGGGGGGAGGGTGGGGGACAGGGAGTGGGGCTGTGTGTTTGCTTAAAATCTGGATACAATTTAAACACATGAACTGTATATTCCACATGTGCAGTCTTTTATACTTATGCATGTATATAGTCACATGAAAAGATACTGTAGAAATTATAGATTATACATGTCCATAAAGATGAAGTAAAAGCATAGCTTCAACATAACCACTCCAAATCTGCTGTAAAGGGCTTTTTTTAATAAGCAAAGTATTTTTTTAAAAAGCCACACAGAGACTATTACTGAAAAGCTGAAATACTAAGTAATGAAATCAAATATTCAAAAATAAATTTTTCTCCTGTCTGCCTTCTGTGACAATTGAATATTACTAACTTGTCAAAGCTTACACAGAAGAGAACTGTATTTATAGACATCTTACCACTTGATTGAGTGTATCTTCCAATTCAGCTTCTTCTGGATTCTTTGAGCTGCAATTAAGGAAATGCATTTTTAGTAAGTCCCAAACCAGCAGATTTAAACCAACATATGGATGTATATGGAAACTTCTTAAATAAAGGAACACAGATTTAAGTAGTTCTGGGATCAGAGACTCTTTAACGAGGAAACAATGTAATGAAATGAATGAATGCTTCACTACTCCACCTGTAAGCAATTCTGAACCACACAACTGCTACAGGTTGAAGTCCTGGACCATGACTTGCTTGGGACTTCTTAACACCTGACACTTCTCAGGATTTTTAAACAGGGATCTCTCTCCTCCTGCTGCTAAATGCTATCTTTATTTCTTATCTTAGATAGTAGAGTGAGAAGAAAACAGCTCACAGAGCTGGGACTTGACTGGGTGAAAGCTCAGGTGGCACCACGCTGTTTTTCTCCATGGCATGATCATCCACCAGGCACATTCCAAATCTACCCTGCAGACAGCTAGTACTTATAGAGAAAATAAATCCTTAGCTGAAGTAAGGAGGGGATGGGGAAGGGAAAAGTGAACAAGTTCTTCCATTTTTGGGTTGTTTCCTCCCCCAAACCAACTGAAATGTTGCCAGTGACAAAACTGACGCCAATCCAGAATGAACTGAACTGAGACCAACAGTGCTGATATCAACAGCTGCTGAACCATTTGAAACAAATGCCTTGAATTAAAATACAAACCATGTGAGGTTAGAAAACAGTTTTTGTCCTCCTCTATTTCTGCCCACATAGACGAAGGTGTAGAGGAAACAGGAAGAAAGCAAGAGTTTTAATGGAAAAAGGGAATGTGCTCCTCTTCTTTCTAACATACAACCCAACTCGGATTTCTGGGGGAAAAAAACTCCTAAAACTTCCCTTCTGTTTTACTAAAAAAACGTAACTTAGATTCCCATAAGGAAATAAAAGTTTTCAGATTTCCCCTCCTCTTCCTTAAAAAAGATATGTAAAGGCAACATAATCTTTAGGAATGGTCCCACTGAAATTTTTGTATCCAGAATTTGGTACAATTAATTTATTGAATCACTAAGTTCTGTTCCCAAGGATGCAGTATAAAACTTTACATGCTGAAACCCCTTAAAACAAAAGCCTACATGAAAGAATAATTTGTCTTTGGGGACGTACCTTTTCTTTAGTAGAGAGTCACAGTATCGTGCCAGTAGCTCTGGGGATTTACTGGATGACTGAGCCATTTTTGTCACTGCATTGTTGTTTATAAATCGACCACAAGCCTATAAATCACAGAAGACAGTGAAATTTTGGGAGACAGTGAATGCAAATAAAAAAGAAAACAAGTTCACCATATGGCACTACATTTGACACTTACTTTGTCTAATGCAGCCACAAAGCCAGCATCATTGTTGAATGCAGACATGACTAAAGCATTGTATTTCTTATGGACATCCAACACTGTCTGTACATACATTTTGGGATCCTGCAATAAAGAGGGATTGGACTTTACAACTGGTTGACTTCTCACTTGCTGCTTCCTCCAAAATGGAGCTACTCACTGGCACAAGTGAATTTTTAAGTCTACGAAGCATCAGAAATATTTTAAAGGTAAATCAGCACCCACACTAGTTCAGGTCCTATGTCCAGAACTGACTGACATTAGCACAAGTTTTCATTAACAGCAACCAGAGTGCAGTGTACTACATTACATACACAAAAGACAAAAAAAGCCATTTACTCAACCACTACAAACGTTTTCAAAGCATTAAGCATAATTTGAATTAGGTCTGAGAAAGTTGGCCAATGATAAAATGGCAGCTGCTACAGGAAAAAACCTCTCAAAATAGATCTCTGTAGTAAGAAAGTAACAGGTGTTTATCCAATAAATACAACTTAGTTCAGAGACCTACCTGAGTCATCGGCAGTTTTTAAAAATTACCTGCTCAGCATCCAGTGGCAGCCAAATGCCAACAAACATCAAGTCTGTGGCACTCACAGACTGAATCCCATGTGCAAACATCTTTGCATCTTAATAAAGACAGTGGAGTCAGAGAAGGGACAGTGACAGGCAAGTAGAACACCAGGCACACAGGAGAGCTACTATACAACAGATTAAAAAGTGAGGAAGTTTTCGGCTTGGAGATCAGAAGTTTGAAGAGAATATGTCTGAAAAGATGAATTATCACTAGAAGCCACATTTTTTAACTGTTGGGCACTTGATGGAAGTGATAGAAAACAAGTTTAAGACAGATAAAGACACAAGGTAGGGGACTTCTGGAACTTGCTGCCACAGGAGTATTTTGGAAGCAGATCAGCAGGTTCAACCAGGCATGGAGTTACTCCTGTAACAACATTCCTATTTGACAGTAACAGTTCTGGATGCTGGCAAGAAATGGCAGAGTATGGCTGGGGTTTTATGGGGATCCTGAAAAATGCTTCCTGTTGTCACTGATGACAGATCTGGACTACATGGACCACCAATCTAATGCTGTGCTTGAGATCAAGAACTGAGATTACTGAGAACCTCACAGACAACAAATGCAAGTGGATTGGGAGGACGTTCAGAAAACCATCTACTGATTACAAGGACTCAAAAAATAAATAAAGGCACAAAAAGCAGCAACCTTCTGACTGAAGAGCAGGCTCATTAATATAGCTAACAGAGATTAGAGCACAACTCATTCTGCAGTAAAAATCTAAAATAGGTGAGATGAGTTAAGCTGGTATGACTATTTCTCTGCACTGACTGCAAAGAAACAAAGCAGCATTTGCTCAGCTGATTATCTGTTTAGATGCAGTAGAGGTAACTGAATCAATCCTACCCAGGTGTGACAGAGGGCTAACAGGGCAGTGATGAACAGTGACACAGGTATGAGGGATACTGCAAGAAGAGGCAACATGGTTCCCAAGGGAAACAGCCAAAGACAGTGCTATGGAAATGAAGAACAAATGTGGGGAATAAGAAAAGGAACAAAAGGGAAAGATGAAGAAACAAGAAGAAGTGTCATGAGCAGGAAGAGTTTTGTAAAAGGCTGAAGTCAAAAAAACTAATACATACAAATCTTGGGGCTCCCCTCTCTCCAAGAGGAACTAATTCCTGGAGAGAAACCTTTTACTTTTTTCTGGTAAATTCTTCAAGGCCTAAACAGAAAAAAACCTCAAGAGTGATGACAACTATGGGGATGTGTCAAGCATAGAACACATCTGATTTCAAAATTTAAGGTGATGGCTACAAATGAAGCTGAAGATTGCTGGACTTGCTTCATGATTCCTAAAAGATCAACACTGCTAGAAAGCTATGCACTTACAACTACAGAAGTGAACAACAGACACTACACACATCATTACAGATCACTGCTTTAAAGATTACTAGTATGAAGTTATTTCAAGAATTTCTCAGGACAGCAACAGTTTAAAATGAACTCTGTCAAAAATCAGTCAATCACAGAACATCCTGAGTTGGAAGAGACGCACAAGGATCATGGAAGTCCAACTCCTGACCCTGCACAGGACCACTCCAAGAATCACACTGATGTGATCAGCACTGACATGCTGGAGAGCACTGTCCAAGTGCTTCTTCAACTCCACTTTAAATAAAATTATGGGATAAAAATCAAAAAAGCCAATTAAATGGCTAAACAACCACAGCATTTCAGAAGACCTGACCTGCTCCTTACATTGTGACCTTCCCAACCATTTTAGTTCTTCCTTCCTCTTATATTTCTCATTCTTTTCTAAACAGAATAAATCCATTTATCAAAAAACTCAAACTAACGGAAACTTTCTCCAGACAGTCCCATCCAAGTCAGAATTCTGTAAGATGATAGAATAAAATACAGTCCACTGGAGAGAATGCTTCTTGAAACAGTGGAGTTTCAAGTGTATTTGCACTGTAAGTGTTGGGTGTTGCATTTGCACAGCCAGGTTTCCAAGCAGCATGACATCCTGACAGAGGACCACAACTCAGATGGAAACTCCTCCTCCCTAAAACCACAACAGAACAAATGCACAAAACCCCCTCCCACCAAACCCAATGAAAACAAAAAATATCCCCCCAAACCCCCTCAAAACAAACAGAGTAGTAACAAAGTGATGCCACTGTTGTTTTAAGCTCAGTATCAACACTTGAGAATTGCCCAGTCCTTACAAATTAAATTAGTCAGAGGGAAAACATAAGCAAAACGGAAATGTTATCAGGAAGCATTCACCATCCTCCAATGCAAAACTGGTAGGAACCACACACAGACTCCTTTTGATGGGATACTTGCATTTAGAGCAGCTTCTCCACATTTCTCAATTGCAGCTAGACCCTGATTATGAATGTGGGTTTCCAAAAGTTTTTTCAGCTCTCCAAGGCCATCCTGGATTCGGGATACAAGGTTATACATGCGACCCAAGTCTGAAAAAGAAAAAAAGAGGAAAGCTAACAGCTCCCCTTTGTACTGGCTGTGACTCCAATTTCCCATTGACAAGCTGCCAATAGGAGTTAAACATCCTTTGTCAATGAAAACACACGTGCAACTGCTCCTGTAAAAAGCCAGAAAAAACTACAGTAAAAAATTATACAGTATAGCAAACCTCTGCACCCACCTGGAAAGCCAGCACTAGTTACAGAGAAAACAATTTGTTAATATTAAGACCTGGTTTACCTGCACCATGTGACATAAACCCCAAGACTAAAAAAAACCCCACTTGAATGACAGAAATTTTACTTCTTATTTCTAGTTTTCGTAAAGGTAAAGCAATGATTTAAAAATGGTGTTAAAACACTCTTAATTAGATAATATTTTGAAGGGTTACCATGAATTAGAGACTGTTATTAGTGTTACTGCTGGCTGTGCTACAACATTCTCTAGCTGACCACTGTCCTTTAAATGTTAATCTGAACAGGTCAGTTCTCAGAGACCTACCACCTTTGTATATTAACACTCCTACTTTGGGCAGCATCAGTGGTAATGGTTGGAAATTCAAGGCAAAACTACGTTTTGATATGACCTTGTCATATAAACTGAAAGATTATAAATCCATTTTCTTCCAATAAAGCACTGTTAATAAAATACATCTCTTAAAAAAAAAAAGTTTAAGTAACTGATTACCAGCAGAAAGAATTGTACCAGAAAAAAAGAGAGGTTCTGAAAAGCATTACCATAGAACAAAATTAGTAATGGTAAAAATAAATTGGATGTCATTTCACATGTGTTAAAGCTTCATATTAAAATCTCACCAGTTTTCAGCCAGCACCTTCCAAATCAATTGGTAATTTTGTAAAGTCTAGTACTGAAAAAGTTTTTTTTTTATTATTATTATTCAGTTTCAACAGGGTAGAGGCTTTTTACTTTTTGAGTGCAGAACTATAAAATAAAAAGAAAACTTTAATATGGCCATAAACCAGGTACACAAACTCACTGGTTACCTCTTGCAATCCTGCCCTCCTTGAACAGGCACTCAATTAAAACAGTAAACAATCAGATTATTTACTGTACTCTAATGAGGAAATTTCAGCTTGTTGAATCCATCAGCTGCATTCACCTCTTCTAAAGTGTAAGGACTTCTCTGAAGGGCTGATGAGCCATTTATTACCCCCTGAGCATTATCAGATTAAACAAAACAGAGCAATAAAGGAGCTGGAGCTCCACCCAACTTTAAAATACACTGAGTTTGATGTCTTCTAACACTGATGTCATCTCAATTCAGATCAGTTTCCGTGTAACACTTTACACTCTTTAGAAATTTGTTAAGCTTAAACTTTTGGATTTGAAAAGGAAGATTTTTTTTTCCTCTCTGTGAAAACCACGATTACAACCTGATGCTAACTTTTATAAGAATGTAAAAATATCCTACAGAGTTTTAGAAAAAAGATAGGAAAATACTGCCATGCATAGATGTAACAAGTTGCACCTAGATCTACCCACAAGCAGGTTGGCCTATGAGGAAGTCTGTGTTAGGTGAAACGAGGAAGAGATGCTACAAAGCCTCGAGGAAGATCTGCACAGTAACTCCACCTACAGCATTACAGCCTGCTCCCAATAAACATAATTATTTCCTACAGGTGTCATGCTGATGTGAACAGGTCACATGGGACAAATGCGTCCCACAACTTTTATAACCACTTGATATATCAATTGCACAATGAGATTAAAAAGCTCCAGAACACCAACAGAAGTGGCCTGTAATATGATATACTTAAACACAGCTCACATGTGAGGACCTCAAAACCAGTGTACTTTCAAGAGCAAAGCAGTAAATATTTTACTTGGATTTTTATTATAAGTTTAGGACAGCCCACAAATGGCTATGTTAGTATATCACAAATTTGAGAGTGAACTGATTATAGTGATTAAAGAATGAATTATCAGACAACCTTTCAAAATAAATGTTTCTAACCTTGAGGCTCATGAAACTTAAAAAAAAAGGGCCAGGGAACTACTGTAACTTGCCCCAGTGAAGCCTGGTAAGTGAAAAGAAAATATTTTGAGAAAAAGAAAAAACCCCAGTGTTCTAAAAAGCCTAATTAATCTTAGAAATAAACCACATGGAAGTAAAATCAAAGACATAGAACAAGACAGTGCCTGAGACACAAGATACTTCTTTTCTTTTTTTTTACCCTGACAAACTTACAGAATTGCATTCCTACAGTTAGTGATTGTATTAAAGCCTCACACAAGCCATAAGGCTTGATAAAGGGGAAAAAAGAAAAGCCTGGGAAGGCCCTCTGAGTCCAAAAAAACCCTTTCTTGTTTGTTCCATTACTATTTCGATTGTCAGAAGATATTTATAAAGTCGTTTATTCCAACAACAAAGCAAACATAAACAACTTCTTTTCATTAATTATACTACTATTATATAATAGTATAGTATATTTACATTTGAATCAGCTAACTTCTGACCTACTAATCACCATGAATTGCCCTTTTCAATTTTGAATCATCTCTTAGTTACAAACATGACTATTACAGCAATAATTCATAGTTGCTATTTTAAGATATAATGAAGACAGTTATAGTTGCAATCCAAAACTCTCAAATGAACAGTATCATCATTAGTAATTTAATCACAGTATCTCTTAAATTCTTAAAAGCCTTATTTCAGCTACAGAGCCTTAATCTGACTTTGAATATCTCTTTAATTAATTCCCCAACTAGAAAATCAGAAACATCATTCACCCTTATCATCTGTCCAATCCATAGCAATTACCTGGCCCTAGTTCTGACTTACTTTGTTCTATGTTTTAACTCCTGAAGAAACTCATAAAACCCAGTACAATTGACAATTCCTTAAAGATACCTAAACTCTGGTAATCTTCACTTATTCTAGAGAAGACTTAATTCTATGTATTCTCAATGGTAGTATAAACTTGATCTATTAGTAACACTTAAGACTCATTTTCACAGCTAAAAGCAACTCATCAATTAATAATTTCCACCCTTTCCTTGAGCTCTATATGGAATTTTATATATTTCATATACTCTATTTTAAAAGCTACTGACTTGCTTCCATTCCTCTTTTAACATTTCCTACACATAGCTCTAAGCAGTTTGGATTTTAAAGTTCTCACTGCTGACCCAAAGATCCATGGATGAAACTGAAACAGCTGGCAAGAGGACCTCTCCCATCTCTCTCACACGAGGTTCAGCTCCTGCTGGAAGGATGGCTCAAGTGCTCTTGAAGCTCTTCCAGCCACGTTAAGAGAAACCAAACTAGTCATGTTGTGCCTTAATATCGGGATTGGAATAGGCTCCTTGAAACAGGATTGTCAGACATCCCAATGTAACCAAAACCTGCCTGTCAATCAGTCCAGTGACTATCTCCTCTCTTAATCTAACTCCTGAACAGATCACACGTAGCCAGCACCGGATTTTACCTTATAAAAACGACTGCTCGCCATAAAATGCAAATTGTTTTATTGGGACAAAATTCAGGAAGCAAAGGATCAATACGGCCAGGTGCATCCCAGGGTGAATGCACACTGAACTATAAAATGTAATACATTTTATACAATTTTTCACACAGAGGGCGGTCCTCAGCTTGTGATACAAAAAAAAAAGAAAAAAAAAAAACCCATTTCTAAAAGCATTCTTAACTTTCCTTATCTCTAAGCAGAAAGTTACATTTCAATGTCAATGGTTGACATAGGGCTCAAATTTTATTACCCCTTGTCAAGTGGGTAAAACTGGCAAACATCTTCTTAAACAAAGGTCTTTAGAGTAAATATAGGTTTCTCTACACACTCTTATCCTTAACTACCTATCATAAATTCTTAACTCACAGACAATGCTACATTAAAAATACATACTAAATAAATTATTTATTTAACTACTTTTAACTACTTTTTAACAAAAATATGCGATATGCAAAACACAACTTTATACTTTCCACATACCTTATCCCCAAGACCTCAGGGAGGGGAGCTCTAAGCCTAAAACCACTGTTAGAATCTCCTTACCTTCATTTTTGTCAGCATCCAACAGATTCTGGAACTCAGTATGAAATATCTCCAGGTGTTTTTCAATGAGCACTTGCTCACACTTGCGTGCCAACTCGTCCTGCGTGCTCTCATGGAGATAGACCTGCACCCTGCGCTGCTCCTCGAGCAGGCGAGCCTCGGCCTGCGGGACACACCGGAAACGTGAGGCACCAACACTGACCCTCCACCAAACCCATCCACAAACCAACCCCAACAATCCGACCCCTCCCGAAGGGGGTGTGATGGACCACAACTCAAGCAGCTGTTTTTCTGGACATGGTAATACACGTTTGGAATCGACGCTTTTGCTGATGATAATACGATGTACTGTTTAAATGGTGGGGGAGAATCACAGCAAGAGTGTGTTCCTGCTGCTTCTGAATAAGAAGTTTACAAATGGAAATCTGCTGTCAGAAAAAGAGAAAGCTGCTGACATGAGATGCTGGCAGTTCTAGAATCGGAAAGCTCTCCAGCTACAGAGGTACTTTTGTTTAAGACAAACATGAATTTATTTCATGTCTCTACACAATTAATAGGCAGAAAACTACAATTTAACAGTATGCCCATGACAAATTTATTTGAAGGATCTCATCTAAACAGAAAAGCTTTCTAATAAACTACAATCATTTTATCTATAGCAACATTTAATTTGGCATGTGAAATGCTACATATGCATATCTTCCTGGCAAACTTAACTTTAAAATGTCACTCGAGGAATACTACTTATGTAAAATGTAAAACTGAAATTGTTTATATAACAGTTATCTTTATTTTGTTTGCAAAAGTGTTAAAGATTCACTTTACAAGGCATCTGTAATTGCAGCACATTATTAGGGATAAAGTGTGTATGTCCTCCTACCAGTTCAAATTATTTAAACTAACAATGTCACCAGGAAAATGAAATTAGGTTCATTCATTTTCTTAGTATGTCAGAATATCGACTAAGCATGAAGATCATATTATGGACAATAAAAAGGAACAAATCCACTGCATCGTATGTAGACAGCTTTATAATCTCAGCCACTGTTAGCTTTACTCATTTCTGTAATGATTTTGCTTTTGTGAAAATGGTCCCTAAGCCTTTGTGAAGTGGCCCTGGATTACTGTCTCCTAGAGTTAAACTGAGCAAAATACAGGAAATTAAATCAACAGTTTGGGATGGAATGTAAGTTCCTGCTTTAGAGTACTTGCCATTTTCTTACCAGTAAGGAATAACAATCAGCTTCCTTACTGACAGCAAATAGCAGCAAATCTTTCTGATGAACACTGGAAACTGGAATCAGACTAGTTTTTCTACTAGTTGTTTAAGCAGTTCTGTGTTTCTGTAGTACAGCAGATTCTGCTGCTTCTAATGCTGTTTCTTGAAATAAAATCACTTTTAATGTTAACAGTCAATTCTCACCTTAAACTCCTTTATGAGAAGAAATATTTTACTCTGGACCTCATGTTTGCTTATACTCTCATTTTTTTGGATGTTCTTATAACTCCATTTTCCTTTTAAAGTCACATTTCAGAAACAAGGGAAAACCAGTTCACACAACAGTATCTTCACCTGTTTTAACTACAATGACCAAAAGCTGGGTCTCACACTACATTTCAAGGGACAGTCTTAAGGAATACCAACCTTTTTCCCTACAGCACATCAGGCCATGCCAGCTTTACTCATGAGTTCTGGCCTGAGGGGAAAAATTCACAATCCTTCTAAACTCAGCAAATCTGCCTCCATAGCTATATACACAAATCCTAATTCTAACTAAGATTTCATTGAGTATTCTACAAGGAACCACCACAATTCTACCATGACATGGTAACACTGATGTTATGCAAATATGCACTAAGGTACTCCAACAGGTTTCCTTTCCTTTTATTTTATATTTATCTCCAGTCAGAACTCAATGTACAGTGATTCAGTGAGAATGCCAAGTGAGTATACCAACAGCAGATTACTCTGTTCACAGCTTATGATTCCAACACATTCCTTTTAAGATCTTACAACCACTAGCCTCTAAGGAGATGCCAAGACTGCCCAAATAGCTTGTACACATCTCTAGTGTATTAATTCAAGCAGAGAATTAAAGCTACACATTTTCTTGCTGAAGACTTCCCCTGCCTTCTGCCAAGTTTACATGTGCTTTCAGCTTTAACATCACCTTCAACCAAAGTGATTTGCTCTGTTGTGGATTTCTGAAACCTTGAGGATTCTTTGGGGCACTAGTAAATTATTTCTACTTGCCACTAATCTAGTTCTTGAAATAGCAATGACCTTCAGACAGCTTTTTACTGTCCTGTACCAAGGAAATCTGGATGAGCCAGTCATTCAGGTTAGGAATGACTGAAATTTCCTTACTCTCTTTTTATACATATATTATGATGGAAGTTAAGAAACGGAAAGGGAAGTAGCAAAAAATAATTAATTCATCACCAGAAAAGTGAACATAGGTAGGCCTGGTAATTACTGGGCAAGTATCCCAACAGACTAAAGGCATGATTCATTTTACTGTGTTATTTCTAGGACTTCCCCCCCTTTGTTGGGGGGGTAATTCATTGACTTTAATGCCAAGAGAGGATGTGTTCTGTGATAAAAAGCACTACACAAAGGATACTACAGGGAAGGATGTGTATCTGCATATCACACACTCAAAAAGCTCTCTTGTTTTTTAACTAAGCTGACAGAGAAATAACAACCAGCAATTCAGAAAGTGAAGAAGTGTGCTGAGGAAAAATACATGAAGCAGAACTTGTTCAAGATGGAAGATGACACATCTAGTTCACATTCACTAAGACTGACCCAATAATCAGGCTAGAAATAGTCAATGTTTATCCTGCTCGCTCTTAGTTGCTCTGTCTGGGATCCCCAAAACCAGAGATTAGTCAAGAATTTAAATCTGGCCTCTGCTGATCAGAAGTATTGTGTAGGGCTCATTACACTGAAATATTCTGAATGAATTAAAGCTAATTAATGATATATTTCCTTGGCCAGCTTGCCCAGGAAGAGATTCCAATAAGTGTGCCAACACACAGTTCTTTATACAGGAACAGTAAACTTGTAGGTTTATAAAGCAGAATTACTGTTTTGGTATTCTGCAGTGTAATAAAACCTGAATTTATTTTAACATTCTCTTCTGTTTTTCCCATTGAAAAAGTTTCAAACTTTCACTGTAGTTACTGAAATGCAATAAGAAGACAAACTTCAGACCAGACAAACACGGAAGCAAATCACTACAGGGAAAAAAGAGCCAGCTCTCTCCATCAAAGAACCAGCATTTTAAGAAACATATAATAAAAGCCTAGAATTTATATTTACTTTACCCCTAAAAAAATCTGTATCAAGAAAAAAAATATCAAGAAGCTGATTCAGTAACCTACCTTCTTCATGTACTCTGTGACTGGGTTCTGTTGCAAGAATTCAGTACTTTCTCGTGTATAAAATCTCTCTGTGTCAGCAAGAAACTGAGATTCAAAGGATTCCTTATAGACAGTTAGTGTAGGTCCTTTTGCAAATGCATCATCCTCATTCAGCCCCAGCTCCACTATGGGGAAAAAAAACACCCAAACAAAAAAGACCAAGTCATGACAAAATTGTTATTTATGAAGTGGTCTTCTGCAAATAAACAAGTACAATCCTTCTAACTTAGATGAAAGTAAATGATTGGGACGGTATCAACAGTTCTAAAAACTTTTAAAAATATAAACTGATTTTGCATTTACAAAATAAGCAGCACAAGACATTACTCAGGCAAACTGGACTTCTGGATACATTTCTGAAATGGATTATAGGATTTGGAAAACTTTACAATCTCAAAAGCTAGTTCAAATTCTCCTTCCATTTTTCCCTCTTAATGAGTTCCAGATTACATGCTTTTGTTTTTAATAATGAAACTAATCATCAGAATGGCAAAACTCCCAATATTATGCAAATGGGAAAAACAACCCCACTCCACCTTCTAAACTACCATAATTCCCCCCTTCCAGATTTAGCTCCTAAAAAACTGATTTGTAAACAATGAACACTTTTGTCTCTCAGATGCACTTTCAAGTTTTACAAATATGGTATAATCAACTGTAATTGTATCAAGTGTCAGTACAAATATGAAGTTAAACAACAGGCAATTGCATTTATGTTACTGTAAAAATAAAAAATCTTTACTGGACATCTGAGGAGTTGAGGTGTTACTTCTGGGCTCTGGTAGTGTATATATATTTATTTATTCTTAACAAAATAACAGAACCTTAAAGAAATCTCATTTACCATAGGATTGTACAACTCCACTGATCAGCCTTGTATTGATAGTTTCACCATTTCTTTCCTTTTCAATCAATTTCAACACTGCATTTGTTACCTTCGAAAACAGGAATTCAAAGTAAGTCAAGCACAGAGAAAGCAGATCAAGCACAGTGTTTACTCAGGAGATTCCTATGCTCGAGACAAGTCAAGCCCCTTGGGAACAACATTTAAGGATATCTGAACATATAAAATTCCTACAGAGTATGCAACACCATTAAGTTATACAACATAACTACAGTCTGATAAGTGGTGAGGTGTATATGGGTATTAAATGCTTAGTCTTTTTTTCTTTTTTATCCTCTAGTTTCAAACAAGTGCCTTGTAAGTCAAATTTCTGCTCATTCTATACCTGTTTTGTATCTGAAATACAAGAAAGACTATGTTTCTTAAGAAACACACCCAACCACCTGTTCTTTACACAAATAATCTGCTGCAACTACTCCATGATGAAGTACTGGTAAATAAGTGACATCAGCATGCACACATACCTAAAAATTGTGATGGATTATCTTGTTTTAGATTGTGCTGATTCACTTATTTAAACTATTTAGTTGACCTGAATCTCCCAGGCTCAGTATAAATTCAACAATTCACAGTAACACTAGAGGAGACCAAAACCCCACTATCTGTTCTCATCCAATCCTGACTGCCAAACCTTAAGACATGTCAAATATTTATCTTTTTTAACATCACAAAGGAGAAGAAGAAGGATCCCTCTTATTTTCTGGGTGTGTGGGCCCCCCTATCCTCCAAATTCTCCTTGAAGCAGTTACTAACAATATATAAAATGAATCCCATAAAATAACACTGTAGCAATAATATATTTATATTTATATACATACCTGCTTATTTAACGGCCTGAATAAGCAGTCTCTCCAGGTCACCAAGGCAAGCTAGAAGCAAAGGAAGGGAGATGAAAGATGGAATGAAGAAAATATTTACATATACACATATACATGCAGAAACTCCTTAAGGAAAGCTGATAAAATATGCTAAATAATCAGAACTTGAAAAATTAGTGTATTTTGGCACACACATTTCTCAAGCAACAAGACTGTTTCACACTAAAATTACCATTTGCTTTATTACCAACTACCTAAGATCCACTGCCAAAAAACTAACAAAACCCACAAGTTACTTTGACAACATACAGCTTTCTTTGTTGGCAACTTCCAGGCTGCTACAGTCCCTTAGCATTTGGCTATAAAGTGAAGAGGAAGGGAACTAAGGATACCTACTGTTTTTCTACCACGTGCCAACTTATTTTAGTGAAGCAGTAAAACAGCACGTCACCTTCCTAATGCTTCAATAGAGAGGACAATAATTATACTTTACAAAAAACCCCCAACCAACCAACTTTTAGTTATCTAACATAGAAAACTTCTGTTAAGTTCTTCTCTTATTTATTTTACTTTACATTACAAAAAAATTACCAAGATCACATATCAATCTTTCAGAACTGTACCAAAATAACTTACACTACAAACCAAATGTTGACTGAATCTTAGCAGCTTGAATGCTAAAAAATTTGTAGAGATGTATTGAAGTCATCAGAAAAAACCTGCAATTTATTTCTTCATTTGGTATTTGAAACACTTGGCTGAATTCTAAGCAGAATGACAAGGCCACACAGATGCACATAGAGTGGTACAAGCAGCAAATATTCAGAAACAGACAACCCTCAACAGTCTAATACTGGAAGTCCCAATATGTACAAGGCAGATTGAATGTCTCACAGGCTGAGACCCTTGGAATTTTTACAAATATTCTGGGCTGGGAGTATGGAAAGGGGGGAGATTTCCACTTTGCCCACTTCTCCAAAGCTTCTCTGAACTTCCTACGGGACTGAAGCAGCGATGTGCAGGATGACAATGCAAACATGATGGCTGGAATAGATAAATCACCCACTTGACAAAGCTCCTCACCGAATAAATTTCATATATTCCTTTACGACCTTCATCGCACTCACGACGAACCCAGTGTCGATTGAGGTAGGCACATATCCCATTCAAGACTTTGCTTGAAAACCTATAATCTTCCCACTGTTGAGTGTAGAATTTCAGCACACTCTCATCCATCAAATCTTCACCATCCTGAAATAACAGCAGTTGACTGGTAATGTTGGGTAATTTCAAGGTAAAACCAAGACATGTGAGGCTGTACAAACTGACTGTGTAATAAATCTACACCGTGCAATGTATTTACAGGAAACATAGTGCTAATGCAAAAAAAGGAAGAAGATAAGATGAAGTTTTAAAGGTCAAGTATCTTTTCAAACTGGACCTCCACAGCCTGAATGGACAAGGGAATAAAAAGCATGAGTGCAAGACCTCAGACATCCTTATGCAGCTTCATAAATTAATTACACAGCAGACTTGATAGGATGCCAAGAATTCTTTTACAATTGCTCAAAACTAAAATCTCAACAGCTAAAAGCACGGTTCCTCTCAAAAAATAACTAGGAACCACTCTCTTACAATGCAAGACAAGAAACAGCTCTGTTAGTAGTTTATTTTTTAAATTAAAGTAATGGCTACCATC
>WEIV01010250.1:0-13262 GCA_013390005.1 Calyptomena viridis | reverse complement strand
ATATCTCCCTAGTTACAAGAACTATATCGTAGTTACAAGAACTAACGGTAATATCGTTAGTTGTAATTATTCTACTTCTGCTGCCAAATTTGCTTAGTTTTCTGCAAAGGGCCCTGCAGAAAAATTAAACTGGTAGTTTTTGTAGCATGAATACAAAAAGAGGGGGAGATGTCATGGTAGGCATCCGTTTCTGCATGCCTGGAGAGAGAAAACGCAGCTGAGATGAGCAGAGGGCAAGTGCTGTACCTTTAGCCAATGCTAAAGCAGCTAGATAACTTTCTACCAATTATGTTAGAATATGCAAACCTTCTGATGTGTATAAATACCTATTCTGTAAACAATAAATTGTTACATATTTGGCACCCCTGAACACGCAGCACACGTGTGATTAATGTCGCACTGGCCGTTCCAACCGCAACAGTAGGGTCTACGGGCACATCCTTTTCCTTGTCTTACCCTGGGACATGCAAGTGTTTGCCTCAAGCCTTGATTTATTATGTAGGATTTACAGGAATCCAACAACTTTCTTGGCACCACCCTCATCCCGAATTCCTGAGCAATGATATTTTGGAGATCAGCTCTACAGTCCACTGTCTGAGCCCTGCATAGCTGCACATGCAGAGAGCTCATGTGTGAGCAATAAATCTGGTGCATTGTCAAAAGAATTACACCACTGCTTGTGTTCACACCTATTTGTCAAAAAAACAATGAATGAAAGCATGATAACTTCTGGATTGAGAACAGTTCATGAGGATGAGTGAGAGACCTCAAGGCAGATGAGAGGATTAGTAATGGATTTTATAGCCAAAACCTGAAGGAGGAGGCAATGTACAAAGAAAAGTAATCAGAATTCAATTGGTCTGTGTCTTTGTTTTAATTAATTATTGATAGTAAGAACAGGGAGATGATGATGAATTAATTTGGTGAATTTTTTTTACTTTTTTTTACTTTTTGTTTTTTCATGGTGGAACTTTGTAACTATATACACATCTATATCTTTATAAAGATAAAAGCAACGAGTAGGTTTCCTGTGTTGAGTGAGGTATATTTACAAATCTAACAGAAGATTGGAAAATATAGGTCTAATTTGAGAGAAAGAACAGATGGAGAAATGGAGGCTCAGGATGTGGAGGAGTACAGGGATGGGGTTACAGAGGATGAGGCATGGGCTTGGCAGTGGGGACCCCTCAGCTATGCGAAATTCACCCCTGGAGCAGTGGAAGCATGAGAATAACATCAGGAAAAAGAGGAAAATCCAGTAGCAATTTAAACTGCATTTTTATCTTTCCCTGTAATGGGTAGACCTGGACTAATAATTAGCAGGCTCTCAAGATTTCAATTATTCCTACAATACTTTCTTGACTTTGCACTTACATATCTGCATTACTACTGCTCCCTGAAACAAATCAGCCCTATTTTTTTTTTTCCAGGGAAATTGAATGCAAGAGATTTTCTCTACATCTGTCCTTCCAGAATGTGAGGTTTGGTTTGCTTTGCCACTCCTGCCAAAGAAAATCATTCCTGGATGTTGATAAAATAAAAATTTCCTCCACTTTGGGAAAAAAATATAAATTTTCTGTCACAGGAACATAACAGTAGTTAGGTTACACCAAGGTTAAGGCTTTTTTCTCCTCCTGTTTCAAATCCATTTTTTTAAAATTGGTCATTCAAAATCTTCCAGATACTTACCAGAACCAGATTTTCCTATCAATAACTTGCTACTTTCCTGTCACAGCTTCTAGCATGAAAGAAATCTGTCAATGAAGCTGTGTGAATTTAAACAAACCAGCATGTTTATATAACTTTAATTTTGTCTAGGCGTAAATCATGGGGCTGGGAGTGTCTTTGAGAAAATATAGTCCAGCCCTCTACTCTGATACCAATCAGTCTTCAGTGATTTTTTTGACCCACTCACTCCAGTGATGGAGCATTTTATTCATTTATGCCAGTGCTTTTCTTTATACTATAGTTCAGATACTCCTGTATTGCTACATTAGGCCAATACTTTTCAGGCCATTTGCTGCAGACCTGGAAGAAGAACTGTTCTCTTTCTAGTTTTCATGCAGCTTCTTAAATACTTGAAGATTTTTATCATATCTTTACACCCCTCTCAGTCGTGGATATTTTAGCTGGTTAAAATGCTTCTTGCCAAACCTTGCCTGAAAACAGTATTTTCTGTAAGTGCTGCATGCAGAATTACTTTGGTTTTGACCAGAACTGGAATTGCAGCTCCCCCCATCTGCCATGGCTACTGGTGGCAGTTTCTCTGCAAGAGTTCTGCACTCCTACAACTACAATGTTAAATTTAATTTAGAGAGTTACAGTTAATTTGGATATAGATAAATCACAATTACAGCTTAGGTTCTGTATCTTTTCAATTAATAAAGTTCTGGTGGTTTCATCTGGTTGATTGGAACAGATTGGATTACCAGGCAATTCTTTTGCTTTGATTAAATGATGAATTGTCTTATCAAGTGTTTTTGGCTAATACTTTTTAACTACTAATACGTTCCTTGTATCCACTTCAGAAAATTTTTTAAAAAAGAACTCATGGATCAAAATAGTTTTGTTGTCTTCAAAGAAATTATATTTTGATAATGACACATTTGGTGGGTGTATAAGGAACCGTGTGTGGAAGACTAGAGAAATAAAGTAGGTTTAAAAAGCAAACAAATTTCAGATGGAACCTTAATGTTAGTCTAAAACTGGTACTAATAATTGAATTTAATGGGCATGAAATACCTGTTTTATACAGAACTCTGAAGAATTAGCTAATCAGTAAAAGTTCCTGGAATCAAATTGTCTCGAAATTCAAATAATTGAGGAGATTTAATTTTTTTTACAGGAAAGATTTTCTGTTTTTCAACTGTTTCATTTTAATTGTATATTTTATTATTAATTTATGTGTTTGTTTCTTATAGTACAGCTAGGAATCTGGTTAGGTAGTTGTACTTAATATCATGAAAATATGAATAATATCAAGAGTAAGGGGGAAAAAAAAGCCCTGAGGGAGATTTTCTTTCATTTTCTGCTTTGGTGAATTTATGTGCTCTATTTTCTTGAATTCTTCACCATGCTGTGCTCAAAAAGAAATGCTCACCATAAATGTAGTAGAACTGATAAACATCTGAATCTAACATTTTCAGGTTTTCTTTTAGGACTTCACATCTGTGATTACCCATTAGGGCATTTTTCTTGTGTCTTAATGGAATTTTCTTGGGTCTAAATGGAATTTTTTTGCAAATACAAAGAACCTGGACAGAGGGACATTCTGCTGTAAACATGTTATTGGGCATGGAATAAGGAATAACTCCTGCAGTGCATTCTCCTGTTTACCAGCTGAATTGACCAGCAGCTGAATACAGTTGGGTAAGTACATGCAATGAGAGCCTGGAGATTTGTTTGCCCTGTATTTTCAGGGATTTGTGTCTTTGGAAGCAGGAGAATGTTCAGGCGGATGGATCTGAGTCCAGAAGCAGAATTTGTCATAAAATCAAATGATGTAATAAACACAAGAGACTCCTGAAAAGAGAGCAGTGTCTGCACATATTTTTGCATCAATACATTTTTTTTTAATGTTGTCTTCCAGGTTCTGCAGTGCTATAATACTGAAAAGATTAAGATTCATAAAATTATTATATTGCTCTAAAGTGAAGGCAAACTTCTTTCCCAGGTGTTGGACTGACATTGATTGTAGATCACATATAGCACAGAGATCCACTGGGGAGAGAATTCCTCTCTGGCTTTCAGGGGTTTTTTACCCCCTTTTCTCTCTCCAGTGTATCTGAGAAATGGGCAGTACATTCCCAACCAGTCTCAGGTCTACTCTAAATGATAGAGGACTCTGAATTGTGTTGGAGTCTGCCAGGGCATCACAGTTCAATTCCAAACTCTCATTAGTGTTTGACAAACCTGTCTCTTTCCTTGTCTTTTCCCTACATAGAATCAGAGATGGTCCGGGTTGGAAGGGCAATTAAAACTCTTTCCACCCTGTGCCATGGGCAGGCACACCTTCCACTAGAACGGCCTCGAGCACTTCCAGGGATGGGGCAGCAACAGCATTTTTGTGCTTCTGCACCGATTCTCTGCTCACTCAACAGTGCTCTGCAAGGAAATGTTGCCTTTTTATGCTGCACTCTTGGCTATGGAGGCCCTTCTACATATGTTGCTCATATTTATTTCTACCAGTTACCCCAGAGGAAGAGGAAGGGAATTCAAAAGACAGTCTCTTTTAGGATGTGTCTTGCCAACAACAAGAACAGTTAGGAAGGAAGATTTGGCATCATTCCTACACTATTTACTAGCAGGTTGAGTGTTGAAAATGATTGCTATCATTTTAACAGATCTTGTAGAAACATTTTTCTGTGCAGAAGGCACACGAGGTAACTGTGTTTTGTCTTGGCATGTAAAGACATTGTTCTGAATAATTTCCATCATGTTGACTCTAAGTAGGTGCCAAAATAAGCTGAGCATCTATACCTTCAATAGGCTTTCAGGGAGACTTGCTGTTATGCATCAAAATCAGATCCCTTTTGGTCCATATTGAGGCAATCCAATGATTATGGAAAACAGGGAAGCAGTTTTTCCCTTAATTTTCTTTAGTGTTCTAAAGTCCTACTCCTGTGCCAAGACTGGGTGTAAAGGAAACTTTTTTTTTATAGCTGGTAGGATAGGACAGTAACATGTGTTTTATGATATCAGATTGATCATGCTCATGGACAATGGTTATTTTTCCTTTAAGAAATTTGAGTGTCCTTGTATTCTGTGAAAACTTTTCATCCTGCTTTAAAATATAAGTAAAACCTAACATCTCACCATTCCAAATGGATAATTGTATTTAGAAATAATAATATTCAGAAAGAAACAGATACTAAAGCCACATTCGGAATATCTTTGCTGAACTACGGTAAATATCTTTACCACAGTATATGCCCACAATTTCTAGAAATGTTGCTGCAACCTAAAGTCTATAGCAATAACTGCATTGGCATTCTGCAAAAGTTTAGCTTTTAGATGCACTTTTTATGTAGGGCTATTAAAGGACCCATTTCAAATCCCCATTTCAAATATACTTATTACAGTATATCTTCATTTAATGGAAAATTAAACTAAAAATCAAGAAAATCACCAGTCCTTGTGAAACAAAGTCCAAGGCCATTGTTTGTTTATTTCTCAGTGCATTTTCTATTTATCTGTCATCTGGAAATCAATGGGAAGGAGCATGTAAAAAGAAAGGACACATTTCCTATTTGACAAATCCATCTGATGGGGATCAAGAAAGGCCATCTGCCATTTCAGCTTTCAGAAATGGGATTTCTGTCAATCATCATGCAACAGATGGGTGCTCTCCCTTGCTTTAAAATATGGTTTTTATTTTTCTTGTATTGGGATAAGTGGATGCACTGAGAATAAAGAAGTTTGATTTGATCTTTAATAAATTGGCAAGAAACAGTCTGAAACAGATTTTCCGTCATATTTTGCACTGCTGATTTGTAAGAGTGGTATTGATATTTCTTATTTCAAGTCTTCAGAAGAGGAGAAGAAACATTTCCTGAAGTATTGGTGCAGCTGCACAGCTCTATATGCTGTCAAACTTGTTATTCTCCTCTGAAAAAAAAGAGTAGAATTAAACATTGTGACTGGGCTAAATTAAAAAATTGTGTTTAGTTTCTATACTCAAATTCCAGAGAGATATAAGTGTTTATTATTTCCCTTGATGCATCACATTTTCTTCTGGTACATAATATTGTGTGAGTTTCTAAAGCCAAATAAATGAAAATACAGTTTCAGAGAATCAACATAAAAAACTCTCCTTTTCTGATTTTCTTTCTTCTTTTGTCAAGTCCTCCCGTGGAAAAAAAAATGCTAACACCTTTTACTTAACTGTGAAACACACTAGTTTCAAAGTGATTAAATGTAGTAATGACCACTAATTTCTCCCACTTTCTACAATCATGAAGTCAGAAAAAACCCTGTGGCTTACGTAAAAAAAAAGTTTTAGAACATTTTTAAGTGTTTAGTATACACATATATTCATAAAATATATGGGGGAATTTTCTTTTATGGTCTGATTGTCACAATTTCCCTCTAACACATAATCGTAGTCAACCCCCCTCGATTGTCCATATTCAGGACAAATTTAAGAGACTCTGCTGTGCTACAGCACTGACTAAAAATGTTTCATTTCCCAACAGAGATGTATCAAAAATGGAGGAGGAGAAGCTCAGATTCTGCAAATCTGGAAGACCCTCAATCCGTGCTCCCATCTTGACAGGGAAATATTTTTGTTGTGCTTTCCTGTAGTTTTCAGCCCTGAGCTGGTCCTATTGTAATGGTTAGTTGAGTTCTGGTGTTTCTGTAACTATAAAGGGGAAGAGAGGGAAAATGGGTGCGGACAAGCATGTTGTACATGACATTTTAATTACAGATGCCAGTGGACTTTGTGGAATTTGGACATTTTTTTTTCCCAATATCATGGAGTTAGGTGATGTCCTTAAATAATGGATATAATGTTATAATTGCCTTATGAACTTCAGTGCACTTATTTGGATTGTCAAATTTGGATGATCTACTTCACTAATGTAAAAGCCACAGCAGCAATCACTTCTGTTGAAAATCATGGGGGGTGTTTGGAAATTGTTAATTAACGATCTCACTCATTTGTCTCACTTGTCTTTTATGTTTACAGGCTCAAGTGTAGAAGGGAATCAATTTCTCCTTTTACAGCTTTACCATGAGTTTTAGAGAGGAGTTGGCAGTTTGAAAGACTTATTTCTGAAAAGTATCTTTAAACAGACATCTGTTATTCTAATGTTATAATTTATACAGGCATAGAAATAGCATCAGGTGGAGACTGAATTGCTTTATTACCTTAACAAAAGAAACATGGTTTTCATGCTAGTTTTAATTCAATCAAAGGAAAAAACATGGTGTAATTCCTTCTTTCCTTAGAAGTGAATTTTCACACCTTTCCGGTAGCATAATTAAACACCTGTCTTTTTAAATTCACGACTTAAAAATAAAATCATCAAATTGGTTCCTTAGTAATCTGGTGTTCCCTGAGTCTGAGGCTGATGTTTATCACAGAATTCTTATAGCTTTGAATTCACTGAATGAAGTGCTTTGAATGATTCGCCACTTCTAAACTGTAAAGAAGATTAACAAGCTGAATAATATAAACTACGATAGCTTTTTACGAATAAAATACCCCCACCTCATAATTCCATTCTATAAAACACATAGAAGGCAGTTGTTCTGGCACCAATCCATTGATGATGTTTACTTGATGAATTATATATACATATATATATATGTATATTTGTGTTTATTTATATTTACATGTATATATAAATAAATATAAAATTAATCAAATTTCCTCAGAAAAGGCATGTGCCTTATCCCAAAAGGTCTGAAAAAGGACTAAAGTAATCCTAAATTGGAGAGATTAGGGTTTATTTTCTTACGCTTATTTTGGCAAGTGGGAGATTAAACTATATAGGGCGACTGTATTTTTTTCCCCTTTTTTTTTAGAGTTTTAGATTCGTTTGGTTCTGACTAAGTTTGAATAAGCTCAGAGTAGCTCTGATTTATTTGCTTACTGGTTTCTAAATTGGAAAGATAATTTTCAAAATACTGAACTAAGGTTTTTGTAGTTCCCCAGCTATCTACAAGCAGTTATGGTTTCTAACATCTGATTATTTTAAATTCTACACTGTAAAGTAGGTACAAAATATTGCTGGTCTGTTCAATACCTGTTAGTTGTTGTCAGCACTTGTTCATAATACCTAAATTTGTGCTGGCAGTTTTTGATTAGATTCAATGAGAGTAGACATGCTACTGAAGTAAATTTCAGTGTATAATTTCAAAGTTAGATCAACACTCACCCCTTTGGAGAATCCTTCTCACAGCAGAGATCATCTGCTTCCATCAGCTCACAAGGTGAATACAGCTTTATATAATCACATTTCTATTGAGGCAGTGATCTTTACAGAACTTGGAATTCTTTTCCATGAATATAATCTGTTTAAAATTAAGTATTTGCCATTTTTCTGTCTTGTAGAGTAAGAAGTGCAGTTGTTAGGATGTGCATACAAAATGAAAAATAATGTTTAAGAAAACAACTGACATGAATTACTGTGTTTATTTGTGCAAAGGCTGCAGAAATTGTAAGGTATTCACCCAACCATTCCTTTGTACTTAATATTAATTGTGCTTACTTCATTTTTTTTTTTTTTAAGAAAGACATCCTGTCTGCTCTAAGTAATGTTGTATCTTAAAATGGATTCAAAAGTCTGGGGCCAGAAGAAATCATTAACTCATGTATTCTTGGCTTTTGTGTATTTATGTGCATCTCACTTGTTCTTCTCTATGTTGAATGCAGAAAATTGCGAATCTGGGTAAAGTGAGCCTTTCAGGGGCATTAAATTTTGAACTCTGTACACCTGAAGGAGGAGACTTTCTAATAGTGTTCAATGTCCAGCATTGAAGTGAAGACCAGTTCCTAAAAATTATTTCTAGATAGACACAAATTCTAAGACTTTTTAAATTGCCTTTTTAATTGTTACTTTATCAAGGCTCTTGTAGCCTTTTCTTCCATGCTAACAGGGACTGGTATCCAATTAACTATCCAAATGCTATTCTGCCTTTGTATTTCCTTTTTTGTAAAGCTGATACAAGGTATAATATTCCAGATTTTCCCCAAGAAGACAAGATTCAAGAAACAAGTCAGCTGACAGGGCTTGTCCCGCTACACAGTTAAAACTTTGGATAGTCTGCTGAATACTATCAATGGAGAGATCATGCATAACTAATAATTCTAGGGGATTCAATAGCGTATCAGCCATTCTCATAAAGAAATGGGATGTGCATGATGTCTACTGCTGCCTAAATTTTATGGCATGATCTGGTTCTTGCAGTCAGGAAGATTTTTAGAATGGAAGATTTTTTTTCCTGAATTTGGTTTGAAATGGTTAAGCTCTACAGCCCCCCACCAAAAAACCCAACCAACCAAACAAAACCCGCCCAACAAAACCCACAAAACCTCCACCACCACCACTAACAAGAAAGAAACAAACAAACAAAAAACCACAAAACCATCCTCCCCTAAGACCCTGTCCTGGTTTGGAACAAATATATTCAGAGGACAAATATTCTCTGATAAAAACAGGCTGCAATCACCCTCTCCTACCGGGTTCGAGGAAAGAAATTTTTCCTCAAAGGAAAGNAAAAAAAAAACCAAAGCAAAAACTGCACAGCAGCCGAGCAAAAATTGACCTTGAAAGAGTAGAATTGTTTTGAAAAGATTTCTCTAGCTAGTTTGCTGGGTTTTTTTTTTTCTGGCATAGGGAAGACAAATATGGGATATAAAGTCACCCCAAGACAGACCCCAACCCAAAAACCTGCCAACTAAACCTAAAACAAACCCTCCACAAAACTTCTTCCCCATGCATGGTGCTATTTCTTTGTGAACAATGAAACGAAAGGGAATGTGATCATACAGAGCAAACAGTGTATTTATACTTGATGTCTCATTCAGGAGCTTAATCTTATACCATCAGCACAACATCTGGGACACGACTTGAAAGACATCCAAGTTATAATTTTCTGCACTAGAAAATTAGATATGCTACCTGTATGTGGCTATTCAAACACTTTAGTGGGTTTACCAAGATGTTACTTAAAGCCTGATGATATTCTTTATTTATCTTGATGTGAAGGTCATCATCTTTTAGCAATATAAGCCTCCTCTATGATTTATAGCAGCATCCTGGTACCTTTGTCAGAGTAATGCTTTATCTTCCTGTCTTTTTCCATCATATCAAGAAGCTGCAGAGTCAAAAGGAATCCTCTCTTGTTCAGCATTAAAGTGAGAGAACATAATTTGGTTGTTTTCCTGTGAAGCAAATAAATGCATATGGAGATTTAGCATAGTATTAAAAATTCTAAGGTCAACTAAAAGCAAGCTAGATACAAGATACCTAAAACAGTCTTTGTCCTCTGAAGTTTTGATTTTGATTTTCTCTCTGCCTGCTTGCATTGCTCTGCAAGTTGCAGAGCTTGTTATTGGTTGCTAGTCAATGATATTAAAAAAATGAGCATTTCCTTGTAAATCTCGTAACTCTGTGGGACTGTGTAAACTTTCAGAGCACTGGGGACACTTTTCACTTACTGTGGATTTCTTTTGTGAACTCTTCAAAACTTTTGTGTCCGGCACAGACAATAAACTCTCCTGGTTATTAACACTCTATTTGCTTTATCAGGTTCACACAGCTCAGGACATGAATTCTGTGGCTCAAATGAGTAGTGTGCCCATTGCTAGCATGTGCTCTCTGACTCCTGAGCTTCAGAGTTTGTAGTGTCAAGTAAGAAAAAAGTCTTACTTTTTTCTTAAGTAACTTAAGAAAACTTTTCTTTACAAAGCCAACACACAGCCTTACTGGGAGAAAGAAAGAATCAAATTCAGGAAGGATATGTTTTTGCAGGAAAGCTTGTCTCTTTTAGCTAGACCCCCGTGAAACATGATGGTGAATACATAGGAACTAAATTACACATGAAACGGTTGGAAATGAGGTTGAAAGATTTACTAACCATAAAGGTAATCATAATTCCTGAAAGTTGCTCAAGAATAAACCTCACAGATTTCTTCTATAGATTCTTCATCTTAGTGCTTGCTCAGAAAATCATGACTTTCAGATTGTGACACTTTTCTTCTTAAAATAAAATTAACGAAAACTGATATTAACTTAGACCATAATTTAATAATTGTCATAATAAATATCAACTTTTGCTTTTGGTTGATATTTGAATCAAATTATTTTTGTCTTGTGACACACTCCAGTCTACTCTTTTTTTTGTGCCTCTTTAATGCATGATAATCACATTGCATGATAATCACAGCATATCTCAACGTGTATGAGGTAATTTGCTTTCAGTTAAGAGCAAATTTACAGTTTTAACTGAAAGCTTGTTAAATTGTAAGAAAAGAATAAAAGTATTACCACAGCAAACAATAGTGCAAACCCTTTCACTCCCCTGCAAGTAACCCAAACACACCAGATATAGAATCGTAGAATCATAGAATATGATATAGAATTATCAAGGTTGGAAAAGACCTTTGAGATCATCTAGTCCAACCTATAATCCATCAACATCAATCTTTCATCTAAACCATGGTACTACGTGCCTCATCAAGTTTTCTCTTAAATACCTCCAGAGACAGTGACCCCACCACCTCCCCGGGCAGCCCATTCCAATAGGGAACCACCCTTTCAGTGAAGAAGTTTTTCCTAATATCGAGCCTAAATCTCCCCTGATGGAGCTTGAGACTGTGTCCTCTCATTCTGTCACTGGTTGCCTGAGAGAAGAGACCGACCCCCAACTTGCTACAGCNGTTGTCATCTGCAAACTTGCTAATGGTGGACTCAATTCCCTCATTCATATCATCAATAAAGATGTTAAACAAAACCAGGCCCAAAACTGACCCCTGGGGGACATCACTAGTGACCGTCCAACTGGATGTGACACCATTCAGCACCACTCTCTGGGCTCAGCCATCCAACCAGTTCCTAACCCAGCACAGGATGTTTGTGTCCAAGCCATGGGATGCCATCTTCTCCAGGAGTTTACTATGGGGGACAGTATCGAAGGCTTTACTGAAATCTGGGTAAACCACATCCACAGCCTTCCTCTCATCTGTCAGGTGAGTCAATTGGTCATAAAAGGAGATCAGGTTGGTCAGGCAGGACCTTCCCCTCCTAAATTCATGTTGGCTGGGCCTTATCTCCTGGTCATCCTGCAGGTGCTGCATGATTGCATCCAGTATTATCTGCTCCATAATTTTACCTGGAACCGAAGTCTGGCTGACAGGTCTGTAATTTCCAGTATCCTTCTTCCAGCCCTTCTTGTCGATGGGCATCACATTGGCCAGCTTCCAACTGGGACCACACCAGTGAGCCAAGACTGTTGGTAGATGATGAAGAGCGGCTTAGCAAGCCCTTCAGCCAGCTCTCTCATCACTCTAGGATGGTTCTCATTTGGTCCCATAGGTGTGTGAGGGTCTAAGTGGCTCAGCAGGTCTCTAACATCTTTCTCCTGAATTACAGGAGAACCGTATTGCACCCTGACCCCATCTACCAGTTCAGAAGCCCAGTTGTCCTGTAGACAATCCAACTTACTATTGAAAACGGAAGTGAAGAAGTTGTTAAGTACTTCTGCCTTTTCCTTATCCTGAGTTACTATATTCCCCTCCATATCCAATAAGGATTGGAGGTTGTTGCTGCCCTTCTTCTTGACAGTAATATATTTGTAGAAACAGTTCCTATTATCCTTAATAGAAGTAGCCAGTCTGAGCTACAGCTGGGCTTTTGTCTCCCTAATTTTCTTCCTACGTGACCTAACAATATGCTTAAACACAACATGATTTACCTCCCCCTCTTTCCAATGGTGATACACCTTCTTAATTTTCCTTAGCTCCTTCAGAAGCTCCTTATTCATCCAGGCTGGTCTTCTTCGCCTTCAGCTCATCTTTCAGCACATCAGGACAGCCTGCTTCTGCGCCTTCAAGATTTCATTCTTAAAGTACATCCAGTCTTCCTGGACACCCTTACTTTTAAGGACTATTTCCCAATAGCACTCTCCTAATTAATTCTTTAAATATAAAAATTCTTTAAATTAATTCTTTAATCCAAAATCCACCTGCCAGAAGTCCAGTATAGTGATCAAATTGGTCATTAAACACTTGTCCCAATTATGCCTCTATGGCTTGAATAACCTCAGAAAAGTGATTAACCTCTGTTAAAAGTTATTTCTGATTATATTCTGATGTATTTATGTTAAAAGTTATTACTGATTTCCCAAGAAACGCATGTAATTCCAACTAAACAAATATTTCATTTTCCAAATTTTTGTCAAGAAAAGACACAGCTCACAACAATTATTTGGTTTGATTAGGTTAAGCATGATTTCTGCACTGAGCAACAGTAACTCACAGAATTTCTGCTTTTTTATTCCCCTCTTTGTACAGTGGTTTCAAAACATAAAATAAGCAACAAAGAGGGATTGAAAGGACACCTCCACCCTACACAAACCATGTTGAGCAGGAGAAGATTCCCTTTCTCCAGCTTCTCTAAAGTAGTCTCCCATGTATGTCAATTTTCTTTTAGGTCTCTTTGGAAGTTAGGGAAACTTCTTGCTTTGCTCCAACAGTGATTTTCTTAAAGATTTGCCCCCTGTGAATAATGCCTTGTCTTGAAGTGACTTTATAT
>WEIV01010247.1:0-14510 GCA_013390005.1 Calyptomena viridis | reverse complement strand
AAAACATTGTAATTTCATTTCATTCCAAGTGTTTAAACATGTAATGTTCTATTCCTTACCAAAGAAAGTGATTAAGTACTTCCCTAACCAATGAGCCTGCAGTAATTTAGTTTCTATTTAAAAATATCTATAGGACTCAAGGAATACAAGTTCTGTTTTCTAGATATGCTTAAGCTATCATAATACTGATCACACTGGCACATTTTATAATATCAAACTTTATTGCTCAAAACTAATTGTCTGAAAAATACACATGTAGTACTCAAAGACCAAACACAGAGGATTACATGATTGTGCAGAAAAAAAGCAAGCAGAGGCTCAGTGAGAGAGGCTTTATAGTTGTACCAATTTAGCACTGCCATCAAGCAACTGTACCCAACACAACTCAAACAGCAACCATTGTTACCTGCTTGGGCAATAAGGATGAATTTTGTTTTGTTTTTCTGCTTTCTGAGATACACATTGGAATACTGTAACTGAATTTTATTTGGTTAATAACAGCATGGCTTCTTGCACTTCACATTTCTTCCCACAGAAAGTTAGGAGGCTATCACTTCCTGAATTTCACTCCAGGACCAAGGTACAGTTTAGAGAATTAATAAGATAATCATGATGCTTTAAAATACTTGGATGTTACAAATATATTTGTATAAAGCCTAAGAGCATCACAGGAGAATGGAAGTTTACATACAACAGTTAAGTTTATGCATAATAGTCTTTCCAAACTTCTGAGTACCCAACTAAATCATCAGTTTTGTCTAATAAATATGTAAAAAGAGCTGATGACTGGTGTTTCAGTAGGTAGCATCTGACTAGTCACTGGAAGTCACAGTAAATTTTCCGTCAGTACCATGAATATCTGAATGCACACTAATTTAATCCTTAAAGTCAATATACCACACTTTTGTCAAGAAGCACATAATATGCAAAGCAAAACCTGTTTAATCCCCAAAGGATGGAACAGTTCTTAAAAATACACTCCATCCCTATAAAAATACCCATCTTCCTCTGGATATAGAAGGGATAAATAACAAGTATCAGTGACAAAAGCAGCAGTTGTTTTATGCATTCATACAATCAGATCTAAACCTTTACAGCCAATTACCTAGAAAACACACAAGAGTTACAAGACAAGTTTAGGATACATCTTGAATCACACTGTAAGTGTTCATGCAGAAGCTGAAGTTAATGCAATGATCTATCCTCTATCACAGCAGCTCGTGCTTATGTGCAAATGCAAGACTGTTACACTCCAAACAATAGTAAACATTAAAACACAAGAATACTTCACAATGACATAAACAGCAGTTACGTTGTTTGTTCCAGCAGTTATTGCGCTATTTTCTGGACATCTCTCCAGTTAAAGGCTGCAGCAAGGTCTAATACCATCTTTTTTTGTTTGTTTTTGTTTAGAATGCATAATATACGTTCTAGGCTTTGGTTCACAATGAAATCTCTGGATGTTTTAATTAAGGGCAATGGTCACCTTGCGATTCTGATAGTGGCAGACTGAGGTAATACAGCAATCCTCTTAAAATTAATGAAAACAAATTGGTAAGTGAGGCATCTATGGATATTCTGCAGGTGACCTGCAAATGCATTGACATTCTGATTTCAGAAAAATAAAAAAGATCTACAAGGGTGATTTGTCTTTTACAGTGCCATCCAAGTACAGATTTTTCTGCTGAAAACACATAAGCTGAAATAAAACCTATCTAAGAGTAATACATTTAGGCATAGAAGACATAAGCCCTGTCTTTATGAAAATAAACAAAAAAACCCAATAAAAACCACAAAAAAAAGACAAACAGCAATCACTGCTTGTCACTACTGCACCAATATTATATACCCTTCAAAAGATGGAGATTCATTAAAGCTATACAAAAAAAAGCAGAGGCAGTGTTTTTTGTGTTTTTGTTTTTTTTTTTTAAGACAGGCCACTTCTTTAAATAATAGTTTATGTATAGTCCTCCAACTACCCGTATCCTGTTGTAACAGGATTACAACTCATGGAACTAAAAAGCTAAATATAATAATAAAAAAATGGGTGGATTCGTATTTGCAGAGACCTCCATGTGTATCACTCAAACACAGAAACAGGTAAACCCCAAGACTCCTCTTGTTTTGACCTCAAACATTACATGCAACAAGTTGGAGAACATTAGCTTGAAACGTAAATTAAAATCCACATATTTCCGAAGTAATGCATGATGCGAAAGGAGGTCTTTACAATACTGATGCCAACATTGTTAAAATCCAGTAGGCACTAAATTCAATATACTGCAGCGCTCTCTATGTAGCATGGTAAATACAAAGAACACCCCAAACCAAAATCAAAATCAAACAAAAAAAAAATCCCCTCAATCCTCCAGGATCCCTGTCCAGGTAAGTACCAGGAGCTGCAGCAGGTACAGAGAACTGACATCTTTCACTCCTACAGGAGAAGGAGTGTAAAACAGAGCTGTACAGCTCCTGGATAAATCACTGAAGCCCTGCCACCAGCTTGGTCTTCACTCTCTTCTTTAAGACCAAACCAAAAAATGGTTCCAAGAGATGACTTACTGTAGCCACTCAGTAAAGAACCCCTCAAGAAGAATGAAACTGACAAAGCACTGCCTTTCACTACAGCCACAGCTATTTCTTCTGTGCTTCACTTAATAAGCCTTGGATGACATAGTGAGTCCTGCCAGTTTGCCAGGATTGCATTTTAGAATAGTTGCATATTTGTGATTTTCTTATTTACGAGTATAACCAGTTACAGTCTCACTCTAGTCGTTACTCTATGTCGTATTCCAAATCTACATTCTAATTTTCATTGCAGAAGTTACACATTTTCTCCAAAAACTAAAACACAATTAAGAAAGTAAAAACAAAAACTTCTTAAAAAACCCCAAATTGCTGCAGTTATTTCAGATTTTAGGGTTGTGTTTTTTTCTCTATTCTTTGCTTTTATGGTGCAAATTAATTAAGACTTAATTGATCAAGTCAGATGTAATCTGACACCAAACAAATGAGAAATTGTTTTATTGCTGGGACAAGGGAGTGGAAAGTCTTTAGAACACCTTATTGGCAAAATATTTTCAGGCTGTCAACCATCATCGGCTGTGTTTTGGCTCCAAGCTTTGAAAACAGCCTTTCAAATTACAGTTTTTACTTTAATCATCTAAGTAGGGCCACATTTTCCCTGTTCAACTGATTCGTAAACTAGCATAGGCTCTTTTCATTTAAAATCAACCCCAGTAATTTTGGGCATCCAATCTGTTACTCTTAACACTACCAGGTACACTTGTTCTTTTCAAGTAATAAAAAAATCTGCATCCTGTGATCTCAACTAACTAAGCCTGGCAGCAGACAAAAAACAGAACAAAAACAGCATTACTGGCCTAATCCTATGGCATTAGGAACATTGCTCATCACTTTCCTGTATTTGTCACCAAAGTGTCTTATCAGTGCATATTATTATGTGCTGAAATGCAACAAAACTTTTCACAAAAATAGTTCTAGGCATGTTCATACAAGAAGATGTACATATATTTCTTTTATATATACATGTATATGAATGTGTATATATTTATAATATCAGCTTCAACCTGTACATAGATATTCTGAATTTCATACTTAAAATACATCCATTTCAAACAACATGGATGGCTTTCCAGGAAAAAGTGCTTGATTGATTTTATCCTGTGTGAACATGCCTGTCCTCTGTGCATTTGCCAAAGTAGAGATCTTTATGATCAATCCTTTAAACGTACATATCTCAGAGGTATTAAAAAAGGAAAAGAACACCTAACCAAAGAAAAAGAAACTAGGAAAAAGTAATATTGCCCTGATGATGCAAAAAGAACAATGCATAACTGAAGCAGCTTGGATTTTAAAAGTTATCTTGCATTCTGCAGCAAACGATTTTTAAGTAATTGTTGAAAACCTAGTTTCTCCATTTGTGTTATTGCTCCCCACTTGCATTTTCTCATTACACATCAACAGTACAGAGAGGTTCACTACCAGGCTGAGCTGATTCCACTATTGTCATTTTGGGCTTCTTTCGTGTTTCCTCCTAAAAAAAACCAAACAGAACAATCCCCCACCACAGTCATAAAGAGAATATAATTATAAAACTCCATTAAAATTTTGAACAATATTAGCCAAGTTTCTGCGAAAGGATAACTTGGGCTAATATTATAAGTTTACTGAAGTACATACAATTAAGTTATAAGCCAGTTTAAAAGACAGGGTGAAAATCTCTCTAGAAGTAGCCCCCCCCATGAAGTTTTGAAGAGGTCTCTTTACCCAAGATACTGTGTAAAATGAGGAAAAAACCTCTGGTCATTGGTACATGTGAACCACGGCATTTGTGCTGTTTGTAAATACACAAGAATATACTCACTCTTTCCTGTGCCAGTTTTTTCATTTCTTCCTGTAACTTGTTCAGGATGTGCAGGTTTGGCTTGTTCTTTTTGGCATACTGCTGAAGTTCTATCACACTTCTATCCGAGGTTTCCTATTCAACAGAACCATAAGAAAAAAACTGATCAACTTTTTTGATGGAAAATGTGTATGAAGCAAAGTTTACTCTGTGATACCTATACTTCCTTAAGTAATAACATCTGTTTCCACAAATTAGTTAAATGTTAACTAAGTTATATAATTTTGACCTGGAAATACAAGATTAACATAGTGATTACAGTCAATGAAATCACTCATCCTGTGTTCTGGCAATAGTATGTGGATCACTTCAGAACTGAGAACTGCTCAAATGGACACTGCCTTCACCATAAGAGGGACCAACACTAGCATGCCAGAACAGACACTTAAAACTTTGCTGTAACTAAATTTAAAAATCCTGAAAAATACAAAAGCAAAACTACAGTCACAGTGTAGGTTATGATCAAAACAAAAGCATGTTCACCTGTTTAACCAGCTTGCTATTCTCTCTACCATACATACGCAAGAGAGAGCCCCAGTTTTTCACATGTGGATGCAGTAGCTGTAGGATCTTCTGTGAAGCTAATTGCTTCCCCACTCTTTTATTTTTGCCTGTAAAAATAATCATGAAAGTGCATCAATACAGAAACATTATGCAATGAGATGAACACAAACACTCACTTGTGTCAGTCAAAACAGACACCAGAGAAGAGCAGGATAAGCACCTAGCAAGCACCCTCAAAAAGGACAGCAAACAAGAACAGGGAGAGAGGAAGACCTTATCACAGGTCACACCAAGTACTGTACTTACACCAGCCTCGCACTGTGTGCTTGCCACAAGTCATGACATATTCACTCTTCTGATTTTTCCCAGGAATCACTTCAAACTTTATGGATGTATCACCCATTCCGTGGTTTCTTAAGAACAAACAAAATCAAGTAAACTACAAACAACTGAAGTGGTTTAGGTTATCTCTGACAGTCATTGCAATGAAATGAGATATATTAATAATAAATTTAAAGACACTAATTAACAAAAAAGGGGTTTTAGATCAGTAACTTGAATTGAATGAAAAAGCAAGTCTGTATAAAAGAAAACCAAATATATGTGCCAAAACTAAATCCTGATCTCAGAAGAAGTGTAAACAGCAAACATGAATTAAAAAAAAGACTCAGCATTAACCAGTTCAGTGCCCACCATGTCTGTCACAGCCACAGGGAGCACAGCAAGCTCAGCCAGCCCACAAACACCCAAGTCACTGACAAATACTACGGGTACCAGCAGCCAAGCAACCTGTACACCACAGAACCGTCCTTCTGCTGCAGCCTTACCTTTTAAGGCACTCATGGAGAATCTGATATGGAGACAAGAGTCCAGCTTTACTGGTGAGTTCATATACCCGTGAGTCCTCAATACTGATATGGTTAAAATACTACAAAGGAATTGAAAAGGGTTATTGTGGTTTGTGCAGGTAAGACCCCAAGACTGTCCTTAACCCTCATTTCTCATTTGCAAAATTAAACAAATTCCATTCCACTGTGCTTAATACTTTAAAAAGTGCTTTTAAACCCATAATGGATGTATTTATTAACTTTATTAAAACTGCCACACCTAATCATACATCTGCAGAATGAAGTTTAAAGAATTTTACAATTTTACAAAATGAACAAAAAACCCAAAAATCTTATAAATTCCTTACCATCTCTCCTTGAGGACAAGGTTGTTTTACTTAACTAATTATGAAATTCTATTTACCAAAATGCTGTGGTTTAATTAAAAAAAACCCCAGAACAGCTATTGGAACATTTTCTATTTTAAAACGATGGAAAAAATTGTCCGCATTTTCTTAATGACAATTTCAATAGTGTAGGGCATATGGTACAGTTTAAAGTTAAAGCAAAGGTACAAACAATATATTTTGTATATAACGCTTTTTAAAATGAAAACATTCCTTTCAGACTGATCACTGATTTTTCCTTTACTTTTTACTGATGGTCTGTGAATAGTATCACTGAACAACAATCTATTTAATACTCCCAGTACCCGAGAATATAGCAAATACTCTCCTCTTAAAGAAACTTTTCCTTTGATTTTCTCAAATGTCACTGCCTGAAGTCTGAGATTTACAGGTAAGTAAAATGTCTCAGAGGCCTGAGCACTTCCAGCTTTTACTTCACTCAAAACCAGACAGCACCCAGCTCTGAACTTTACACAGCATCAATCAGAGGATTCTGGAAGCCAGAATAGTAAAGGCTGTCTAGTGTCTTGGAACATTTCAGGTCTTCAGGAAGTGACCTGATACAGCAATAAAGAACTATTTCTCTGCATCACAGTACGTTTTCTGATCAATTTCAATTAAAAAAAAAAAAGTACTGAGAAAACAACTTGATGAATTTTCAATACTATGAAGGTGCAATGTTTTTAAAAACAGACTCCAACAGTGGCAGCCAGAAGCAATAGCTCAGTACCTCAAGTTCTTGACTGTCTTTGGGCTTCTCCTCAGAGGTTTGTTTAACAAAGTCAGGAATAAGGATTTCCAGTGTAGCTCGAGCTGCAGAAAGTGATTGAACATCTTATTTTAAACAATGATTGTAAAGAAAAACATCTCCTCTAGTAATAGGCTTTTTCTGGTAAGAAATTTATTCATTTGCACTTTTTAAGAGAAAAATAATAGTTCTACGTGTTCAAGTTGATAATTGAAACCTCACAACTAAACTAAGAAGAAACTGTTTTTTTGCAAGTGCCATTTTAAGAGTGATGCAGAGCCGTTAGGAGCAAAAATTAGAGCTGTTACAGTTGAACCCCGGTATTTTATCGCTAGAGCATTCAAAACCTTGGTATGAGACAAAAAAACACACCCAGAATCTGCCTGAACTTTGACAGCAAACCACCTTTCTCTTTATGCATGAACAATTACGGGCTGGTTTTTGGTGATTTGGCTACACTGATTTATTTCTCAAGTGCAGAAAGTTTCACAGGGACATTGTACATCTTCACATGCAGAGAGGTTATTTCTTCTTGGGTCTTGTGCTAGAGATATTTAAATCTGGAGATCAGCAAGAAGTTCTAACCTATCAGACGTGTCAGACATTCACCATCTAGATCTTAATTATTTACACATTTATTACAGACTTACAAAATTAGAACTAAATAATGAAGACAAGCATTTAGAAATCTATAATCACATAGTTCAGTGCAATTTATTGTTGGAAAGAAAACAAATACAAATGTTGAAGGGATATTTTTTTGTTTTGAAAGAAGGGCAAATATTTGCATTTTCCAAAATTGACACACAGGTGTTTACATAGCAAGTGACAGTACAGATATAAAACCTCCAACAAGTTCTTACTGGTTTGATCATTAAAGGTAGTGTGCATCAATAGTCTACAACATGCAAGTTAACATATCAAGTTTCTTCATGGTTTTCTGTCCCAGTCCATTGTTAATCCTAAGCTTGTCAAAGTATCTGCAAAAGTATCTATCAATTTTACCAAAAAGGCATCTGTATTATGTCATCTTTGACTGTTAACACAATTATTCCCATTTACTACGGCAAATATGTAATCTTCAAAGCAGAAATGAAAACAGATAAACAAATCAGGAGTTGGTATTAAGAAAGAAAAAACATTACCAGCTTTATTCTTGGCAAGTTTTTTGCTGCTGGCAGTTCCTGCCCCATAAGTTACTCCATCAATAATCACTGAGGCTCCAAAAGGTTCACTTGGGTTCTCTGGAAAGGGAGGAAGAAAGAGAAAGAAAACATTTCAGAACTTTCAATGTAAGATATACCCATCATGAACATGAAATACCACCACTATCAAGATTTTCTTTCGTTCTTCATTTCAAGATGGATGAAAATTGTTTATTCTTCATAAAGACTGAAAAATTACTTACTCCAGCACATGAAAAACTAAGAAGAGTTTTCCATTAACCCTTTTCCATTAACACTTCTTCCATTAACTTGCCACCATACACTTCATTCTTCCAAATAAAGAATATTTTACAAGATCACTAGTAATCTGCCCGAATTCAAATATTAATCCTAAAAGTCTTTGCATCACAGTGTGAATACAAGAGTTACATGTTCTCAAATCGAAGATTCAGTTACATTATGTAATGCACATATAAGAACAACCCAATTCTGAAAAATTATAAGATGCCTTAAAAAAACCCAAACCAGCAAAACCAAGAATTAATGGAATATATGCTATACCCCTTCAGGAAACAAAACCTCATCATTAGCTTGATTTCAGTTCTATTTTCCATATATGCAACATTTTTGGATTACTGATTAAGCATTAAGTGCATTCCCCCACAGTATCCATCTGAAATGAAATTTTCCCCTAGTTTTTGTTTTCCAAGCATCATTTTCACAGCCTCTGTACAGCCTAGGCCAGGAACAATCAAACTAACTCTTATACTACTGACACAGAATAAAATTAAAGAGCTGTTTAAAAACACAGAGATATCCATCTAGCATTCCACCTAAATCTCATACTAACCACAGAACATCATCACATCAGTAACTCTAAGTTACTTAGGTTAGTCGAGTAGAACAACACCTCTGTAAAATTAATCTACTGATTCACAACAGACTTTCAAGACATTCCTAGAAAAATGTCCATCACTTGATTTTTTTTTTAGATACGCAAGCATGAGATAAACCCTTCAAAATAGCATGTGGTTGCTTAAGAAAACTTAACAGACTTACCACATTCAAAGAAATTGTAAACAGGGCGAACCTTTAGGACTCGTTGCATATATTCATGCAGTATGCAAACTTCAGATTTCCCATTGGGATTAATGACAAATTCTGCAAAAAAAGACAAGGAGAAGGGAAGAAGCTAAGTAGTTCCAGTCTTTTAAAGATAATATCTACTACAAATAAATCAATAAATAAATGACAAGCTCCAAGGGGTAACTGCTCGCTCAAATTAAATGCACGACTGTTGAATCGGGCATAGGTAATTAAGACCTCCAAGTCCCTTTTCATTGAAAAAGAACTGAGATGCAAGTCTGAGAAATTCTATCAACAACTGCAAGTGCACCAATTATGAGCTAAATCAAACATTCCACGTTGAAGGTTTGCAGTCCCATGGCCTCTGGACCTCTAGACACAGCAGTTTTGGCAGCTAACATCAATTAGAAATCCTCTAATTTGCTCCTAAACACATTAGGAGGGATACATAACAACAGGCACATAGACTTCAAATGCACACACCAGACTCATTCCCACTTTTCCCTCCCCCATAAGATCCTGTTTAGCAAGCCACAGATCAGGGCACTGTCCTCTTGCCATGAACGAGCTCTTTTTATTTGAAAGGTTGCTTTGGTTTTGGTTTTGTTTCCCTGCAACAGTATCATTAGCTAAGAGCACAAACATTGTCTTAGACACTACAGCAGTATGGGAGAGAAAGCTAAGATTAGATAAAGTGCAAGTCAGTCTTCAATTTAGACAGTTTCAATGTGGCTCTAAACCTATACTCAAAGTTAAAATGTTTTAACCAAAAATTCGGCTGCACCTCCCTGCAGCACGGAATGGTCAATACACAACTAAAAAGCTTTAATTCTGCTAAAGAATTTCTGCTCAGAAACATGACAATGTACAAAATAAAAACAAACCCCACAGGTCTATGGATATTAAATACCAGATTACAGTTAAACTGGCTACACAGCTAATACAGACAGGAGTGAATACTCCAGCTTCTCATCAGACACAATATCCACTCCTCACACCACAGGACACAACTGCAAACACAGTTCTCACTTAATTGTATCTGTCAAATTGCTTTACATTTCTATTTCCAACAGGAGGTTGTAATCTGGATCAATCTGGCATTTGTAACCTGTCCCTAAACTGGGACCAGTCAGATCGGTACAGAACTTAGAAGGCAGTAGCACTAAGTGACAAGGCAAGAGAGTTTTCAGCAACAACCAACAGGAACAAGAGCAGAAGGCAGTCACTAGTTACCAGGATGGTAACCTTAAATAACAATATTTTCATTTAAAAGTTATTTTTTAATAGGAAGTATATTTTGACAATATTTTTTCTTTACTGTGTAATATGATGGATAAATGAACACAACTCTAGATCAAGAATAAAGTGGATTTATTACTTTTTTAATTTTCATTCAAGCTCAGAACTGCAATTAGTCTTCGACACAGAATATTTGAATTACAGGCAGACAAACTAACCTTTCTTTATAGGTGCATCTTGCACAGACAAGGTGATGAGTTTCTGGTTGGCAGGCAGGATGGGCCGCTCGGACTCCGCCTGCTTCCGCTTCATTTCACGATTGAATTGCCGCCTCTCAGCCCAGGTCCGGAATTTTTTTACAGTAACTTGTTCAAAGTCAAAACGCTTTTCAAGATAGCGTCTGAAATCTTCCAAATCTGAGAAACACAAGCAAGTTACTCTCTCTAATTTACCACTGAGCAAGCATTAAGTTCTCTATTTCTACTATTTAAACATGCTATAATTATATTCTTAGACTAGGAGCAAAAGGTTAAGATGCTATTTTGTAGTAACAGAACTAATTAGAAGTTTTCCTGCTACTAGGTCAAAATGCAAAACATTTGTGCAAGCTGTAAAACAAAATAAAACACAAGACAGATAATTCTGTCACTTGAAGATTTTACTAAACCCTAGCCACTGCAATACCTAGCACCACTTGTAATTAGACATCAGTAATTGCTCCTCTTCTGCACCCATTCACCTTCCCTTTATCTGAAGCAAGGTACACAGTGAGTACAGTAGTTACACTTCTGGCCACAGTCACCTGAAGCCAAGCCCAGCTACTGTTATTTATTAAGCAGTGTACCATGAAACACTGTACAGTGATGAGTGTATGCAACCTCCAAGCAGAATTTAACACAATTTCATATACAGAGTACTAGAAAATTGACCCCTTCAAGTACAGCTGTTTCTTCTTTATAGGATATTTCTGCAGATATAATCAGCAAAAATAAAGAGTAACATCCACAGATGTAAACAAACAAAAGCAAGGTGCTGGTATTATTTCCTTCCACAAGGAATTCCACATGCAAGTCATGCTTATAACTTGATCATTCAATTTTTTTTTCAGTAATATAAAACAGATCCTATTTAAAGGGAGAGATAAGCGAACTTCATGTAGAAAAGTAAGCACTTACTGACTCTGGCTTTGCTACTAAATATTGGTGATTTGGGTTTTTTTTAAATCCTTTAGCATGGTTTTTGGATTGAACAGGACACATGTAATGACAAAGACAAATTTTATGTCTGAACACTACAAAGACAAACGACAGCCTATGATCCACATCAGTATTCTGAACAGCAGTAATTTACATGGATGGGATTCTCAGGTGTGATGTGCTAAGTGGCACATGAGCTTTCTCTCCAAGTTTCTTTAAGTTAGGCAGTGATTTTGGCATGGCTTCTTTAGACATCTTTTTGTGTAAAGGCTATCAGACTTGCATAAATAAAATAATGAAGCATCACGCCCCTTTGTATGAGTGCAATTATATTTGTATGACTTATTGTGTAAATAAGGAAATATAGTTTAACTGCACTGTTTACCTTAAGAGATCATACTGAAAATAGATATAAATCAGCCAATACAGAGGCTGCATCGAAAAGCCTATTTAAAGGTGTCACACACACACTTGACAACAGCAATTCAAATGTACACATTGACTTAACTGATTCATAAACTGAGATAAAGTCTACATGATTAAACTTCCAAAATGTTCACTTTTTTGTGTAAAACCTTTCTACATGGACTCTCAAGGCTACACCAAAGTTTTTCGCTGTATGTTTCTCTTCCTGTTAAAATCAAAATTGATTTCTAACACTGGATCATTTCTCCAGATCTCTACATATGAAAGACTGTGCAGACAGACTGACCACTTGATCTCAGGCAAGATATCATTCAGTCTAGAATAAAGCTACTCAAATGTCATTAGCCCAACTCCAGCCAAGAAAAGACTCCACTTCCCATACATACCTACAGACTCATCTTTACATACTTCAACTTTGGCCTTCACTTGTCCCAAGGCTCCTTGTGCTGCATCTCCCCCAGAGGGGTCTTTGTCATCTAAAGGCCCAGAATCAGCAGCAGTGGAATCTGGTTCTTCTGTTTGGCAGTCCAGTTCTGAGGATTTATCTAGATGCTTCACAGGTGATACTTCCCCATTTGGGGTTATGTCATTGTTTTGTTCCCTTTCCTCATTTTCCTTCATTTTTTTGTAATGAAAGCAGGGAATGCTACTAAGGGGAGGATCATGTTTCTGCAAATATAAAATAATACAGAAGGTATCAGTATCTTGATACCAAAAGCAAAACTTAAACTGAAAAGATTCAATCAAGATGGAAGTTACTTTAATTCAGTCCAGGCTCAAGCTTCTCTTTGGTCAGCAATCTCATTGTACTAAAGAGTTGAGTAGGGCCACTCCTATAGTATCTTGACATGGTGTAACACTGATACAAATGTGTGTTTTCTGTTTTAGATCCAAACTAATGTTTATTAAATTACATGCAAATACTACATGCTGTCATAAAATCCAATGAACTTTCTTGGGGCATAAGCCCACGGCATTAAATCCAATTTCTTCAGATCCCTTGAGTTCATGACTGTCACGTCCTCACTTCCACAAGCCACAGCTCAGACTAGTTACAAATAACTCATCCATATATATTTCGTGGAGGAATAAACCAAGCATTTTGTAGCCATATGCTAGAAAAAGACAAAGGCAACAAAGACAACCATCTCATTCACTTTAACTGCCCAAACAGAAAAACAAAGCACCTAAATAAAAAAATGTATCAAATTTTTACAAATAGAAGAGCTTACTTTTCAAGGTCCTCAGTTCTAACACTGGAGAAAAGCCTGCCAAAGTCAAAAAATATTCAACTGCTTGGCAGGAACATATCTAATTTTTAAACCTTAGTAAGTACGTAAGTAATTGACAGCTCTCACCCTTATGCTTCCTGTTCCCAAGAAATAAGGTCTAGACCAGGTAACAACTCTAGATTCTCTGTGCAGATATACAGGAATGCCCGAGTTATGGAATGTCATGATCCATCCATCTGGCAAAGGTTCTGTAGGAGGGCGGCCACGACCTTTAAAGCAAAGAATAGCTTTAAACTTGGATAAACTACTTAAAAAAGAATCCAGGTTTTTATTTACTGCTTTTTCTATCACAAAGAAAAGTGGCACTGAAACAAGTTTAAAAAGGTTTTGTAGAGACGCGCAGTTTTAATAAGAATGTATGTGGTCCTAACCCACATTAAGTCTCGGAAAACCACAAATTCCATTATATTCTCAACTGAAAGGCAATGGTAGCACTGTGTTTATATAGACTTACTTGTTCATTTCATTAGTAAGTTCTCTTTAGTTTTCACTATGGATTTATATCAAACCCAAGCTGCAATATATTTACTGGAATAGTTATACTTGCTTTAGAAACGATTGAACTTTTCATTAAATTTTTTCACTTGACACTCAGGAATAAATTTGCATTGAGACACCACCAGACCCACAGACCCAAACCACCAGCAAAGAGTTCATCTGTAAGCCAAAGTCTCACTCTTCACTGTATTTGGAATCAGAGACCATTCATCTTTGCTGGAAGCTCCCAGGCAATCCTGTGTTTGTCTACAATTTTGGACAGAAACACTGTTTGCTTTCTTATTTCTTATTACAGTGAGGCTATAAAATGCTCCCCTAGAGCATGTTCAAATCTTAATTCTAGTTCAGAGAATTTTCAGTTAAATTATTCTAGAATGGTTCACATTCTTGGCTTTTCTTTACTAGTAGTTTCTAACATTTAAACCATGAAATTATATAAAAGTAAGCTCCTGACTTAATTAGTTATTATTTGTAACCTAGTATTGCAAGCATCGAGACTTCAAATAGAGCAATTTCAACAGCAGAAGTTATATAACTAAAGCGGGAAAGAGTCCACAATGACCACAGAGTTTTCAGCTGATTCATAATACTAGAGACAAAAAACCCAGAACAACCTTGTTCACCTCACCACCACAGTGGTAAAATTTTTCATTATTTTTCACAAATTCACATGCTAAAATGCATTCTTGTTACAT
>WEIV01010245.1:3122-15138 GCA_013390005.1 Calyptomena viridis | reverse complement strand
GTGTAAAATTGATGTAATTGCAGAGTTCTGGCTTTCTACTTTCCACTTACAGAGATAATCAAGGAAAGGAAACTAGATCACCACTCTTTCAAGGTGACAGAATAATTTNTCGCTCACCAAACTGTCCCTTGTCTTTGCCTTCAAGAAAACAAGTAGCTTCTTTAGGATGGTGGAGAGTGACCCAAATAGAGATACACTTACTGCTCTTTGGACTCATGTCCTGTTACTGCCTGCACTGCACGACCCACTGAAAACACCTTATGTCCATCAAGCACTCTACCCCTCTACCTCATAGAAGTGCTGAGTCTCTCTTTGCTTGTGAATCATCTTCAATGACTGTGTCTCAGATAAGCAGTCTCTTTCCTATCTTTGCACCAAGAGAAATCCAGAGGGACTAACTTCTTGCTTCTGCTTGAACACTAATTTAAGAATAAATTATCTGTCCTTTCACTACTCTCTCCAAGAAAAATATTCATAGTAACAGGCCAGCTATCTTGAATATTTTTCAAATCAGCAGAGAGAAAAGCATTACACTGCAAGAACTGGACTTGCCCAGGATTCAGAAGAAAGTCAGATTAAAAGGCTCTTCAATCAGAATTGATTACATTTACATTTTACTATAGATCAGAAAAATTCCCTTTTATGTAATCTCTCAGAAATAACTAAAGCACAAGGAAAAAAAACCTGAAAGAGCATAATATGGTCATCCATATACTTCTGCAATGGTTGTAGAGGAACACAAAGTTACCCTTGAAAAGGGTAAATAGTTCTGCAACTGGACCTATGGTGAAAGAAAGCTTTCCATGTTGATATTATGTGCTGTCAAAAACATACCACTGAAAACAGAGTATTTTAACAGAAAATCTATTCTGTGTCACTATCTTCCTTAAGCATATCTAATAAAACATTTGCAGGAAGATTTTGCAGGGTGTGACAGAAGGAAAAAAAAATCTGAAATATGATTATGGACCTCAACAGTGTACTAATTAGGGAAGTATTAATAGTGCTAATTCCCTCAGAACTGGTGATAGGGTGTTCAAAAAAAATAAACGCCCTAGCATTTCAACAAATGCATGCATGGAACAACACCGTAGCACTGCCAATGCTGGAGGAAGTAAGAGAAAATGAAGTGGAAAAGTGGTTCAGGCAAGAAAGAAAAGCAGAAGACATGAAGAATAATATAGAGGTTAAAATAAACCAACTCTGACAAGAAAAAATACCTTTCCCCAAATACTCTCATTGCTATTGGCCTTCATCCAATATGAAAAGTAATCTATCAACATCTTTTCTCCTCAAAGCAGTATTTTATTGTTAATGAATCTGTTGCAAACATTTTTTGATATAAAAGCACTTTGGTAGGCTTTTCATTAAAATACTGTCCATTCTGGTAGTAATGAGGTGTTAACAAAACTAATCATACTGCTGTCAGACTAATCCCATGATCAGCCTAAACCTCTTCTGAGGCCTTGTAGGAGTGTGCATTGTCTAACAGTCCTGCTCACCCATCCAGGGTACCCAGTTACCTTTATACAGCAGCATCATCCCATTGTCTAATACTTGGCTAATGTCTTATTCTATTCACCTCCTTTTCTGCCATTGTGTAGTCTGGTGCTGAGTTCACAGACAAGTAAAACAGAGGACTGCTGGTTGTGGCTGTACACCCAGGGATTGTGAAACAGCCCTTCTCACCTTTTGTTGACTGCATTGTCTTGCAAAGGAAAGAATGATTGCATGTTCCAAGACACCCAGGTAAGACAGGAATTTTGGATGACTGTGTTCGTATACAAAATCAACCCTAACCATCCACAAATACTTTGGAGAGTGATTAGTAAAAAGGCAGAAAAAATAAGAATGTCCTTTATCCACAGCAGATGTGTAGTAGAGACAGCAGTAAATGCAGCAGCTGCCCTGGTTACCATCTGCCACCAAATGTCTTCTACAGCCTCTGCAACTGTGTAAGATACTCAGGGAAAGGTGTATAAGCCCAAGCTTTTTCAGAAGCTACATTATATCTGAACCTTGTACAAGCCATTCCATATACCAGGAAAGGTGGACTCACCATCCCTGGAAGTGTTTAAAAAAAAGACTGAATGTAGCACTTAGTGACTTTTCTTATTTAGTTGATGAGATGTTGTTAGGTTGTTAGGTTGGACTTGATGATCTCAAAGGTCTTTTCCAGCCTAGTGAATTCTATGATTCTGTAAATTGGTGGATCAGGAAAGGATCTGGTTTCAAATTCTGCACTCAGATACATTCTCTGGGATGAAACATTCTGCTTTGCTGCTGGCTGGACAAATTGAGCAAGGTATGGATGGCACAGAACTGAACAAACACCACTGCCTCTCTGCTGTAAATAAAGTAAAACAGGGTGTGCAGGGTGTAGGCAGACTGTCCTCCACTAACTGGTTAGAGCACCTGCACATTTTTTCCTACCTCTAGACTTCATAGATCACATTGTATGTAAATCATTGACTGCCGAATTGCTACTTACTAAAAAAAAAAAAAAAACAGAGAAAACAACTATAAAAGCTGGCTATCCCATTGTAAGAAGGAAATTTTTAAGACATTTAAAGGATCCCAGCTCATTTTTTTCCCCAAGCACTTCAGTTGTTGTTGAGCAATTCCATTATCTAGCAACACTTCAATAACAGTTTATCCAACAAGCACAACTTAACTATGGCAAGCACAATATAGATAAATATTAAATTTAAATCCATCAACAACACATTCAATTTTAACTCAGTTAAACTGGATAAAAGGCTGAATTCTTCTCATTTCCTTTCTCAGAAACTATTTATATTGTTCTACATATACCACTGACATGTTATACATAATTTCATGACATAAACTGTTGCGCAGGACTACTCAAATAAAGGCAGATAATTCACAAGTCTTGAAATTTCATAAATTATTTTAAATAATTTTTATGTGCATTTGACTTCAAGAGAAAAGGTATGTGCTCTAAAGTATACACACCTCCAGCTCCCAAATAAACAAAAAATAGATAGTTTTGGATAAAACTATTTTGGAGGACATAAAAAGAAAGTAAACAATCATACCAAAAGTTTCAACATGAAAACAGGGGATGCCATTAATATCATTCATTTTTTACACTGGGTTTCACACAACCCCTAGACATGGGTAGCTGTTGCTATAATCATGGATGTTCAGATGTCTCTGCATCACAAGCCAGAAATCAAATGCAACAGGACACACATGGAAAAGACCTAATTCTGTAACAACACCTCATGTTTAGTCATAGGTTTAGATGGAGTAAGCTGGAAGTAGTAAGGTGGGATTACACAAGCATAGGAGCAAAGAGATCCAGGAAAAGCAAGTGGAGAGGAGCTGGCAGTCCTGACAAGAATATGAGCAGCATTAACTACAGCTGCCAGCTCTGCTTCACTAAGGTGGAAGGCGACAAGATTTTTTCCTAATGTTTATTCTCAGGGCAGCAGTCTCACCATAAATTTAAGGGCTACTTAAATTATCAGTTTGTTCTTTGGCTAACTGAGCAAGTAGTGTAGCTCAGTTTGCTGATAATGCATATCAATTAACAACTGGAAAATATACTGTGTATTATTGCCACTGCTGTATGAAATATTTCTTATTGTTTCTAAATCAAAAGATGTTTTCCAGGTTTACAAAAAAAGCAACAGTAGTACATTTTTTTGTTATAATTAAGTATCTCCAACCTAGAATTACACTGAACTCATATGCTATCATTAATTTAGAGGAAACAAATTGCCACTGAACTGGTTGATTCTGAGCAATATCTAAAGGCAGTGTTCAAAACGTGAACAATGCTGAGCTAGTCATTATGTCTGTTGGGCACACATACAGCTCTGTGGCTGTGGGAATGTCTTCAGAGCTTCACTCTCTAAAACTGAATTTGGTCTTTCCACAGACCTAGTAGTTCAAACAGAAAATGCAGAAGAAAAGGTTGCTCTGAATGAAAGATATTAAGAGACTTAAGAAGGTCTGGGGCAACTCACACTAATCTTGCTAATTTGGTACTTATCCCAGTATCAAATAACATTAAAACTTCAAAGAGGTTTTCTACAAATTCCCGAACTCAAATTTCAGTTTCCTCATCTGGCAAACTGACCAATCTGATCTCTTGCTATGACAAAGGGACACACTTAGTGAATGAGGGAAAGGCTGAGGATGTAGTTTACCTAGATTCCAGTAAAGATTTTGATACCATTTCCCACAGAATTCTCCTGGAGAAACTTGCTTCCCATGGTGTGGATGGGTGCACTCTTCACTGGGTTAGGAACTGACTGGACAGCCGGGCTCAGAAATTGCTGGTGAATGGAATTACATCGAGTTGGTGGATGTTCACTAGTGGTGTTGCCCAGGGATCGGTGTTAGGGCCAGTCCTTTTTAATATCTTTGTCAATGATCTGGACATGCAATTGAGTGCCCTCTGAGCAAGTTTGCAGATGACACAGGTGTGAGAATTCATCTGCTGGAGGGTGAGAAGGTGCTGCAGAGGGGTACGGACAGGGTAGATCAATGGGCCAAGGCCAATTGGATGAGGTTCAACAAGGTGAAACACCAAGTCATTTGGTCACAACCACCNTTTGGTACTTATCCCAGTATCAAATAACATTAAAACTTCAAAGAGGTTTTCTACAAATTCCCGAACTCAAATTTCAGTTTCCTCATCTGGCAAACTGACCAATCTGATCTCTTGCTATGACAAAGGGACACACTTAGTGAATGAGGGAAAGGCTGAGGATGTAGTTTACCTAGATTCCAGTAAAGATTTTGATACCATTTCCCACAGAATTCTCCTGGAGAAACTTGCTTCCCATGGTGTGGATGGGTGCACTCTTCACTGGGTTAGGAACTGACTGGACAGCCGGGCTCAGAAATTGCTGGTGAATGGAATTACATCGAGTTGGTGGATGTTCACTAGTGGTGTTGCCCAGGGATCGGTGTTAGGGCCAGTCCTTTTTAATATCTTTGTCAATGATCTGGACATGCAATTGAGTGCCCTCTGAGCAAGTTTGCAGATGACACAGGTGTGAGAATTCATCTGCTGGAGGGTGAGAAGGTGCTGCAGAGGGGTACGGACAGGGTAGATCAATGGGCCAAGGCCAATTGGATGAGGTTCAACAAGGTGAAACACCAAGTCATTTGGTCACAACCACCCCAGGTAGGGTGTTGCTACGCGAGTAGGGAAGAGTGGCTGGAAAGTCATCCAGAGGAAAACAACGTGGGAGTTTTAGTTGATAAATGTCTGAACACAAGCCAGCAGAGTACCCAGGATGTCAGGAAGGCCAGTGACATCCTGGTTTGTGCCAGCAATAGTGTGGCCAGCAGTATCAAAGAAGTGATTGTCCCCCTGTACTTGGCACTGGTGAGGGTGCACCTGGAATTTTGTGTTCAGTCCTGGGTCCCTCACAAAGACATTGAGCTGCTGGAGTGTGTCCAGAGAAGGGCAACAAAGCTGGTGAAGCGTCTGGAGCACAAGTCTCTCTACACTCTATACAGCTATCTCAAGGAAGGTTGTAGCCAGATGGGGGGCTGTCTCTTCTTCCAAGTAATGAGTGATACTACAAGAGGAAACAGACTCAAGTTGCACCAGGGAAGGTTTAGACTGGCTATTACAGAAAATTTCTTCACCAAAAGGGCTGTAAAGGCCTGGAACAAGCTGCCCAGGGAAGAGTTGAGCCATCATCCCTGGAGGTATTTAAAAGTTGAGTAGATGTGTCACTTAAAGGTGGATTCTAGAGCACTTGGCAGCAGTAGGTGAACAGCTGGGCTTGCTGATCTGAAAGGTCTCCTCCAACCTAAATAACTCCATGATTCTGTGATCTTGTTCATATAAAAAAATGAAAAAATATAAATAAATGCTGGAAAAGAGTCACTAAAAAATTGATTCATAATCCAGACCAATACGTTAAAAAAACATTATTTTTAACCAAATTAATGCAGAGACACTAGAAACACCTCTCTACATTTAAATATGATTCATTGTGCTGGTTTAAAAGTGAGCCCAGTTTGGAGACACCACAAGTCAGAGCTACAATTTTACTAAAAAAAAAGATCACAATACATACAATGACACAAGATAACAAAACTGCTTTGACCCACAAGAACAAAGTACAACCCATCCCCCTCGGGACAGGAACAGCACGGTGCTCATGAGCTCCTGCTCCAGCATTGCGTGGTGCCCCTGGCTGCAGAGTTGAAGGAAAGGAAAAACCTGGTAATCAGAATGATGGTCCTGTTGAAGACAGTAGTTCTGTTGAAGAAATGGTAGCAGTCTCCTCAAGAGTGGCAGCCACAGTCCTGCTGGAATTCTCTTCCCCCCTCTGGGTCCAATTAGGTGGTGCCCCAGTCTCAAACTCCAAGGATTATATATCCCCAGTACCTTCCCCAGGGCAGGGAGTTCACAATGATTGTTTTATCTCTGTGAGTCCTGGGATATTTTGGATCCTTCGATGATCTGGGCTGTTGTAAGTGCCTGTTGTGTCAGTGCAGCTGGGCCCATCAGCAGGGAGGATCCCTCCAGCTGGGTGTGGAGGTGTTAATGTCTCCCCATCTCTTTCCTTATCTGTTGTGGCCTGAGGTGCGAGGTGTGCCCTGGGCAGCTGTTACCAATGATTTATTATTAACAGTCCATCAGGAATGACACAGAAGGTATAGAACATACAGGTTTTAGTTATACCCTCATAGTGATAAACCAGTCCCTGTAACTATGACATTCATTCATAAAGATCATTATTTTATACAAGGTAATATTTTTTAAAAGTCCTGCATTGAATACAGAAAATCTATTACAAAAAAGGTTTGAAATGGCAGAATAGAAAAACGTGCATAATACTGCAATAAAAATATGCTCATTGCTTAAAGACTGCATGGCCTTCTTAACGGCTGCTTGGATTTTCGTAGCATTTATGATTCATATACACTTTCCAAAACCAAAAGCAGAATATTCTCTCTTAGTTGTTAGGAGCTCATACAGGTATAATTCAATCGTATCACCCAGACTGTCACACACATTAGAACAAATCTGACCATGCCCAGAACAGAAAGGTTCATCATGACCAGCCAGGGTTCAGTTTGAATATTACTTCAGAAGAAAAATACAGTTCCCTAATGGAAGTATTTCAGATATGAAGGAGAAAAGCATTGTAAGAGAGAAAATAAATTTCATGGTTTCTTACTCCTTCACATAAGCACCTTTTCTTTCAAGCAATGACGATTCAAGTGATTTAACAGTTAACATAAAAGTAATGTTCTATACTTCACTGTGAATCAAATATATGACAAAATATAACCTCTTTTCTATCCTCTGATATGGTCAGCTGTGGGAACAGTAGTGCCTTCTGTAAATGTTAGTATAGAAAAACAGAGGATGATAACAGCACAGATATTGTTAGCATAAAGCCACACAAAAGTTTCAATTTGATTGTTTCAATTTGCTCAATACGTAAATCAACTAAATTGATGTTACTGGAGTCAGGTTATGTTCATTGTCATGTTAGAAGAATAGCACTGTACAGATAACAACAATATGACGTGGCTGCACATAGCAGCTAAACACCATCTCCCAACAGCTCACACTGTTATATCTTCTTCTAGTTTACTCTTGGGATTTTGTAATTTGATTAAAATTTGGATTTCACTGTTCTTCTTAATGCAAAATACTGTCTCCACACAGTCCTCTGGAAGTCATGAACTTTAAAGTCATCAACATATTTCTTGATCATTGACTTTTATCATGATGAGTGAAGTCTCCTATCAAAACACATCAATGAAAAAAGCAATTATTCAAAAGGTTACTTGCAACTTCATAAATCTGAGAATCACCAAACTGGATTTTGCTCTGGAAACACCTCAGGAGGACAAAAAAGTGCGTCATTATCTTTGTTATCAGAAAGAATAAATATCACTACAAAAGAGTAGTGTTAAATGTTGACAAGATACGTTCAGAACTTATTGAGATATCTTCCTTGGGATGGGTAAAGCACCTAATCATGTTAAATGATTTGCAGTGTTCATCCTAGAAATAACAGGTACATATTGCAAGTTCTCCCAGTCAGGAGAAAAAAAAGGAAGCAAAAAACCAGTCCTGTTCTGGAGATTAAGATACTGTAGTATTTCACACAGCATGGGTTTAGTAAAACATTCATGATTCTGCAGAAACAGAAAGGAATGCAGTTATTAAAAAAGAATATTTGGAAAAGCATAAGTTTACACATTTTTTTGTTTTCAAGGAAAGATTACTCATTTCCCTGTGCAGCTTCTACTGTTTTCAGTTTAGTGTAATAAAATTACAGGCTGGTTATCAGCAGACTTCTCTCATTCATGCACTGAATCTTAAATAGAGAAAATGAGATGCCTAAGAAGACAAGACAGAAACACCACAGACTTCATAAAATACACTATAAAAGTGAAAATCTTCCCTCTGATTGTAAAGCATGTAAGCTGTGGCTACTCGAATTGTACCTAGCCCTAAAAGGGAATTTTTCTGAGTTCAGCAATGTGCCAGCTTCAGTTTGATCAGATTATCTAAATTTTATTTGCTCCATGTGAATGCATATAGAGTCAGTGCACCACTACTGTTCACTGAGTCCCAGGAACAGTGAGATGTGTTGAATTTCCTGCTGGTATACAGAAGGATTTGCTAAAACCCCGTAAAATTTACAGAAAGTGCACATCTCAGTGCACCACTTTAAGAGTTGTAAAATTGAAGAACATAATAATTAATGGCTGCTTCAGTGAGAAACCAACAAAACTGTCATTATCACCTACACATGGCACCTATGATACCACTTGAGAGAGGAGAAATCAAAAATTATATATGCATCAGGAAAAAAGCTTGCAGCACTTTAGTACCAAGCAAAGATAGCCATCTTGACTAATGCATGATTTTTGCATAGCATTCTAGTATTTAAATTACTCTTGAACTGTTAACAAATTAATCTTCCCAACAATGTTTCCAACAATGTTTGCCTTTGCTAAATAAACATTACGTTCATGCCTAATAAGAAAATTTGTGGTTTAGTTCTTAGGAAAGATTTAATATATTCATTTTCCCTCAGATTTCACTCATTCTCCTGCTGAAGGTTCTTTTTTAAATTAGTTCTTCTGTGACAGATATCAGTGTCAATGTGACATTTATGTGGGGCACTGTCATCAGCATATTGGGGAAATATTTTAAATATTCAGGAGATTATTACTAATGAAACAAAAAAATTACAGAGTAATGAATGAAGAAATATTGCCTATAATATAAAGCATATTTCTGCATTATTGGAAAGAAATTCCAGTCCAAGAATTCCTGATACTTTCAGATGTTCTAGACCTAATTTTATAGAAGTTATTACATAATTTTAGTCTTAAAAACACTGGAGTTCTTACACAGTTCTGGTTTTGGTATATTTAGACTGTGACTCTCCTGAGGAAATGGGAAATTGAAAGAGTAAACAAACTCTCAGTACTTTGGACAGCAGAGCAAAACTTTGTAAACTTAGTGTAAGAACCTGTTCCATTCATCTGTTACATGGTCATGAGCAAGTCAGGTAGCTTCCATGTATCAAAGTTATCCATTACTCTGATGAGTTTTAAAGCTGAGAAAACAGAGGGTATGTAAACAATACCAGCAGGAAGATAAGTATTGGGCAAGTACTGTTCAAGGAAAGTATTAGTACCAAATCAAACCAGAATTCTCATGCAAGAGCTCTTTAAAAAGATCTGCTAAAAAACCCCATAGACGTGACTCCTTTTTAAGATCTTCTGAAACCAAGCACGGTGTTGCAAAATAACTTTAACTTTTAGTGAGTAGTAACTTCACCCTAGAAAAATAATATTGTGGGTTTAATTACCGTAAATTAAGAGCTATGCATCTGCCACCTTTTTATTCTTGAACTTTTATCTTGATGCACATGAATTAAAATTAAATTTATCATAATCACATAGAGATGTACTGGAGAAAGGTACTAATGTTTGAGCCTCACAAGGAAAGCTTTCCATGTGGCTATATTGCCCAAATGGAGTTAATATTCACCTACAAATCTGTAAGAAGCACCCTACAGCACTGGTGGTGATTTCTTTCTCTTTCCTGTCTGACTGAATTTATAATTAAACAAAAACTTCCAAGCAACTCACTATCAGAGTAAGTTTGCTTCTGGTTCTATGAAATGATTGATTAACATCACTCTACTTATTTTTTAACAGTACTAGCAATCAATGAAAGCAATTACAGAGTACACACAGAAACACAAGATTTGATGACCCTTTAATACTTCAGTTATCCCTGTAGCTAAATAAAATTGCTAAAACATTCCATCTATAGTAATGATTTATACTGCTGACCTGTCCTACTGTGCTTGACCACTTGCTGCACTAATTAGACAGGCTACCTAGAGTGTCAACTTTCCCTCATTTTGGATTACAGAATATTGCTTTCACAGGTTTTTGGTGGGTAACAACAGGTAGTATTGTGCCTGTAGCTTTGCTTTTATATGCATTTATTGTCTGGCCATAAAGAATACCATGAAAGCAACACTGATATTCAAATTGAACAAGTCATAAACATTACTGGACAAACAACATATTTTTCATTTTTATTTAAATGAAAAGAACTGGTTACACAGAAGGCAACACTGAGATGTGTGTTCATCTGAAAGATCTATGTCTACCTTAATGATGTTTTTTAACACATGGATCTCCATAGTTTAAGCAATGCTTTCCATATATCATGAAGCTGTGAGAGGACAATAGCAGAGGCACTTAATTTCACACAGACAACAGGTCTGTGCCTGAAACAACTAAAACTTCAACTTCAGTTTTTGGAAGAGCCTACCCTCCTTCCCTCTAGCTCCTTCCCCATGCCTTGAACAGGTGAACCAGAATTAGTTTTAACCAGCTGCCTGGAGATTGCCATGTGAGATTATCAGAATTCTTTATATACATTTGATTGCCACTTCTTCATATTAGAAGCATCAAAGAAGGAATCAGTGGTTTCAAGATGCAGGGTGTGCACAAAGTTAATGTACTGTTTAATTAATTCCAGTCTACATAACAATGCTCACTATTTGTTAATCAAATCAGAATTTCAAACTGTGTATACATTTGCATATTCCTTCATGAATACCAAAAAAAGAAAGAAAATAGATTGTTCAAAGGTGAATTATTGGTTGGAGTTAAAGAGTGATGATACAGTGTTTGTGATGAGCAAACCTAGCATTAATTACAGAACTGAGTTTATTAAATACTGATAACATCCATTCCCAACTTTGTATCAGCGGAATTTCACTAAATGCTAATTATATTGCAGAATTGTCAGCTGAAAGTTCTAAATTGAAGTTTCTCACGGTGTGTTTTGTATGGCCATAGTAACTACAGTTACCTGATACAATGTTTACCTTGCTCCAAAATAACCTCAGAAAAACCCACCTCAGTGCTAAAAATCCAAGCAAGAAGCACTAGACGTTTCGAACTGCTATTATGAAGACAAAACCAATTCTGTTTGTAACCAATCACTGGTTACAGGCAGGAAAGAGTAGCATAGCAAAGCTGCTCTTGAAAAGACACTATTACTGACAGGGAGACAGGGAGGCTGGAATGCATACACAGCATGTCTGGAAACACAACATGAGCTTCAAACACCAATTCACAGCCAGGAACAGAGGGGACTACTGCAACAGCTGTGGTGACAGCAATTTTTTTTTTTTTTCCATGAGTGCTTTCAATTTTTGTAAAAGTCATGTGTCTGTTGCAAGAGGCAGTTAGAATTGCTAAAATCTATAGATGACTTTCCCCAACAATAAAATATTCTTATNGTATGGATTAATGTCTCCATTTTCGTCTACTTACAAATAGCGTTTTATCAGCCCCCAAATTCAATTTTTTTTATGTTATTTTCCCTCTAACTACAAAACCTCAGAAATCATGAAAGCTTCTTAAAGACTTCTGACATTGAGAAGATACTTAAAATTACTTTCTAACTGGCTGTAGCAGTATGATTACTATTAGAGCTTAGAGTTGAAACACA
>WEIV01010244.1:45451-60296 GCA_013390005.1 Calyptomena viridis | reverse complement strand
TGCTGCAGGCTCAGATAGACCCAATACACAAGGTGATAACATTCTAATTCCTTTCTTGTTCTTCAGAAAAGCATCTTATTAATACAGTTATGTTTCCAGTGAATTCCTCAGACTAAGAGTATTTATACATAGGACTGTTTTGGAATAGCTTTTCCCAAAGACCATCAGGAAAAGGAGAACTCTTTGCCATTCAGTTTATAACAAAAATGTGAGCTCTCATTTTACAGCAAATCATAGAATTGGAGTTGAAGGGACCTTACAGATCATCCAATTCCAACCCCCTGCAAGGACACCTTCCACTAGACGAGGTTGCTCAATGCCCCATCCAACCTTAACACTTTCTGGGATGTAGCATCCACAAATTCTCCGGGAAACCCATTACAGTGTCTCACCATGTTCATAGTTCATATCTAATTTAAACCTGCCCTCTTTCAGTTTAAGGCCATTACTCCTTGTCTTATCACTTTATCACCTCATAAAAACTCTCTCTCTAGTTTTACCTCTTTTGGTACTGGAAGACTGCTATAAGGTCTCCCTAGAGCCTTATCCATAGAAGGTACAATATGCATGGACATAGATACTAACAGAAATAAATTTTATATTATTTAATAATTACAATAATGAATAATCAATAGTAAAATTTTTTGCTGTGGGGGTGATGAAGCACTGAAACAGTCTATCCAGAGAAGCTGTGGATGCCACAGAAGAGTTCAAGACCAGGCTGGATGGGCCTTTGAGTAACCTGATCTAGCAGAAAGATCCATTCCATCATGAACTATTCTGTGATTTTGTAAGTGCACTGGAAGGAGAATTACCATACAAAAATGATCAAAACTGTTTAAGATTCTACAGTGAGCTGTAGAATCCTTTTTAAAATATTTAAAATAAATCTACCTTAAAAGAATTCCCACAGGTCCCTAAATCCCCACACAGGCTATGCACACTGCTGCTGAATACTTTATAAACTTTATATACTCTATACTATATGATATGGAGGTTCTGCACAGAGGCAGGAGGTAGATAGGCAGATTCTTCCATGAATAATGTAGGCAAATGTCAGTTAGGCTCTCCTGCAGACAACTTACAGAGCAGAAGTAATGGCACAATATCCTGAGTCTGTGTGAACTAGATGAGTAAGAAACTTTTCCTCCAAAGTTCACACAGACCTTGTGAAGTGCAGGGTTAAACTTGTGACTTGGCCATAATTGATGTGCGATGTATGTATCTCAGGAAAAAAATGGTTATCATTCAAGCTCTCTGTGCTGTCTTTAGGTTTTTATTCTCTTGGAGTATCTTCATGGTAGGTGTCAGTTGTCACTAAACCAGTGGGTGCTGGGGCAAGTTGTGCAATGGACTCCCAAACTGCCCCAGCTCCTGGGCTTTTGCCCAGGATGGCTCTTCCCAACATCTAAGGCAGACAACTGATGCTAGCTGGCTATGCCCGCAACAGATGCAGAAGCAGGACTTCAGCAGCATCTTCTGTTCTTCACTTCACTCCACCCATTCCCCAGCCACAGAAATACTTACTTCCATCCAAAGCAGTCTAGACATAAGCTAATATACACAATGCAGATGCACAGGAGATTACCACCCAACATAGAACCAGAAGAAACCATCTGATAAACTTAAGAGAAAAAATTGAGTCAGGTTGAGTAAACTTCATGCTAGTGAATATATTCCTACCATAATCTTCTTTTTGAACAGCTACTTCATCTGCCCACCACAGGATGGGTTGCTTGCTACTTCCCAGCAGCCATATTCTGCCCTTCCACTACTTGCAGCTTGTTTTGATTTTGCCTTAGTGGAAGACAGATATGGAGAAATCCTTGCAGGAATGGCAGAGTGCAGGGAGCTGCCTTGCCTACTAATCAATGCATGCTGCCTGGGAAGAGAGGCAGCACGATCATTTCCTCCCTGCTTGTTCATCTGCTCCACTGGGAACAAGTTATGCAGTGACACATTAAGGCATGTGCTGTCAAAGTGCTTCTGGCAGAAAAACTAAGTGACGTATAAAGTGACTGAGCCCTTTCAGCCAGCCATGGGATGAAGGGCTGTTCCAGCCAAAGCAAAGTCCCACTACAGCTAAAGCATACCTTTAAATTTTTCATTTAGAGTGACAAAAAGTCCCATTGAACAGTCTGAAGCTACAGGAGAAGAATAAAACTGGCAAGTTCTTCTGTTGAAAAACAACCAGACTCTGAAGTTCTACTTTTAGAATACATAGCTAAGCTGGAAAGCTGTATGAGCTCTTGAGTCTTGATGTGCTGAAAAAAAATTGTGCAACCAACTCTTACATATGGCAGATTTTCTTCTTTTGTCTTTCATAATGTGGACTTGGCTGACAGCACTTAATAACAACTTAATGGAGCCTGAAGGAGTTGAATTGACTTATATCCATTGTGATTGGTGCTCAAACGACTCCACTTCTAAATATTTTGCCATAATCATAAATTAGAAGTGATGATCACCCACAGCTGGCCAAAGAAATGAGATTTTTCAAAGAAAAATGGGAAGCACACGGCTTCTGGACCAGTCACACAAAATGTATACCTTTAATTTTTCTGCTCTAGTACTTTTTAAAAAATTATTTTTACCATGTCTTGTTCTTTACATTGTCACAACCATTCCCATCTGAAAGAAGCAAGAACAGATAATAGCCACTCCTGCCAACTCTTACCGCAGTGACAAATCTCAGGCACAACCCATAGATTAGCAGAGCACAGCTGGTTATGCCTGTTCACTGCATTGTACTGAGAAATGTTCACATTTCTGTTCATTCATAGTCAAACCAGCTTCTGGGTAACACTTCAGATGTTCAAGGGAAAAAGCTAGAAAGCCTGTCTAAAATGTAATTTGACTATAGGAGAGCCCTACCATTGAGCTATATGGTATAAAGCATCCAAGTCAGTTTCATGCTTCTTTCTAAAGGATAACTTCAAATCCAAAGGAGAAACTGGTCTGACCTTATTTTTTCATAGTACATTGACAATCTTGTGTGCATGGGCAATGAGCCTGTTGACATCTGTATTTTACTATGCAAAAGTCTAAGAAGGAAAAATATGTCAAGGACTATGGTTAAACTAATGATTAAAACTGATGCAAGAATTGTATGTAAACACAATATAATGACCCAGTTAATCCAATGTAATTAAAACCTAGAGATAATGGAGACATGCATCTCCTCACTATCTACTTAAAGAAACCAATCCATCCTCTGCAGCTCACTCCTCATCAGCTTTAGTCCAAGTGCATCATCGTTATCACAACACCATCCAACAGATCTCAGCAGCAAAAACACAAGAACCTGGGAAACATGTAAATATCTGTTTATTTCCACTTTATATATATTTCAAAATTAGGCTAGTGGTGATGCTAATGATTTAAATTTAAGGTATACAATCATTATTACTTTTAGGTCATTAATACTTTGTTGAATTTTTAGTTCATCAACTACAAACAAGGACTTGCTTCTGTAAGAATTTATAAGATTAGCCAATATTGCTAAACTGCACTGTTTAGCTTTCTACCAGGTACCTCAGAGAGCCAAGAGGAAAGACAAGCCTCAGGAACAGGTCACATGCAAACAATGATAACAACTCTGTATTGGTCCCATTGCACCATGGGAGGATGATTACAAAATAATTTTAATCTGACATAATCCAGTTATGCTGCCAAAAAAGATTATACTCTCCAAAGAACCATATTCACTAATGGAAATAACTTCTTGCCCAATGCCTTGTGTATATCCTACAATTTCTATGGTCACATGCACATGCAAGGTAGGATAAGAAAAAACTGGTCATACCACTTCATCCAGAAAAGAAAATAATGGTCATTTGGGTGAGCTACATCACAAAGAAATAGGGAGGGTAATAGGAAAGTGAAGCAACAGGAAAGCTTCCTTTTCTAGCAGATGTGACCAGAAAGCCCTGCCAGGAAAGGCTGGGTTGGGCTGGATGAGGAGCTTAGCTCAAGTTGGTGCCAACATTCATCTTCCCACTGCCAGGAATGTAGATCACCTGGTGCTGGCGTAATCAGACATCATGTTTCACTTGGAACAGACCAATGTCACATCAAAAGTCCAATGGGACACTGCTTTCATCCAAATTTCTACCTCTGCATCTTCATTCTTTTAAAACTCCTAATGCAGTCACTGTACCACTTGTTTCACCTTCTTGTACTACTTGTCTCACCGTCAGATTCAGAAGAAATTCATCAATATGAGAACAATACCTGAACTGTACGAGTAACTCTTTTGAGGAAGAGATTGGTCTTTACTGATGGGATTGAAATACTTGTAGCTTAGAGCTGAAAGATTTACACAATTGCCAAACATTTTTCCACCTTGACTTGTAACAACTATAACATTTTGGAGGTTTTGTCCAGCCTCTTTCAATTTATCAGTGCTAAATGAGCTCCTCCCATGACAGGAACTTCATTATAGCACTGTGATCAAGCACAAAGTTAAAACAGGGTCTACAATTCACTATGAGAATCATGGTTTTGGATTCCATCCACTGCTTTGCCATCAATTTTCTAAAAGCTCTTGGACAAGGTATGTTTCTGTCTTCTGCATCATGTAATACAATGAGAATGAAATCATGTTAAATTCTACTTTGTCAATAGGGTAGTTCTCATATCCCATTCAAAACTGACATCAGCAGTGAAAAACTATAGGGAACATAAATCTATATGCAAAACAACAAGCAACTTGTCACATAAATTCTTCAAAATCAGGGCTTCAAACAGGTTTTTACTGCAGAAAAGAGGATTTTTAAAAGCAGCTGTTCAGTCATAAGATCAATGAATCATATGATGAGAGAACATATAAAGTCTTATGCAAATACTTCACATTTTATTTTTCAGTCCTTCTCCACACTTAGTTTCATGTCCCAAATGCCTCTAGATGAGCTGATTCCCCTGCATGCAGAGCTCACTGCCAGAGAGAGCCTGCACTGGGGGTGTTTCTGTGGTCATTTCAAGGACTTGTATGTTACTTAAAACTATCTCCATCTTCCTTCCTCTTCTCCAACAGCTACATCTTTCACCCATCTGACACAAAATACAAGAAAATTTATCCCAGCTCAAATAGTTATTGGCATCACAGTAAGACTTCCTATGAGCACCTAACTCAGATGCTTCTGCCCCAGCACAGCTCTGATACAGCTTGTCCATTACTGCATCCAAAGAAGCAGTTCAGAGAAAAATGGCAATAATCTGCTGGGTTTATCACTAAATTAATTCAATGTTTCCTGCAAATTCAAGTTTACTCTTCAAAGTTTTCTCACAACACCTAAAAAATCATGAGAAGTGGTGAATCTGTTAGTAATTTTCATATTAACTGCCCTTTTTGTGACTTTCCCTTCCTCGGTCTTTCCTACATGTTGACACCTTTGCCTTCTGCTATCTTCAAATGCTATCCTACTCGTTTTCCTCATTCCCCTCTTCCTTTTTGATTAATTTAGAATGAACCTTCCTAGCACTGAGATCCTCACAGATTTGATCCTGCCTACATCTCTGACATGATTCATGATCACACCCTCTCTTCCCTGAGTCTCATCTAAGGCTGTGAGCTTGCTGAACACTTACACCTACAGTTCTAGTCGACTCCGTGTGCTCAAAGCAGCAGATTTCCCCATGTACTTAAATCTAATCACTCGGAGAAGTGTTTTGGTGGTTCAGGATGTACTTTGCACTATTCAAATCCATTCCTTGATCCATTTTTTTTTCCAGTAGGGATCAGATCAGCTCACAGAATGAGTCCTTACATTTGTATGGCCTTGGACTTCAGCCCAGCTACTTCAGGATGGGACTGATTCAGAAATCTCCACTTCACATATAACTCTCTGGGAATTTTTAATAATGAAGCACTATCAAGCCATCCTTCCATGTGTTCCTAAAGATTCCCTGATGTCAGTACTTGTCAATGATGCTGCTAATGACCATTGATGGTATACATTTTTTTTCACTGTACTACCACATCTAACTCACTTTTAATGTAATTTGAATTTTTGAAGCATGGCAAATTATCATAGCATAGCTGACTGTCAGTGACTTTGCCCCTCTAATTTGTGTGAACTTGCTACCTTTTGTTGTTGTTGTTGTTTATTTTCACAGATTCAATGTTTATAGTCAAGTATCTAGTGATACCACAAACTTTGTCCATGCAGAACAAACAAAAATCATTAATTTATGCAGGGAAAACAGAAGTACAAGACTGACATAGCTACAAGCTGCTCTGTAGGTCTTACTAGAATTAGGAATCTCATAAATTACTGAGTGACAAAATGCAGAGTTGCAGAAATAAGGGAATATGTTTGTTGTCTCACACAGCTTGGGATGTTGAGACTCTTCTGAATATATCAGTGCTGTCAACAACAAATGTTTGACTTTTCTGGCAATACTAAGAATTACAATCTTGAGCTATCTCAGTTACATATAACACCAGAACAACCTTGAACATTTCATGAACCCTTTCTTTTATCTGGAGATGAGCTGACATTGATATATTGTTATTGGTCACCACTAATACAGTCCTGTTGGCAACAGGGAGATGCAAGCAGCTGAAATGAGTCACATATTGCAAGACCTTGCAATTTATATGGAAGAAAGTGCAGTTTTAAAAATATCTGTCTCCTCCTCAGCCGACTGTGCAATGCAAGACACCCACTAAAACTTAAGTCATCATCAAACACAGTTATTTTTCATGTATTTGAAGCACATGAAGTTGCAGGGTTATTTTTGTTTGTTTTAAATTGAGTAGCTGTATTTAACCAACATTAAAACAGAGATACAAAGTAATGATAGGACTGTTTGATGCTGAAATAAAAATTACTCTAATATTTTATATTTAACATGGATTTCTCATGCAACAATTCAGAACCTTGCTACATTGTTTTCATTTAGTTATAGTTGCACATTATGAAAAAAAATCTACATTCTGTTACAAATACTTGCAGGAGGTGATAATGAAAATAATGTATCTCACAAATAGCAATTAAGTAGCAAACAGTTCTTTGGCTCATTCTTGTCTAAAGAAGGCAAACTGCTTTGTTTGAAGAACTCGCATTAACAGATTTAGTTAAGCTAATTGACAATGTAGATGTTGAGGCATTAGGCGACAGGTACGTAGCACTCAGAGAACCATTTGTAACAGTATGCAGAAAAAAAACCCCACAGAGTATGTTATGAGAAATTATTGTATTGAATCTTCCTATCCTGACATTCCACAATCCAGGAGAAAAAAAAAATAAAAAAAAAATATATAGATTGTGTTTCTACTATGCAGATTTACAAGAACATCTGGGGCCTTGCACTACAATACAGAGTTAAGGCACTGAAGAGAGTGATTCCACAGACAAAGCAGACAGTCATACAGAAAGAACACAGCTGTACTCAACATCTGTTCACATCGTACTGTGACTTCTTACAGACTTCTCTTTGAAAATTCCCGACACCTGGTGTAGATTTAGAGATATTTGGATACAAAGCCAGCTGTTTAGGACATATTCTAGGGTGTATCTACACTACAGCCCAACAGCTGGAGAAGAGCATGTGCCCCAGCCAGCTTCAAACTCTGGCTACATCAAGCAGAACGTAGTGTAACCTGCTCAAGGGCAGGACAAAGACTGAGTGTATCAGCCATGCTAAGCACTGCACTGCTATGTCTGGCTTGCTGCTGGTACATCATATATTGGGTTTAGAGCTAGTCTGATTATGTCAGCATACTTCTTTCACAACCTAGTGACTGCAGGATAAATGTATCCTAATTAGCTTTGCAGGAGACAAACTCAGTTGCTGCTATCAGGTATGGACTGGTTCAAAGTGACTCCGTGGAATCTCTGAATATGCACCTTATCTTTCTTCACAGGTTTTAGGTGCAGTATATCTTACATGTTGTTAAAATTTAATAAAAGCATTTACCTTTATAGCACTGTACATACAGCTGCACTTTCTAGAACATATACAGAGGCCAGATCCTTGTTTTAGAAAGCTCACAGTTAAAAAACACAAACCCACAGTTAAAATGCAAGACGAAGGAGGCATTCAACATGGTGAAACACGCAGAGCCGAGTATCATCAAGGAGAGGGAGACTCTTAAGCAACAGGAGACTTTGGAGCATAATCACAGAAGACAAGAAGCAGAGCCAGGGAGTGAGGAAAAAAGGGATCAGTAAAAGCTAAGGATGAGATAAGACATGAGGCAGAGTTAGTACGTGCTGACACTTCAGGATTACATTTTCATAGAGCAGAGTGGGAAGCCTGATGGAGTAATGTTTACCTCTTAAACCATGTAGAAACAAGTATTACTTACTGATCTGTGTTCCAGTAGCACCTCTTTGTGGTAGACATTTCAGAAAAATATAAAAGCATCATAACCTCTTCCCACCAAATAATTAATTAATGAATTCTTTTTCCCAAAGAAGAATTAAAATAAACAACAGCCACAGAACTAAACAGCTAAACACTTGCCACGTTTGGGGGCAACTCTTATAAACAAAACTTGTTAATGAAGAATGATAAAGGCTGCTTTGTGATCTTCTTACCATACCCGAGGAGGAAAATGGATCCTTAGAAGCTACTTCTTTTAAGCTCCTTGGCATTTCAGTAATACAGTTGTATTGTTAGAATTTCACAGACAGAAGGAGGCAAGCATATTTTATATACTTTTATGTATATGGGAAAAACAGTTCATTATTCTTTGACTCTCTTTATTTAAGGATGCATGATATAAAAGCTTTAACAAGATAAAAAATGTAACATACTGATTTCAAGGCCAAAAAGCATACTAATATTCTAAATTTTCCCATTCTACATGGATGTCAAGGACCAGATTCCAAATCCACTGGAGCTCATTGTAGAGCATCCTTTGACTTTACAGTGTAGTTGATGTGACACATCCAAGTCAGATGCAAAAAATCCCCAAGAACCTCAGGTGAAAAATACAGGTCAGAATTTGTTAGACATATGAAGACACAGTCCTTTTGTATAAATCAGTCTGGTTTGCCAAAATTGTCAGTATGATCAGATGTTTTATGCATCAAACTAAAATTCCTTTTCATGCTATCATGCTTTCAAAGTGAAAGCCTTTTATGCCATTCAAAACAGACATTTGAAGACCATTCCTGAATGTTGGCACTCCTTTGTATCGTTTGAAAAAAATCCATATTTAAATGGAAAAATGATTTCTTAAAAAAATACAGTATATATTCTGTTGTAACCAAAGAACATTGAGTATAGCAATATTGATATGTTGATATATTGACACTTGCACAAATAACTTTTTGCAGCATTATTCATTATATAAGCTGCTTTTATTTTCAGTGATAAGACCTTGTAAAAATGTTCACTTTCACTAACTTGAAAATCATGTTTTTTCTCTACATGTACTAATTTCTACTAAAAAACAAGAGCATTTAAATTCTAACTAATATCTCAAATTTCATTCCTTAAGAGTCTTCAGTTACTTTGTATTTCTAAATATAGCAGATAAGAGCACAGAGAAATATGCTGTATTGTAAAGGTTTTTATAAACAAGGTTTTCTAATTTTAGAAGACTCCATTTTAAATAACGTCTAATTAAATCACATATACTCTCCATTGCAGTCCACAAACAGGATAATATTCATCTCTCCTTGCTGCTATTTGATTCCATCTTACAGTGAATGATTTAATATCTACTGTAAAAATGTTTTCTATAAAGTCAAATGCTAATCTTTCACTAAAAAATAATTCCGGTAACATACTGCCTTTGTGAAATTATTCTTAGATATTAAAATCAAGTCATAGGTACTTTACACACACCTGCCTCAACAGCTGACCTATTTAAGATTAATATTATTTCAACTACTTTGTGGATTGATTGGTTCAGTATCTCATAATGAAGTCCAGAACCAAGACATGACGTGTACATTTTAACACTAAAGATAATTAATTACTAAAAAAGCTTAGAGAGGACCAAGATAATTTTCCATTCACCATGGTCTTTAAACCAAGACTGACTTTTTTTTCCTCCCCAAAAAAGGTAAGCATTTCACAAACAGGACACTAGATAGAGGCATCTCTGAGGCAAATGCAAAGGACCCTGCTAGATATGGTTAAAATGTTCATTATTCTCCCTTATAGAGTTAAACATCTATGAATCTAAAAGCTTTCATCTCTGGAATAGAACTTCCTATTTAGCTACAAGTTAAAACTAATTAAAGTAATTTCCATCAAAGGGTTTAGAGCCTTATATTCATTAGCCTAAAAGCTCTGTAAATTACTGTCACAGCTTGTTGTCTTCCCCAGTATATGTTTTGACTTGTACAGTCAAAGTTTGAACAACCAAGGTAATCTCATTGGTTGATTCAACTCATTGGGAGTTAAAATTATACTATATTCTTATGCCTAACTACAGTATGAAAATACATTGAGAGGACTGAAAAAAAAATTCAACACCACTTATAAGTTTTATGATTATAGATGTCAGTTTTTACGTCTTCTCATAAATGAACTTTGAGAAAGTCTAAGTTAGTGAACAAGAAATAGGTGAAATGATTCTTTCTGGGGTTTCTAGTATTCTGCATAAAAACAATCATGCTTTTCTGAAATCATCAATTACTTAAAATTAAATTTGCTTTAAAACAAAAGTGAAGTAATTTTAACCAAACATTTAGTATCTCATATATATATATGTATGTATATATGTATGTATATATATATATATACACATTAGTATAAAAGCTATAAAAATCACCATTACAGTTTGGTTTTTTCCTGCACATCAATTCAGTCTCTCGTAATGCTGATAATGTAGATAATCTTCCTCAAATGGTTTTGTGATGATAAAGTGATTTTAAAATTCTTTATCTTCCTAGTAGGAAATTATTTTATTATAATTATCTTAAAATATCTTGGTCACCTCAAAATATCACTTCTCATTACTTCAAAACTCTTAGGTTGGTAACAAAAAGTAGCAAACTCTTGCTTTTTCAAAACAGTGAAACTGGGGAAGTTATAATATATTCTGGTAAATTTGTAGTCTGGAATAGAAAATGTGACTTCGTGGGGTTTATTTCAGGGAGAAAATCTTCAATAATATCTATAATGCTTATTCCTTTGTTACTGATATGGTAAGTTTAGAATACATCATGCTTAGATCAACAAAAGATGTAGTTGTCCTTTCACTCCCAATGAACTGTTTATTTTAATTAGCTGTGGTTTTATAAGTTATTTTACAAACCATATTCTGTTCCTTAACCTCCTCTGGGGAATAATCACAAAGAATAACAGCTGGATATTCTTACAAACACATCAGTGAAATTGACTATCAAGTGATTTTTATCTTCTCCTCTCTTTCAACTGCCTCCTTGAAACTACTTACTTTTTACAACTTTCAGCTACGATACCATTCCTAATAATCTGCCTTCATTTCCTATATGTGTATTATTGTCCTTTGAATCACATTCACCTCAAATGTGGAAAATCTCTTGAAAGCAGAGACCCTGTGGATAATGTCCACACAGTTTAAAAAGGAAAATAAAATTGAAAAAATTCACAGGTATTCTTGGCAATTTATAACTTAAAAAGCAATATGGATTTGTAGGACTACCCCGAGATTTTGTATTCCATGATCAAGTATCCTTTTTATCATCTGTTTCATTATCTTTGAAAAGGTTTATAGCAATTACTCTCGGAGCAATAGTATAAAATTCAAAGGATACAATTCTCTCTTTGTATGAACAAAGACAAGAGTTGGAGCTGAGGTAAAAAAGTGCCGCCCTGTGATGGGAGCCCACTGGATCCTTACATCTTATAGCACTGCATATTCTCACAGCATTCCCTACTCCTGCTGTATTCCTGCATCACACAACACTTACAGTGGTGTCACGGAGAGAAGCTATAGAATAAGCCATGGTCTTTCCCAATAAAGAAACAAACAGTGAAAAGGATAATTGGTAAGGAGGAAAGATCCAAAGATGCACTGAAAGCACAGAAGAAGAAGAAGAAACAAAATTACACCCTGAAAGAAGAGAGAAAAAGGCCAAGGATGTACAGAACAGCAAAAAGTTTGCAAATGCAGGTAATACAGACCCACAAACAAATGGGGACAGACGAAATAGTCTAGGCTCATTAGAGTGAAGTCTAAGTCAAAATTAGGCATGAGGAATAATGCAGGAAGAACACACAGTTGCTTTTCTCTATTAATGAAAGACAAAGTTAAAGGAAAATGCAAATCAAAGCCACTTGGAAACAAGCTTCTATACAGATCACTCTAAAGACAAAGGATATTTAACCCTAATCCACACTGGTAAAACAGTATGAATTGAAAACAAAAGGATGAAGATCAGTGCTGACAATGTTTAACATCATTGACAAGGAGCATAGTTGCTCAGGGTAAGCACTATGTGTTTCAATTCCAAGTACTTTAAAAAAATTATTTGTCTACTATATTTAAATTTTCTAATTCTAAATTCAATTAGTGTACATTGCTGTTTGATTCACAATTAGCGCCAGCACTATTTAGCCAATTGACATACAATCTTGGAAATCCATGGGAATATGCAAAACTGAGTATCTAAAATAGGAGTGTGAGGCATAGATATAATATAAAAACAACTTAGAAATGCATAGTGCAGACAAACATAATGTCAGAATTCCAAAACCGACAAACAGAACTAGGACAACAGCGTGAAATGTAAACAATTTTGGAATCTCCCACAACAAAGTTCACCATATCAGTGTGTTTTTTTAAAGGAACCTATATTCTTAGATTTAGATCCTTTCTGCAGCTATATTGAGTGTATAGATGGAAAGAAAAGTCAAGAGGCCTCTATCAACCCAACACACTGAAAAGAGAAGAAACGGAGCTGCAGGCGCAACGTGCTGCAGCCCTCAAGTAGGACCGGGCAGGAAGGCACGCCAGGATTCCTCTACACCCCAGACACGCTGCAGTCAGCAGGATGTCACACCCAGGGACATATGCAGCGCCTTTTCCAAACAGCACCAAAGCCAGCTTTATTGCACTGCTTCCATCCCACACAGCAGCCTGATTTCTTCTGCTCTGCTCTGCCCCACCACAGCCTGGTTAGACTTCACCTTATCATTCTGGCCAGAGCATAATTTTCCTTCTGGCTGGTGCTGTAGTGTGGTATCAGCTATGACTCCTTCTGGTGTAATACATCAGGGGAGTGTACAATGAGACCGACATGAGCGGAGACATCTCTGGCATTTGCTCTGCGGTTGTGAGTTACATAACGCTGTGATACTCCCAAGTAGATGTCGCTTGACGACACAGCTGATGTGCTGGCAATAGCTGGACATTCCAAAGCAAGAAGCACATTGAGAAATCAGTGGTGTAATTCTATATGCAGGTAGACCCTTGTGTGGAGCAAGAAGGCTGGGCAACCTAGAAAACTGATTAAATATTGCAGCTCTATGTCATAAAAGTTTGTGGCTAAATAACAAGATAAGGATTCACTCCTTAATTAAAAGGCAGGAATAATACATAACAAAGATTAAGAACATGTTTCCTTGGTTTTCCTTGACAGCAGCATTAGCCCAGACTAAGTCGTGCTTTGTTTGAATGGAGCAAAACGTAATTAAAGTTTTAATTAGAATTGATCACAGTCCACAAACCTAAAATGGATTGTGCTGTTTGAACACTGTACTAGAAGATCTTTCAAGTAAACCGATGTTCTTAAATGAACTATGTTCTTTAAAAAGGAAAGGCATTCTGTCAGGTAGCAGAGTAGTAGTGAAAACTAATGACTCTGAAAATGTGTCACAGAAACAAATACTAGTAAGCACACACTCTGAAAGGGCCAGTGATTATGTATTTTACAAGGTCTGAGTTTCCTAATGCACTTATTTTTCTCTGTGACAAATCTGTTCCATATAATATTCTGGTTATACAATGTGTACATCTTTTTATTCTTCATAATGAGGTGGTGTTACTTCCAAGATTGAACTTTCCAATGTATGAAGAGAATGCCTATTCACAGACACACTAATAACAAAATATTGTTAAAAATATTTTGCCAGCAGAATTGTTGAGAAAAGTACCTGTATCTCTTAAACTCATCAGTTACATTAACATCTTCTATAGGAGAACGCGGAATTTATTCACACATTTGGCCTTTTGGTAATCGGCCAAGGCTCTAATGTCCAAGAATCGCTTTTCAATTTTAATGAAAAGGGCTGCTGTTTTCATCACCCTGTTATCTGCACGTTTCCTTGTGAGACGAAAAACCTGGCGGTGCAGGTAACCCCCCTCCCCCTGCCTTGCTGCACTGCTCCGGGAGGTGCGGGATTTGGGAGTTCGATACCTCCGCAGCGGCGGGACCTCCGTAGGGTCGGCTCGAACTGCTCCCCCCACATGACCGAAAAAGGCGGAGAAGCCCGTCCCACCTCCGAAAAGCCCCTGAATAGGCTCCTCCAGGAGCGGGAAAGTGGGGGGTCTGCAGTTGCATAAGACCAGTCCCCCTCCCTCCCCCTTCCCTACCAATCTCCGACGGTTTCAGCGCACGCTGGAGGCGGGAGCAGCCACCCCGGGCTGGGGAAGTCAGTGAGGTGGCAAGGGCGGGGAACAGCCAGCAGAGGAAAGTCTCACGGCACAGGGGATAGGATGCCGCGTTGGGGTGGGGGGAACCTTGCAGGTGGCTTCACNGGGGGAGCCGGTGGCACGGACAGCCCTGCAGAGGGCAACGAGCGGTGGGGGACGGAGAGACTCGCGGTGCCCGGGGACTGGGTGAAGGAGTGCGGCAGTGTTGGGGACCCCTTCTAGGAGCCCCCGCTGGAGCCGGCGGCGGGAAGCCCGCAGCGCCCCGCACGGCGCAGAGCCCCCGTGTCCTGGCGCGGCACC
>WEIV01010244.1:0-43752 GCA_013390005.1 Calyptomena viridis | reverse complement strand
GCTGCCCGGCGTCGTCCGAACCTTCCCTGGCGGGATGCGCTTCCCTTGGCGGCTCCTTCGCTCCGCGCTGGAGCCGCGCTGCGCCCTCCGTGCGGGCACTGCCCCGGCTGTGCAGACGGCGCGGGGTGGTCACAGAGTCACTGAATCAATCAGGTTGGAAAAGACCTCTGAGATTATCTAGTCCAGTTCATGACCGAACCACGGTGTCAAGTAGACCACGGCACTGGGTGCCATGTTCAACACCTCCAGGGACGGTGACTCCATCAATGGGCACCAACGGGCAGTCCATTCCGATATCACCCTCTCTGTCAAGAATTTCTTCCTGATGTCCAACCTAAACCTTAAACCCTGCATCTTAAGACTAGGTCTTTGTATAGCTGGTTGCCTGAGAGAAGAGACTGATCTACAACCTGCTTTCAGGTACGAGGTGATGGCACTGGTGTCCCATCGCCTGTAGCTGTCACACATGTGTGTAGGCATCGTCTTCCATTGCAAGCCATGCTTTCAACTGTGGCTCTTGTCTACAAGCTTATATTAGCATGGAAGTCAACGTTAGTTCAGCTTTATAACAGCATTCAGCCCTTTGATGTAAAATTCAACTGGTCTTGCCCTTCCCTGTAAAACCCAACTGATGCTATCCTGCCCTCACCATCGCTGTAGTAGTTGCTGTTGTGGTAGGAATAAAAAAAGATCAGGGCTCCCACACTAGACACTGCACAGCATGTAAGTAATTTCAGGCCCTTTCTAAGGCAAAGACATACATCAATGTTTACTTTCATGCATGGCAAGTTCTGTCGCCGACTGTTTACATAAATTAAACATATTTAGCATGTCCTAAGCACAACACTAGAGAAGCAGATGGATGCAGCAAGGAGGTGAAAGGAAGGCAAAATAATGACATATATAAAAAAGAGTAAATTATGCCATGCCCATTTTTAACTAGCTACTCATTATTTCAGAAAAAAAAAAAAAGCATGAACGTTGTGTAATATGTGATGCATGGAAGTGATACATTTCTCAGTTTGTCCTTGAGATGCCCAGGAAATTCAATTGTAATGTAAGTTGATGTGTACAAATGTACAGGAAGTGACAGTATTTTCAGTTTGTTAATGTAGACAACTGAATTCACAAGTTATCTTTTTTTGATAGGCAAAAGTCACCAATCTTGCACCCAGAATTACTTTTTGTGTGTAAAACAACAATTTTATGATTTTTTACCTTTTTTTTTTTTAATTTCCCAATGCACCACTCTTCTGCAGTTCAAGTTTTGATTTTCTAGGTGTGTAAAAATTCAGCCTGAAAATGCTAAAAAATTAAGTTAATTCCAGGCTTAACAAAACCAAACAGGAAGAGGTGATACACTTCACTGGGAATCTCTAAAATCTAAGGGTTTTTTTTTTCAATATTTAATTTTTTTTTCCTGTCATCTTCATAGTTTGCTACCTCAACGCTTGCTTGGCCTGCCAGATCATTAATAATCATCTCTAGCATAATGAAAGTTAAAATGCTGTAGCATCTGCTTCCAAGTTTTAGCCACATTGTTCCCTCATATTTTCTGTCTTTTGTTCAGTTCTTTATAAGTTTATCTTTTACCATCACAGTGCAACATTAATTCTGTGTGACCTATTTTGACTGTGTCCATATTGCAGTTACTGCATGACTTCATCTCATCTTCATAACTCTTCTAGTGGCAGCAGCATAACTATGGGAGTGCACAGCTCTGTTTTGGCTCTAAACCCAGGTATTTACTTGGTGTCTTAGTTGGGTTTTGCAGCCTTTTTTTTCTTCCACAGCTACCGAGGCTGCAATATCTCAGGCAGCTGGTTGAAAGCTAGCTTAGGGTTAGTTGTCTGCTGGGTGACTGGCACTTAGAGATGATGTACCTTTCTGTATCATTGGGGGTCATCCTTTGCAAAAAGGTGCTGAACACATTCTAACCCTCGAAAAACAAAAATTACTGGTAGACTTTTAAAAAAATTGTGACTAAATTACATTTAAATAGGACTTTTCATATGTCATAATATTCTTTAATTCAGTGGCAGAATTGCCATCTGCTACAAAAAAAGCATAGATTAAGCCTTTCTTGTCTACATTTAGATAATTCTGTATAAAATCAGGTTACTTAGACTGTGTTTTCAAACGTGTTTGGAAACATGGGGCTTGTTTGAAAAACGAAGCACTTTGTGGTATTGTGCTAGAAAACTGGCTTCTTTTTTTCAGGTACTAAATCACAGAAAAAAAGCAATAAAAAATCCCATTTATATACACATAGAAAACCTCCTCACTCATATTATTACTGGGTAGTCCAAAATACCCATGAATAAGCTTTCTTTTGCTGTAAATCAACAATTTAATATGCGTTACCTATTATTCTGTGCATGGGGTTATCATTAGAAAGGTAATAATGACATTATCAATGAGTGTGCTATTATGACACATCTTACACTGTGCTGTCCTACACTGTATGCGATTACTGAAGGCTTTTATAACTTGCATGTAAAGGTTTACCAGTTCAGATTGTTGGCATTTTCAGTTGCTTAACATTCATTTTTAATCTATGCAAACGATATTTTATTTTAGACTGTGGAGAATTACAGCCACTGCACTTGTTTCTCAACCACAGATAATGGTTGAATTTTTCATTTCCTTGCTATACAGTTCTTCGGATTTTGCAAATCTAATTGTCACCATTTAGCAATGTCAGATGGCTTTTGAACCTAAATAACATGATACATATAAGGGAGCTACAGCAATTCAAACAAAGTTATGATCTGGCACAAAATTTTCTATTTAGAGTATTTGTTTTTTTTTTTTAATTTTAACGTCAGAATGAACAGTGTAAATATAAGAATTCTTAGCTTATGAATGAATAGTGTAAAAATGTGGGTACCTACTCCTTTTACAGTCTTCCATGGCTTACATTAATCTCTTAGGCTTTGAATCTCCTAAACGTTCTGCTTATGCCTTTGAAAGAAGCCAAGTGATGCCCTAAGCCTCTGATCTTGTCAAGGGAGATAGATGGGCATCTCCAGAGGGAAATTCAAAATGAAATCAAGGATCCTCCTTTCCTCTTTTCTCTCCCTTCTTTGCTCCAGAGTAGACAATTCAATATTAAAAGACGGTGTAGTCTCTGAGAAGACTCACTGTCTTAGCAGGTGGCTTACTGGTAATGAGATTTTTTTTTTAATTTACCATGATCTCCTGGTTTGCAGACATCAATTTAAATGCAGAACACCATTTCAGGGTTTGCATTTTCCCCTCTCCCTTTTATGCTCAATACTTGCTAAGAATACATTTGTGTATATACTTTACGAGAGTCAACAGCAGAAAAATTATAATGAGAAGGAATTTGAGCTTATATCTACATATCTAGATGTAGGCTTTATGTTCTAGCAGGGCTTTTGAAAGAATAATTTCCTTTCTTCCTTCTGTGTTCCCTTGATGCAGTTTCTGCACACTGAGATGTACTTGTCTGTTATGGGGAGCTGAAAGCAGCAATGCGGCTGCAAGGATTGGCAGAAGGGAGCTGCTTCAAGGCTCTGTGATTAAATGAAGCTGCTGCAACACACTGCAGTTGGAAAAGGGTGAGATTTTTGATACTCAGTAGCAAACAATGAGCATGACCGAGGTTATCAATTTCAAAATGACTATAGATTGTCTTGCTGCTTTAATGTGCTTTATATAATTACATAAAAATTACATTTTTATATATGTCTTATCTTTCATTTCAATCTCACATTCATTTTTTAAATAATGCCCCTAAGAATATAGATAAAACAAAATGTACTTTACTAATAAATACAGTTTTCTTCTTTATGAAATGTAATGATTTCACGTTTGCAGGTCACCTTTGTATATGTCAAATCAAATAACTTATAATTCAATCTTTTTATTAATGAGACTGTTTATTAGTCTTCATTTTCTCAGGCTCATGAATGAAATGCAAAGAAAATACCATTTATGTAACATCATCTCCAATGTTGTATAATACAGTCACAACTAGGGAGTGCATGCAATGTTTAACTTTAGATGCCTCCATTTGATAGCTAAACACTTGCCTATTCTCTTGCATTGTCTCTCATGTCAATAAATATACAAAGAAGCTGTGATAGGGTGATTCAGGCTGGGAACCTGGCTAGCAAGAGTCAAGAAAAAAATACATTTAAGTTTAGGCACCTAAATTAAATGTCTAAAGTTCAATGGCATGAGCCCAGGTCTCACTCCAGCAGGCTGCTTCCCACAGAAGCTGTTCCAGTTGTGCTTCTTAAGCGAGTCATTTGCTCAAGCGAAAATAAAAGGTTGACATTCTGAACCTGAGAAATACAAGCTTCAAGTAAATAATGGGTGTTTAGAAGGATAGGAATGACAAAACTTAGAAGCATTTCATTTTCTACAAATGTCCTAAACATAGCATCATGCTTTCCTCTGCCATTTAGCTCAAAGCAGAACTCTTACATATACAAAATAATTCTTGTGAAGTCACGATGGTCATGTGCTCTTGAGATGTTCCAACAGGGTTTCTTTGCTTATTTGATCTGTGAGTGTGTGTTCTTAGCTGAAGTGTTATAATGGTGATGTGTAAAAATTGGAATGCAACTATAGAAATAATAGAAAATAATGGACTAAAAAAGGAGGAAAAGGCCACAAATTGCAGATTTTTTAATAATGAAATGCTTGGTTTTACCAACACACGTCAAAACAAACAAGATGTTACCTAACCCTTTTCTTTGACACCAGATTATCGTACTCAGTTTGTAATTTTTTTCATTATTCATGTTTGTCATACAGATCTGTATGATTAATAATACACTTTGATGCTGTGATATGAGTGTACTTTCTACTAAAAAATTATGGGAAAAGTAGATGGAGAATAAAGGTTTCAGCAACTGTTTACTTGCTGATGGACAAAATGTACTCAAAACTTGGTGGATATGTAGGTAGTTATCTTTGTATAATTAAACTGCACTGTGAGACAAGATGACTTCTTATAATAGTCTTTATTTCAGAGGTAATACATTTTAATACAATCTGGTTTGAAAAAACAGCAATGAATCAGCATTGGACCATAATCGCAAAACCAGGATGCGCTGCTAAGAGCAAAGATGGGTCTCAGAAAGTAGAGTGCTGAACAAAAAATGAGTTCAGAACCAATAGACAGAGAAGAACCATCGGAGAAAAGAGATGTTAAACAAAACATTGATAAATTACTTTGTAATCCCATTTGTGATGAAATATTTCCACTTGTAATATTAGGTCATATTTTCCTGCATCTTTTAACCCCTAACATAAATGCCAGTACTCGGTGCATACCTTTCTAATTGTCAACATCTCTATCTGTCAAAATCATGCTGCTGCTTCTCTCCCCAAAATGCATCACAGCATCCAGTCTTGTACCTGGTATCACAGATGTCAGCTTAAGAAAATCTTATCAAAAGCAAAGCAGTTACACAACATTTCTTTTACAAGAACACTTCTCCTTCTAGTAGTTTCAAGTTTAGGAACATGCAGAGCTGGAGTACACAATTGGATCAGGATACTGAACAGGCATTAATAAACTACTTTGTAATGAGTTTGTTATTATTAATGAATTTATATCTGTAGTTTCTGCAGCTTCCTATTGCAGTGAGTTCTACTGTTAACCAAATTTTAGATATGTGAAAAAATACTAACCATTAATATAGAACCCATTTTTTGCATTCAGTGGTGAAAATACATATATAAAAAGATAAGTTATTAATACAGAGCTAACTGTATCGATTCTTTTCTATCTGATAAAAAAAGAAAAAAAATCTTCTAAATATATATTCTGCAGCATAACCTGTCACTGTGTATGCTTGCTACAGAATTCATGGTCCTTTCTCCAAAGTCAGATCTCAGGGAATGCCTGGGATTATTTTATTTGCTATGTGAGGATGAGAAGGGTAAGATGAGGAGGGGTGGTGTTCTCAGAACCTACCTCCCAAAACACTATGATCTTGAAAATTATTTACCTGTGAGAACCATCCTAGGTAGTTTAACCCAACATCAGACACTATTCTGAAGTGTTTCTTCTTCCCTGAGCCTCCCTGAATAACTTCCATTCGCTTTTGAAGCCCTGTGGGTAGTCCTTGTTGTTAAATTTCCATCCATTATTTCTGTCTCAGGTCCCTGTCTGACCATCCTGCATCACTGTTTACTCCTTCATCCCTGGAACCTACAGTGCTCTTTGCTGCACTGAGCAGCCTCTTACAAGGGGCACAAGCCCTCTTTCCACAAGTTGCTCCCAGAGAAGGGTTCTACCAAAAAGTAAGAGAGGGTAGCTGTGTACATATTATATTTTAAATTTTAAATATGGCTTATTATCTTACGTAAGAGAAGGAGAATTTTAATATTTTTACTTGCTCTTGTGATTTGTTTAGCATTGATAGAAAAGTAAACAAAGCTAAAGGGAGAACATTCTGGTGTGGCTGTCATAAACAAATGAATATGTAGCAAGCCAGACCACTCTAAACAAATGCAGCAGATACTTTGTAAAACTGTTGTCTGAAATAAGCATTCTAAACTTCTCTAGCTGTATTTATTAGTCTGTGGTTGCCTGAGATATCTATGTGTCTGGAGATTAATGAAAAATACTCATACCCTTGCTAGTTTATTCAAATTAGGTATAATATAGCAATAATAAATTTTTGCTGTGTGGATTTTTTTTTATTATTCTTTTTAAAAATTTGGTAGTTTATTTCATGTTTTACACCACTGTACACTGTATAAACAAAATAATCTTCCTCCAGTTTTCAGATTCTTTATGACTGGGGAGGAGCCTGTCCAAGGGTTGGATAATCCTTCTGTGTGCTTTTCAACTCAGCATATTCTGCGATTCTGTGATTCCATGATTTTTGTACCCATAATTATTTTCTACATGATGTCTAAAGTACTGGTCAGGATACTTCAAGTCATTCCCAAGTGCTGTTTAGTTTAATAATGAGGCCATCAGTGTCTGTAATTTGGGAGGTGAACCAAAAATGATCAAGTTAGTTACATTAGTTCAAAATCAACTCACTGTGAAAAAAAAGATTGCCCCTAGCTCTTTATTGTATGACTGCAGGCTGAGGCTAACTGGGTAGTATATTGTGACACAACACTGTACCACAGCATGAACAGCAAAGAATTGAAAGCAATATTGAGTTGGATGAATTTTAATAAATCCAGAAACTAATAAAGGCCTTAGACTAGATATTTTAATTTACCGTTATTTATAGTATCTTTTAATCAGTTTTAACAAGGTCTAGGGAAATGCTGAGTACATTTTACTTCAGATAATCATAGAATGATCTGGGTTTGAAAGGATCTTACAGATCATACAGTTCCAATCCCCCTGTCATGCTCAGGGACACCTGGTTGCTCAAAGCCCTGTTGAACCTGGCCTTGAACACTTCCAGGGATAGGGAGTCCACAGCCTCTCTGAGCAACCTGTTCCAGTGCCTCACCACTACTAAAGTGAAGCATTTCTTGCTTATAACGAATGTAAATGTGCCCTCTTTCACCTTAAAGCCATTCTCACTTGTCCTATCACTAAATGCCTTGTAAAAAGTCCCTCTTCAACTCCTTTGTAGGACCCCCTTTGGTACTGGAAGGTGCTATAAGGTCTTGCTGGAGCCTTCTCCAGGCTGAACAGCTCCAACTCTCTTGCTCTGTCTTCACAGAAGAGGTTCTCCAGCCCTCTGATCACCTTTGTGACCTCCTCTGGACTCCAATAAGTCCATGTCCTTCTCATGTTGAGTGCTCCAGAACTGGACACAGTACTCCAGGTGCACCCACAAGAACAGAGTAGAGAGAAGGGTTCCCCACACTGCTGTTGATACAGCCCAGGACACATTTGGCTTTCTGGGATGCATGCTCACATTGATGCATCATGTCAGACTTCTCATCCATCAACATCCTCAAGTCCTTCTCCTCAGGGCTGCTCTCAATCCATTCTCCTCCCAGCCTGTATTCATGCTTGGGATTGCCCTGACCCAGGTGTGGGACCTCACACTTGGGCTTGTTGAACTTCATACAGTTTGCACAGCCCTACCTCTCAAGCCTCTCAAGGTACCTCAGAGGCATCCCTTCCCTCCAGCGTGTGAACTGCACCACACAGCTTTGTGTCACTGCAAACTGGCCGAGGGTGCTTTCAGTCACACTCTCCACATCACTGACAAAGGTGCTAAAGAGTGCCAGTCCCAACACCAATCCCTAAGGAACATAACTCAATTTGGACATTAAGCCATTGATGACAACTCTTGTAGCATGACCATCCAGGCAGTTCCTTACATACCATATGGTCTATCCCTCGAAATCATCTGTCAAGTTTAGAGACAATGATGTCATGCAGGACCATGTCAAATGCTTTGATCTTGCCAGGCACCAAAGTGAAGTTGACAGATCTGTAGTTGCTGGTGCCTTCCTTTTTTCTCCCCTTTTTAAAAATGAAGTTTATGATTCCCATTCCCAGTCAGTAGGAATGCCACTGGACTGCCACAACTTGTCAAATACGATGCTTAGCCACTTCAGCCACCAGATATCTCAGGATCTGTGGATCCATCTCATCAGGTCTCATGGACTTCTACACCTTCAGGTTCCTTTAGCCTCAAGAGTCCTGAGTTTTTTAGCAGTAATTTTTCTTTCCAAATCAGAAGTGTTGGATGAGTAGCTAAAAACTACCTCTATAATATGGTTGTATCCTTCACCCTGGAAAACTTTAAAAATAATTTGATGAAGAAAATGGTTTACTCAGAAGGCTGTACTAAGTCAGATATCTAGTATCTTACCAGTTAATAATTTGATAGCATAAATAATTTTCAAATAACTAGACAAGAACTGAGTAGATCTGTGAACACAGCAAAGCAATTTAAATCTGTTTTCTTCATTTTACTGTACTTTGGCATAAACTGTTAAGCTTATCATACCCTGTACACACATACCAGGATGTGTATGTGCTTATGTGGTATGTATAGCTAAGATAGATCCTCTTTTCACATTTCTTCAGTACCTTAACCATGAGCTTTCCAGAAGGTGATTACAACATACAGTTCCTGTTCTCTTAACCAGTTTTATGAAGGCACAAGAGAGAGGAAGGATGCAGTTCCTTGTTCCTTTTGATCTGAAGTGCTGTCCACTAATAATGGCAGAGCATATTCTGCTCTCATTTCTCAGGAGAGTGACTCTGCAGGCACATAAAATCTAGAAACTCAAGAGGAAACCTGGGTGGCTCTGCCTAAATGTCTGTTGCAAGTGTTAGTCTCAGTGAAGTAATGTTTCCCCTTGTGATCCTGCTGAGCTTGCCTAGTGGAAAAGTGGCAGCTTAACTATTGGTTAGCAGTCAATAAAAGAATAGTGAAGGAGAGGGGAGGGGAGGAGAGGAGAATCCAGGGAGACTGCGTTGTGGGTGTCTAATACTTACAGGGGGCTTATGAAAAAGAGGGAGAGATACCTTTTACGTGGGCAAATAGTGATAGGACAAGGAACAACAGTTTTAAACTAAAAGAGGAGAGATTTAGATTAGATATTAGAAAGAAATTCTTTACTATGAGGTTGGTGAGGCACTGACAAAGGTTGCCCAGAGAAGCTGTGGATGCCCCACCCCTGGAAGTGCTCAAGAACAGGTTGGATGCGGCCCTGAGCAATGTGATCTAGTGGAAGGTGTCTCTGCCCATGGCAGGGGAGTTGAAACTAGGTAAACTTTTGGGTCTCTTTCAATACAAACCATTCTCTGGTTCTATGAAGACATGTCTGTGCTTCATAATGCTATTCCAGATAGAGACACCTAATCCTGAATGAGCTTATTTAGGTTCCAGCAATAGGATAGTCATGCTAATGCATCCCTGAGTCCAGATTTATTTATCCGCTGGTCCAACAGCTTCTTAGGTACCAAATATTTAAATGTTCATAACCTCACATTCTACAATGAAGTTTGCTACACAATGTATTCTCTCATTTTATCTCCAGCCTTTTCTGAAGCAATACTTTACTAACTTCTCAAATTATTAGCACATAATTGCAAATACATTGGCTAAGATTTAGACACTGGAGTAGCCCTCTACATTTCAAGTAGCCACACTCTGTTGCCAGTATAATCAGTTGAAACAATCAGGCATTTGTAATATTTTATCTCAGCCTAAACATCTAAAACACTTGAGAAGTGCCTATTTTTTCCCACTATCTATAAAGGGAACCTTGAGTGGTGAGCTCAGATGCAGATGTCCTAAATTAGGTTACATGAAAATCACCCTGTAGTTTTCAGACTGACAAGAAAGATCATTAATTGTAAAAATGCCAGTCCTGGTGCTCAAATCTGTGAGATCTCCACCACTGACTTAGTTGCTTCACTGTTGAATTTGCATTAATTTAGATTATATTTCATCTTCTGCAGAATGTAGAACACATAGGGAGATGCAGTCTCATCATTTGAGTCTATGTGCCATCATTTGAGTCTAATAACTTCTTAATCAGTACTCTGGTTTTAATCTTAACTTTTGGATAAGTTCGGTAAGAAATGGATAATAGGTCAAATGCATATTTACCTCTTGGACCTACAGCATGTTGATATATCAGAAGTTTACGTGGAAATAATTGTACTTAATTTAATCTTTATTATAAAGAAATTGCTATTACTGCAAATCATTTTACACTCTCTCTGCAGCTGGGGAGTTTCCACCACATGGCAACGTATCTTTTCTGCCTCAGGGTCTTAGAGGAAACACCACATAGGTGCGGATGCCTCGCAATGGAGATTTAACTTTTAAATTACAGAAGTGAGATGATAATTAGCTACACAGCAAAAGGGCCCAGAATTTAGAGCTCCTTTGCTTATTACCAGGATGATCCCTTTCAGACTCATAAGAAAGCAGTTTTTTAGGTTTGAAAGTCAAATCACGCTCTAGATTCTTTTTCTTTGCAAAATAGGTAGTAATTCATGATCAGACAGTCTGATGCCATTTCAAAATAATAAGTGTTTTAAAACTAATAAGTGTTTTATCCCATTTAATGTAATATGAGCAGTAACTTAACTGGGATTCTGCTGTTTCTCTTGAGAAATTTGTTTCACCTGAGCTATTTCATAGATGCTTAGTGAGACATCTGAACTGTTTCATAGATATTTAATCAGCTTTCTTTCCTCATGTTGAGTCTATTCTAAATTTCTATCCATAGTTCAAATGGGAGTTGAATGTAGGAGCTTTGTAAAAACCTATTAAGGTGTAATTTTTAATGTGTTTAATGTTAATTTTTTTTAGCCTGTTTACATACAAAAATGTTTCTTGTATAAAATTGTATAAATGTACATAACTATGATATACAATAATATATATGATAATTTCATACAGGTGTAAAAACAATATATATGTAATTGGTCAATCTTTTATGGGAATTTATGCCAATCAGTTTACAAGATACTTTAGAATAAATGCCTGCAGTCTTTGTCATGTTGATAGTTGACCATGTTTAAGATTGAGACAAGCAGGAGCCAGAAGCTATCTCATTTTGCAGTTGTTCAGCATGAACCTCAAGAAGTTCCATGTTCTTAAAGAATTTTTCTTCCCTAAGGCTTTTATTGAACATAAATTTCTGATTCATATTCTTTAAAAAAGAACAGAAATTCTTCCTGTATTTATGGACCCAATACACCTTATTTAATTTCTTTTTCCTCCACAGGTATTTTTTTTTCCTAAGACCATGAGAAACAGCTAAAAGGGAGATTCTGTTTAAAATAATTAACTGATCTCTATTCATACCATGAGTATTACTGAAATTCCATCTCTCTCTCAAACTAGCAACACCTGAATAGATTAAAATAGATTAGAAAGAATAATTGCTGAATTTAAAAGCAAACTGCTTATTAAATCAACATTGTGTAGCAGTTGTTGTAGCAGGCAGTCAGTGTGGAAACCATTTACCAGTTGCTAGGATGTCTCATTTATCGTGTTGACCCTCAGCTATATCAAATCACTACCTGCTGTGAAATAGTGAGAGGAATAACCTACCTACCTGTATGGAACCTGCCTGGTTCCTGGGGCTTGCTGAAGATAGACACAAAGCTCTTGCAATATACAGTAGTGCCAGGAAAGCCCAGCATCACAGGGAAATGAACTCCCATTGGAAAATAAACTCCCATCCAGCCCACTCAACACAATGAGCAGAACTGAGTGGCAATGAATGGACCTTTTGTCTTTGTGTTTTTCTACTTTACTACTTATCCTTTTTTCCAGTGTTTTTCTGTGCCTGTGGAGAAGATTTTTGTGAATAAACAGATATGTATAAATTAACACTGTAGCTACACTGTGACTTCATGGTATATGTTGGAAAGAATCTTCTACATGAAAATACATGAACAAAGGCCTGCTATTTTTTCAAGATGATAAGAAAAAGGCAGCGACTTTTTTTTTATAGTAACCTATTGTCTGGTTGCTTTAAAGAAATTAAACAGAAGAATTATAGATTTCTTTTTTTGTTGTATAACCAGTTTTCTACACTGTTCTCTTCCTAAAAATAATTTTTTTTTTTTATTTAACAGATAGAAGATTGCTCATATCAATGGTCATATAACAACTCATTCCTTAAGTTATTAAGGAATTAAGTTATTAAGGTATTAATATTTCCTAGATTTTGGAGTCTTAGAATATGCACTTTGATATACAGTACTTTATATATGTCTACAGTACTTTATATATGTTATTATAATAAGAGAATCTCAGTCATACCAAGATAATTTGAAAATGTGCTAAGAGAAAAGTGCCATCCATTATGTTTAAAATCGATTTGGATAAAACATTTTAGATTCATTTGTTTTCACCTGACAAAAACTGCACAAGAGGTCAAAGTTATTATTGACAGACAATTACGGATTATTTTGAATTGTGCTTTCGCAGGGAAAAATATTTGAATTTTGATTATCAGCCATTTAGAGTATTTCATCATTATAACTTACAGTTTCCTCAAATACTATAAACAGTATTTGTGCTTTTGTGGTTCTCTATTAAGTGAGCTTCAGCTTTGTAACTCTTGTTTGCATCACTCATCCTTTAGTCATCATTTTTAATATAGAAGATAATTTATTCACAATAAACTATAATCTACTCCTACTGGTTCTGTATTAAATGCATTAAAAGATGCACTTTACTCAACAAATGTGTTTTATGCCTACGTTCTATGCCTACAACTAATATTCTGTATTAGATCAGGATAGTGAGGGAGAATAAAAAAGAAAAATTATGCATCTTTTAATTAAAATGTGCCTATTCCCTTACAGTGTAAGAAACACATTTGATTTCTTAGTATTTAGGTCTTAGTTCATGGTTGGCAAATGTGCTACAATTACACTAAATTAAAGAATTCAAAAAATATTTGTCATTGCTAATATATAGGAACAGAGGAACGTGGGTCTGGAGGAGAGATTTAGTTGTGGACTGCATGTGTAAATAATTGTGAGTAGAGATTTTGGTAAGAAATACGATTTCTTCAATTGTAATCCCATTACAGGAAACAGTTTCTGAAATCCAAGTAAGACATTTTAATTTTTAAGAACTTATGGGATGTTAATATATAATGAAAGCTCCCTCTGAAACATTTGCCATGGAGTTATGTGCTCTTCAAATTCCAGCCAATTGCTCTCAAAGTCAAAACTTTCTACCATTAGAACACAATGTACCATTATGCTGTTCTGTCTGCTAAAAGATCAACATTTTTTTTTTATCACTGGAGATATACATTTTGGAAAACATTTCCAACAGGAATATTCAAAAAAACCAAGGAAGAACTAATTAAAAATCTTTAACATATTTAAAGAGGGATAGATATTCCACCTCTATAAAGGTCATTGAGTTTGTAAGACCAGTGATTTATTATTTCATTAATATTTAGGCTTGATTACCTTTCATCAGTAGCAAATTTCAGCATACAGCAACTTCTGAATATGCAAAAATACAGCACATTTTTGAAACCTTAATAACAATCTGAAATATGTATTTTATTAAAAAAAGACCCCAAAAAGTAAAAACGGCCATACTAGATAGGTTGTTTATGTTTGGTCTGTATACAGATGATGCCACAGTATATTGTCTCCAACACTGACCAGTAGCTCATGTTTAGAAAAAGTGTAAAAGAACTTATACAAATATAAAATAATACTTCACTTAGTACCTTCTGGCTTCTGAAAATCAACATTTTGCATTTTTTTGAATCTCAGTTTGCAGTCAAGACATTGTGCTTAATACTTTATGAAGGTATCTCTCTTGAATTTATCTTAATTAGTTTTTAAACCTTTTATGCCTTTGAATCTCACCACTGTGAAATTCACTATGTACCATGAGATCCACAATTTAATTACATATGAAAAATACTTTATTTTGTTTGTACTAAGATTCTGGAACAGTAATTTTAGTGATACATCCCAGTTCTTGTCCTGCAAGGAATACCCTATTTGACACATCCAAAAATTATATGGAAAGAGGAATGCATAGCAAGGTGACCAAGTTTGCTGATTATATTAATTTATTTAGAGTAGTAAAAATGAGAACAACATGTGAAGAACTCTAAAAAGACCTTGTGAGATGGGGCAATAAACTGAAAGTTGAAATTCAACTGGAATAATGTAAAATTCTGCACCAGGGAAAATATAGTAGCTTCACATTTAGAGTGATGGGCTCTGAAATGACCCTTACTGCAGAGGAACCAGCTCATCAAGTTATGGTAGATAGTTCATAAAAAATGTCAGTGATCACCAGCAGTCAACAAACCAAGCTAAAATTTATAAATTATGAGAAAGGAGTAAACTCAAAATCAAATAATATTAATATACTGCTTAAATATGTGAAGCACCTGCAACTTGGCCATTACATGCACTTCTTATCCCTTATCTTATACAAGAATATGATGAAATTTAAAAAGCCTCAGAGAAGGGCATCAAGGATGATCAGAAGTGTGGAATTTCTTCTATAGTGGGATCAAACACTCTCTACATGTGCCTGAGTTTTTTGTTGCTGTCAGGATGCTGGGCTGGACTGACCAGAGCATAATCCAACGCGACAATTGTTTTATACTACCAAAGACTTTATAGACTCATATCATGTTCACCATTAATGATCTTCTTTCTTTAGTTAAAAGTCCTAGTATATGTGGGTTTTTTTCATCTGAAAGTTCTTTTACATTGATCACCACTGTTGCTTGTCCTGTATTTTTCAGTTCTATTCATTTGGGTTTTGTCAGGTGGGATGACTGGAGCACCACTCACTGTTAAAGGTTTGGAAATACTGTGGATTACAGAAATATAATTTTCCCAACTTCTTACTTTTTCTGATTTTTTTCACTGTGAATGCTGAATTACTATTTTCAGAGCTTTTCTGTAGATTCCCCCATATCTTTTTTTCAGAGTAGTAGTAACCAGTAAATATATACGAATGTACCTGTACAGATAGGGTTATATAGTTTACATATTAACTCTCATTTTTCAAGAATGAAATTGATTTGTAATATTATTTTGCAGTCATTTAGCATTGCAGGATGATTCTGGTATTCTTTGCATCCAAAGAACCAAACCAACTATAACTTTGAGTACCTTCAATAACTGTGATCTTTCTTACATAGTAAGTAATTCATGAGTATGTCACACAGCATAGTTCTCAGCACAGGATTTTCAGAAATAAAAAGAGAACAAATAAAGGCTTTGTCAAGCTCATCAGTTTGTTTTCATATGAAGTTTGATGCTCAAAGGTAGACTAAATACACACTACTCAAAAGTGCTTCGGTTTTTTATATTCTGCTTCAAAAGGCACTTTCATCTTGCACACTTAATTTTCATCTGTTCTTCCCAGTGAAACAGTCAATATAATCAGGATAATTTTTTGAAGCTAGCTGGGAAGTGGCTGAACAAGACTTCAGAATTCCCCTGATAAGAGAACTGGAAGAGCTTATTTTCCTGTTTCTGAAACATCCCCAAACTATCATGAAATGATGTATAATGCACTTTTGCCAAATAATTCTGTGTGAAAGTTCAGGGACCCAAATCTTTAACCTGCACTACTTTTATTGCCTTATGGCAGTAGAATGTCAGTTGTCCTTTTCTTGTACAGGAACAGAGGTGCAGTGGATAAAGGGAAAACTACCCTGTGAAAATCCTCAGTTGTCCCATGGATATCTTGCACTGTGCTTTGGAGGAATGTTCTGTGGGTGCAGCTCACACTTTTACACTGCAGACCTCCCAACATAAACTGTACTTTCTGTGAATTTTTGCAGTACTTTATCACTTCTTAAATGGCTCCACTTGACTGAGAAGCTGCTTGAGCAGCTAAGCCCTGCAACTTCTACGATATATGCACTTAGTAACTGTATAAGGGCTGCTGTGTTTGCTGTTAATCAGGCTTATTTCCAAGGATATAAGAAACTACAATATAAGCAGATATGTCTAATACTTAGCTTTACTATCTGACTCTGAAACAACTTCTTACCTGTAAACAGTAATCAAGAGGAAAATAGGACATGCAGATAGTTTGTACCTTCATGATGTACTTAAAGAAAAGCTGTTTTTTAAATGCAATCTGTTATTCTCAAATAACTTTTAATCTGAAATATGTAACTCTGTAAGACTAAGTGAAGTGCTATGCATGTTACTCATACATTACACATGTTTTAGTTAGTCCTTTTGTGATCAGCATAGAGGCTGAAATTACATGAACAGTGGAAAAGGGAAGATGGATTGCTTAACATTTAGTGCTATAACTAGCTTTTTGTAGCAAGCACTCCAGAGGCACCAGGGAATCTCTAACTTTGGAGATATTCAGAGCTTGACTAGAAAAGCCCCGAGCAGCCTGATCAAGGACTGAAGTTAGATGCAACTTGAAAGCTGGCTCTGCTCTGAGCAGAGTGGTCCAGACGATCTCCAGAGGTCCCTTCCAAACTAAATTTTTTTCCTGTGGCTCTATGAAGAAACCTGTATGTTCTATGCAGTATCTAGAGCAAAAGTAAAACAGGATTAGGGATCATATGGACTGAGCTAATTGCCCTGCTAGCATGAAAAAAACCCACTGCATCCAAGTGCCTTTGGATGTGTGTGACCTGAATTCAGCAGCACTGCAGACTTTCAACAAAGAGGTTTTGAACTGTCTGGCAGGCAGAACTATTTTCTCTGCCCTTTATGAAGAAGATGGATAGTAACAGATAAAATTTGATGCAGATCCTTTGTATCTCTGTGTTTAGTGTTCTGTATACAAATGGCCTTTTTAGCTGCTTCTCTTTTGGAATTAAGCTGCAAACAAGATATTTCAGCTGGAAAATGAGAACATCTTTGAGGTTGTACAGGGACTTAATATACAGAGAATGATATGGTGACAGCAATGGAGCAGTATCATCAGCAGTGTATCAGGTGATAGTAAGAGAATGTGTCCAAAATATCAAGTCCAATAAACAGCAGTTTTTATTTAAAGTGACAGCTGTCAAATGCGTAGGATGAGGCAGTCAAGCAATGACTTCATTGCAGTGAACAAAATAAAGGGTTCATGGAGCTTTATGATCCACCTCACAGTTAAATAGGACTGTCCTAAGTTCTTAAACACCTCTTAAACCTGTTCTTTTCATATCCTTGAGGATGTAAAAGAACTCCCTTTGAAAGCAACAGAAGAGTCTATTACTAGTGGAAATCAGAGCTGGTCATCATGGTAGTCAGGCAGTGCAGGGAGAGGATGGTGTGGGTCTTTCCCAAAATTTTAAGAGGGTGGTTTGTCTTGTACTTCCCTGTTACTTTCAGCTTTAGACACAATACCTTCTGGATCTCTCCCAGTGAATCTTCACACACTTTGCTCCATAATTTAATTATATAGCAAAAGAACTACATTTTTGTTGTATTAAGCTTCTGGAACAGTAATTTTAGTTATATGTCCCAGTTCAGGTCCTGAAAGGAATTCAACATATCCAAAAATGATCTGGAAAGGGGAATACATAGCAATCTGACAAAGTTTGCTGATGATATTGACTTACCTAGAATAATAAAAATGAGGACCACATATGAAGAACTGTAGAAACGCCTTGTGAGATGGGGCAATAAACTGGCAGTTGAAATTCAATAAAAATAATGTAAAATGCTGCAGGGGGGAAAATGTAGTTCTAGCTTCACATTTCAAATTACGTTTTATATAATTTTAATCCCCCTTTACAGCAACAGTTTCCTTTCAATTTAGCTCTGTATGAGGATACAAGAGAAAAATAAATGATTTATGGAACAACTTCCGTCTTTTATGAGACCTACTTTGTGTTGGTCATAAAAGAGTTTATAAAGGCAGAAAAAAAAGGAAACTAGGAGGAAATATTAAAATAATATCAAGAAATGCTACCGAGCAGTTAGTAAACTTGTACTAAATAACTTTTCAGAGAGTCTGTGATTTCAAAATTACATAATACATAGGGAGTATGTGAATTAGGGCTGCAGATAGAGCAGTTGTGATAGGAAATATTGAAGGTATTTTCATCCACCATCTTTTTTTATGAACACATTTAATGACCATGTGGTTGTGTGACACATGTCAGTAAGAAGACTAACTTGTAAAATACAGTTTCATAAAGTTAATGACCTATATCCTTTTCATAAGACTGGCATCAAAATGAACCTTTTCCTAGTAAAGCAGTAAATTCCCTTTGGAATATTAATGATGACCTTTGATGAATCAGTGGTACAAGGTGAGCCACTTTGAGGGTGGAAATTTTAACATTACAGAGCATGATACAAACATGATGGATTACAACAGTCCTTCAGCCTTGAAATTTCATGTTCTGAAAAGGCAGTTTACTTACTGAATTCTAAGGACAAGCTGCAGTCATTAAGCTGGCACACCTAAATTGAGACAAAGGACCTGAGCCATATTTCACCGTTTCACTTGACAAATCAAGATTGTCAGATTTTAGTGTTTTATGTATCACACTGAGGAGCATAATTGGTTTTGATGCTGTCTTTGCTGATATTTAATTTAACAGAATTTATTCCTGACCTTTCCTTTAAATATTTGCAGTGTTTTTTCTTTTCTAGTTTACAACAACAAAATAAAAAAGAAGGAAAAAAGTAAAAAAAGTAAAAAAAGAGAATGACTATTGGTTGCTGCATCAGTACCCAAAAATTCTTGGATGACTTTGTCAAGAAACTGCTCTACAACCCACTTCACCAACTTGCAGACATCATCACCATGGCTAAGCTTCGTGAATGAAGATATGGGAAGGGCTCTACCCACACTTGCTACAAACGCACTGATGGCTAAAAAGGCCAATGCAGGATAGACAAGTCCTGCAAGATAGACAAAAGGCACAGCTAAAAGTCTCCTTAGGAGGTATTGACGAGGTGCAGTTCTTTCTCCGTTGTCTTTTCTCCTCAAGACATTCTACATGAGTTTTCAAAGGAGGCAGCAGCGTTATAGGTGGTGTGTCTCCATGATTCCCGATTTGAGGCCAGAGTGGATCACTGATGGTGGTCGATATGGCCAAAACTGAGATGTTGTTTCAGGGAGTCCTTATATCTCCTCTCTGGGGCTCCTCTATTAACAGCAGCCAGTGGCGAGTTCACCATAAAGCACAACCTTAGGGAGGCGGTGATCCTCCATCCTGGATACTTGCAAACATAGTATAGTAATAGTTACATAGCTGATAGCTGTGATAGAGATGTAACTAATTGACAGAAAGTAAGTTTGAAATTTGCAAAATTCTACAATGAAAGCGTGGTGTTTACATACTATGAAAACATTATTGAACTGAGTAGTGGGGAAAGCCAGTATGTCTTTTTTTCTACTCCATTACCAAAAATATGCTACATTCAATTCAATAGTAAACAAGTGGTATGAATAAATCTTTTTCATGAACTGCAAATTGAAAAGTGCAGAGCACACAGGAAATGTTCCAGTGGAAGTCTGTCAGTTTATGCTGGATACTTAAGTTATATACAGCAAAGTAAGCCATGGATGTGGTTGGGGTCTAATAAACGGTCTTGATTTATAGCTGTGTAGATGCAAGAAAAGGCAGCTTTCTTTATTTTTCATGTAATTATGGTTGGTTTAACTGGTCAAACACTTGAGTAATTTTAAACTGACTCCTATTTACTTGCAACCCACCAAGCATAATAAGGGACTGTGTGAGGGCAGGTGAGAGGGGGGGGAATATTCTGTTCAGAGTATGTTAGAAACAGTGCTGAAACCTACAGCATTTCCACTTCAGTAAAATGTGATACTTTGCTTCAGAAATATTTCCTAGATGCTATTTCAAGCATAAGTGCTGTGGTGAATCTCTCTTACAAACCTTAAAATCCTATTTCTAGTTTATATAATGACCTTCATTCCGTATGGTATTTTAAATATGTTAAGATTTGGATGAAATCTCATTGATTTAACTTTGTTTTTATTTGCTGTTTAAAAATAAGTAGGAACTGTATCTTGTTAGCTAAAGATTGATTCAATTAATAATGTTTTTTTAAGGATTAGAATCAGTTATTTAGTCAGTGTTGCTAACAAAAGCAGAAATGTTGAAGATAAAGCTATTTTAAGGCTCAGCTCTATACAATTCCTGTGTGTAACATTCACTACTGGGAACAATGAATCTGTTGGGCTTCAGTGGATTTGTTCACTGTAGTATGGACGACAAACCTTGAAAAAACAAAACATATTTGCAGCAATAGGCCCTCAGGATGTTTCTATTTTTATTGCCCATCCGTAATAATTCTACAGTGACCTGCTGGTTTAGCACAAACTTTGAAACCTTTTGGGCATTTCAGCAGTTGAAGAGGAAATGTCTATTTCAAAGGCGTGGAGCTGAATGGATACTGATTATTTTGGGAATAAAGCCCTTGGCTGGATCAGCGCTTGCTACTGTGAAAGGAAGGATCAGGGGAGCAATGCCTGCTCTGCTGTGTGGTAGAGCAGTGGCATGGAAAAGGCACATGGACGTAACCTTTTGCTCATGCAGGACCTCATACTTTTGGAATCAGGGAATTTGGAAAAAACACATCCTGCTTGCGGAAATAATCGGCGGCAGAATGATTGTCTCTACTCCGTGACCGCTTTGCTTAGGCAACAAAGAAAGGATTTTCCAGCCGAACTGCAGCCTCTTGGCACGTAAATCCCAACTGGTCGCTCTCGCTCGGTGCGCGGGGGCGAGGAAAAGCCCCCGAGCCTCTTTTTTTTTTTTTTCCAGGCGAAGGGACACGGGCACCGAGACACTGTCACGCCTTCACCGGGGGTGCTGCGGCCGGGGCGGGCGGAGGGGTTTTCCCGCCCGAGGCTCTTCCTGCCGTGGGGCGGCGGGAGCCCCGTGAGGGCGGCGGGAGGATCCGGCCCCGCTTCTCCCGCTTTCCAGCTGACACGTCCCGTGCTCAGAGGGCAGGGACGCGCTGGGCAGCCCGAGCCCCGGGAGGTGACAACCCTCCGGGAGGGCGGAGGAGGCGGGGAGAGGGCAGGTTGAATGCGGGGGATCCTCTCGCCCCTGAGGGATTCTCCGCCGGGAAGTGCCGCAGGGAGGGGTCGGGGCTCTCGGAGCGGCAGAGGGGACAAACAGCCGCTGTGGAAGACTTTAAAGGAAAAGCTTACAAGAGGTTGTACCAATCTAGAGTGAGAGGCAGCTTCCCTCACGTAATTCCAAGAGGAGGGTGGGCGTTTGCCAGGCGGGAAATCACCCCAGGGACAGGACAGAGGGGTCTTGTCACCTGCAGAGAGGGAGGAACCGCCCCAGGGAGGGACAGAACAGCCCTGAGGAGGCGGAAAAGCCACGAACGTGAGAATTCATCCTCTCCCTGCGTTTCACAGGTAGATCCCGCAGTCACAAGAGTGTTCCTTGCCAAAATGGATTTTCCTGTGCCATTAAAGAAGTAAACCTGTCAAATTAGGAATAGCACTTGAATGTTGAATCATGCAGTCCTGGTTAAGAAAATTATTTGTCTTAATTACGTAATTCACGAGAGGTTTTGAACACGTTCCTGTTGGCTCTTAGACGGTCACTGCTGCAAGGATAATAAAGTCTCTCTATCAGTATATAGAATTTAATTCTGTTCAAATTATATTCTTCACACTAGGTAGTTCATAAATGAATCTGCTGAGTGCATTTAGCTTGAAGAAACACATGCTCAGGCATCACCAGCATCAGTGCACTTAACCTAGATTTGTACCTGCAACACCACTGTCTCTTTGTAAATGAAGATAAAAGCTGATACAGTTTTTTTGCAACCCTGAGGGCTTTTGATAAACTGTCCTACAGTTCCACATTACAGATTATCACACAGTGAAGACAAGACTGGCAATTTCTTTTAACAATATTTTAACAGTTTTAAAGAATCCACTCCTGGATTCAGAGGAATTCATCTGTGGCCATTATTTTCTTGGTATTTGTTCTCAGTATTCATTTTCTGGGGCAAAAGTACTGTGTAACAAATGCATGAAAAATGTAATTAACCTCCTTAACGTGTCAACACATCAAAATGATCACCTGTTCTTGAAAACATCTGCAACTTTATTAAACAATTTCTATCTTAAATTCTAGATCTTAGCCTTAAATGTTGATCAGTGATCCTGCCTTTATCTCAGAGCAAATATCAATGTGGTAATGTCTAGATGATAGAATTACTGACTTTGTTTTCTATACAGCTTAGAAATCATTAAGAGATCATTTACACCTAAAACTTTAATATTTCTTAAACTTTCAGGACTCTCTCAGGAAAAATAGAACTTATTTTTGTGAGCATGGAAAGCGCGTTTTCCACAAGATTTTTATCTGCATCACCAGAGGAAACTGAGTGGTACCTGTATGCAAAGCGAATTAAAATAGAAAGCAATCAAAAAAGCAGAGAGAAAGAGGAGCAGCAAAAGCTAGAACAAGGCATTCAGTGTGGGAACAGGTACCAGACATCACCACACGAATGCCTCTATTTATCAGAAACACAAAACCACTGGGCATTAGAAAAGCAAAGTTGTGATATAGCAAGAAAAACTTCTATGAGAGAGTTTTTCTGTTCTCAAAGTTGTAGTAATGAAGGATTACCATGCAGAGTAACAGAAAATGAAGGGTCCAGCAAAAAATGGAGTCCTGAAAATGAAGAACAAAATACTACAGAAGATAAAGTTTCATTGAATGTACGTGAACAGCCTCTCGAAACAAAGGTGCTCAGTGTGTCGAGTGCTGCTGACACATATCCAAATCTACAGGTTCTAAACCCACCCTCAGTGCAGCAGAACAACAGAACAGAACAAAATAATAAAAGAAATGGGGATAATGAGCTCAAACAAAATTCTTCAGTTACATCCTTAAACATTCATTCATTTCAGATGGAGTTGTTAACTCGTAAGTCTGTCTCCGATAAAAAGTGGCAACAATACCAGCTTTTGCAAGTTCCATTTTTGTGTGGAACCAGTTCTGTGTTTTCGCACAGAGAAAATAAGAAAAATAGTTTACTGAAAAATGTGTGTTCTGCAGAAGACACAAATTATTCCGGTAACAATAAGGAAAATACTGCAGAAAGAGATAATAGAGAAAAAAATAATGCATTGTGTATAATTCCAACATTGAAACCTTTTAGAAGTATACAACCCCTGGAAATCCCTAATTTTCAACTTCCGAGAATTTCAAACAAAATAAATAGAAGAATGTCACCAACTAACTTAAGGGAGACAGATTGGAAGAATTCTGAAGGCCAACCATCTTTGGTGCAATCTGACCAGATACATGGGGTGCAAAAAATGTCTGAGATAGGGGAACAAAAATTACAAAATTTTAAAAGCAGTGTCAGGGCTTCAACTGTTGGTTCTGAATTTAAAGAAAAGAATAACCCACCACTTAACAAGCAGGAGCACAGTGCTTTGGCAGAAGGAGAAGTATCTGGAACTTATTTCAGAGGCAACAGCACTGACATTGCATGTAATAAATTATTTGCTGAAAATTACTTCAGAGATAAAATGCTGGAGAATTCAGAGGGTGATGATGACCAGAAGTCAAAGATTCTCATTTACATTAGTGCTAAAAACATTCAGAATGAGAAATGTGTCAGCTGTAATGATCTTTTGCAGAGAATGGGGAGGAAGAACAGTAATGAGGATGCGGGAACATTTCATATACAGATGAGTATTCCGGTAATAACAGAAGCATTAGAGAAAAATAAGTTAGACCTACACTCTGGCATGCATAATTCCAACAGTGATACTTGTTTGTATGAAGCAGAATCAAAACTCTCCACAAAGGAAATGCTTGCTTTCCAAAGACATGTAACAAAAAATATATTTGAAAGAAATTGTCCTCACGCTATTGTGCAGAATTTTCCAGATAAGAGAGTAAGTTGCAATATATTTAGGGGGAAGGAAACGTTCAAATTAAAGTTCTCATTTCAAAACATGTTGTGTGGACGGCTTGGGACATGGACTGAGTCTTTACATGAAGAAATGCCCTTGTGTCAAGATGACAATGTTACACCTTGGTTTCATCGTTGTGATACATTAAACAAGTGGCGTGATGCTCAAGAATTAGTAAAGAGCACTGTAAATAGGAACCACAATGACAAAATATTCGTTTTTTTGCTGGCTATTATTTCAAAGCATCTGAAGGTAGAGCTACTAAAGAAAATTCTTGCTTACTTTTTCAGTAGCACAGATACTTTATTGACAACTGGGGGAAGGTCTATGCAAGTGGGGAAACAGCCTTTATGTGGCAGAAAGCAAAATCAGTTAAACTCATGCACAGATGATACTTTGAGGAAAAACACAGAATTTCTTAAAGACAATTGTGCTTATCCAGGATCTGTAAGTTCTAAATTTGTGGAAAGCATTGATTTTGAATTGCATAATGAATACCAGAGAGGATGCTTTTCTAGATCTTTAGATGAAGAAGAGTACACTTGCCTACAAAGAGGAGCTCTTTTTCATAGCCAGAAAAGCATATTATGTAAGGGAAGACATAGCAGGAAGCACCACCTCCTATCTAGAGGGAATGAAGGGTTTAGCACCTATCTGAGGTCAGTCAGTCACAAAAGCGGGATGAAAAAGCGAATTTTAGTTGACAAATGCCTAATCTTGCTGCAGGGCACTTCTGATGGTTCTTTACTAGACAAGATGTATTGCTGCAATATCACAAAAATACAGCATCTGATAGGAGCCAATCTTAGATTTCGTAGTTACTTTCCTGCTCATTCACAACTGAAATTTGAAAAGGTAAATAGTAAATGTACAGATCAGGAAATATCAGTAACTACTATAAAGCAGGAGAAGAAACCAAGCATAATGGTTAATAGTTCCTCTCACTTAGAAAGATTTAAAGTTTTCCCCTTTGTATTACATGAAAATAAGAAACACAGAAAACCTGGATATAGAAATTTCATAACGTCTGAAGTTACTAATGAAGTCACATATACCATGAAAAACAAATTGAGTACTTCTAGTTATATAAATGCTGTTGGAGAAGAATGTGTTAATTCAAAAGCGTTGCAAGTAAATTGTCATCATTTTCTTTCTAAAAAAACTTCTTCTATTTTTGACATATATGAAAAAATTCCCCTTACTACTGATTCTGAAGACTTTGATCAGATCCCAATTGTAAACCAAGACAGTTCTATCAAAAAAAATGTGTGTGAAGAAAGCGCAGCCACTGGTCCAAAAGAGGTGCAGTGTTTGCCTGTTAAATCAAATGATGCCTTAATTCTGCCTGAGCAGTCAAAAACAACTACAGACAAAGGTAATTCTCTCCTGTTACTAGACAGACAAGCAAACAAACACCAACATTGTGAAGAATTATATACTTATAGCCCACATTTAGCAAATAAAAAAGTAGAAGACCCAAATACTTATTTAAATTGTGAAAATGTGTTTCCTAATTCCTCACGTGCTTATCAGTCTGTCACTTTGCCATTGGATAGCAGCAGTTCTGTCAATGGAGGAGTAAGTGGTGACAGACACTGCAAGGGTTCCTCAAGTGCAGACAACCTAAAAGAAAGTGAAACAATTCATGCCACAGTACGGTCTCCATCCAGGGGGAGTCCCTGGAAGACAGATACAGACTTGGAATTACAGGCTAAAGCAGCAGTGGAATCTTCTTTACAAGGACGTGAACAGAATAATCAGACAGACGAGCTAGAGCCGGCGACTTTGGAACAGCATCTTGAATATGCAAAAGAACAGGAAGAGAGAAATGATGAACAAATGCATATAACTAATGAAAGTCAATGTGAGACTGTAATGAATGACTTGATTATGTCATATTCAGAAGATGAGTCTAAAACATTAATTGCTGCAGAAGAGGAATTAAAAATGCATTTATCCATAATGAACAATGGATGTCTTGAAGATGTAAAAGATAAGTATTTACCTTTAGAAAATAAAATCACATATGAATTTGAACTGAAGAGGAATTTTGATTTAGTGCTAGAAGAGCTACGGATGTTTCATGAAATTAGCAAAAGAAATGAAAACAATTTATCTAGTTTGGAAACATATTTGCACAGTAATTATTTGGAATTAAATAATTCTGAGGGGAGAGATGAAAATGTGACAAGTGTTTTTCAAAAGAAAATATGTATTTCTTCTCCAATGTATGGTGCCATAAAGAGGCAAAACATAACAGACAGTAATGAAAGTTCATTAAATAAAAAGATATTAAATGAAAATAAAGACCAGGAAGTAGCTAAGGAATATTGTATTTCAAGACTCTCAAGTGAAGAATTGCTGCATTCACCTGTTGCAGAAGGTAAGCACATGAAATTATTGTCTATTATGTTAATAAGAAAATTTAAATTTTAGGCAATATGTGATTTGCTTTAAAGGTGTGTTTCTCAACTCATCTAATTCCATAGCAATAACTGAGTTTTCATGGAATTGTTACAAAGTTTGTCAGACAAAGGTATGAGCAGGGGCACCTGCAACTAGATAAGGTTGCTTGGAGCCCCATCCAACCTGACCTTGACTATAGCTTTATAACTTAAATATATAGCTATAGTTATGATTGTTCAATGTCTAGATGCTGCCACTTTTAACTCTTTTATTTTTCCTTAAAGAAGTACAATCCCCACTTCAAACAGTACATGGGAAATCTGCTTTGTTAACTTTAAGACTCCTACCCCATTTGCTGCAGAATCAAGACATATTTAATGAGTAAAAGAAGGACTCAAAGAAGATAAACAGTTGAATGCTCTGCCTTATAAAAATAGCTCCTATGTGACAAGCAAATTATTCAGGCATTTTTCGAACAGTGTATTTATCAGATTTTGTATTTGAAATTCAGTTTACAGAAGTGATGAATTCTCACAGCTATAACTAAAATCAATAAGGGATATGCTTTGGTCATATTTGGTAAATTATTTGATGAAAATTCAGCCATCTCAAAATTGGCACCTGAAATCAATTTCTCAGGGACTTGGCACTAAATTTTAAAGTGAAGAGTTCAGTGGTTTTATGAAGGTAATTAGTGTTTGGGAAGCAACCGGAGAAGTGTCACAGAAAAGCCCCAAAGGGAATTCTGTTCAGTAGAGGTCTAACAGTACAACTTGCTGTAAGTTACACCTGAATGCCTCACCCCAGAGGATGAAAACTTAAAGGTAGTGGGTAAATGGCTCAATAAGAGATTGCTTTGCTGCCTAAGCCTGGAATAAGAAGGTCCAAGTAGGGAAGATGGTATGTCACCAGAGGATTAAAAAACTACATTATTGCATCTATGCAAAAGGAGAACCTTATAAGGTGTAGAATTAGCTTTTATCAAGCCTCTGAGAGTGAGACTTTGTAGCTTCATTAGTATTTCCTGTAGTATGCACTTACATGTTTTAATCACATCAACAAGAACCACAAATTAATAACTGGATGAAAAAACCTTAGTTATTTAGAATAGAAATCAATGAAAATCTTAAATGTTGTATTTGTGTTTCTGTTTTAAAATTACTTAGGTACAACTTATAGAAATCCATACACATGGGACCCTGCCTTTTTACCCTGTACACTTTTTAAGGAACAGAGCTATAGTTTACAGAAAGAAGGAGGTAAGAGTAATATTATTCTGTAATTTATACCACAAATACAAGTACTAATAGACTTATTTCTCAAACATTTGTATTTTCTTCCCTTTTTATTTTTATCTCTATAGAAATCGCATTTGATTTAATTGTAGGTTACTAGAAGTGTCCTATCTTTTTCTTGGTTCACAGAGCAAGTCATGCTGATGAGCACTTTTGTTCTTTGCATAGAAGAAAAGAACTCTAACAATGTGGGGTTTTCTTTGCTTCTTGTTTTGAAGCCATTAGGAGCAAACATCCTTGGGTCTCCAATCACTGTGATATAACAAAGATATACTACTAGGAGAGCATGTTTTGCTTTACTTTTTTTGAAGATTTGCAGTTTTGTGCACATTGTGGAAGGAAATTTAGAAGGATATTGTGAAGAAACCTATTAGGATTTCAAAAAACATGCTTTTGCAGTTTTTCCAACATATGGAAATATTTAGTGAAACAAGGCATTTGGTTTATTCAATGAAATACTAAAACTTTGACAGGGCAGGTTATAAACTTCTCTTTCACTTAGTGAAATCATGTACTGCTTTTTTCACTTTTATTCCTCATTGCACCTCTTAAAACTGATGCACACTTTAATCTTTTTCAGGATTCAGAAAGTTGTGTCCTTCATTCAGGCCATTCTGTGAATTAATGAGACTGAAAATCTCAAACAGCTACAGATGACCTCTGGTGTGCTTTTCACCTATTTTTATTGAAGCTATGTCATCTTGTGCAATTTCTGCTCTTCTTTGCTCTTTGTCACTGCCCTCTAAGATCGATTCTAGTTTCTGACTTACATAGCTTAGGGAAAATTCAGATTTCAGGTGGTTAATATTAACATCATCTTGAAAGATTTGTTCAAATGGCATTGAAACTTTCTAGATGGAACATTGTTGCTCCTGCAACGGAACATGGATCATCTTCCCTTTCTTCTTTCATTGTTATTTTGGGCTACAGGGCCAAGGGCAAAGTAAATAAGATGTTTTCTGCATTGCTATTATGAATATTTCTTTATGTTGCTTCTTAGTGTTCTCTAAGTTCCCCCTTGAGGTTCTCCGGAAATGTTTGGGAAGATGCCTTAGCAATGAGTGACTTCTTTTTTTCCCCCATGATTGCTGAGAAATCGTGCAGGTTTCTAGGACAATGGCATATTTCTAAGCCATTTTATACATTATATACTTTTATATATAATATACTTTCAGTAGAAGAAGCTGAAAAAATTGAATGTTCTCCTCATTGTCATCATTTTCAGTTGATAGAAATAGGGAACTGTTGAGTATCAACTTAAGAATGGAGCTTTGGGGTTTTTTCTTGCCCCATCATTCAAAATTCTTGTAAAAGGCTTTTCTCTCCATTTAGCAGGATACTGGCTGAATACCTAAGGCTCTGATGGGCTCACTATTTGATGTCCTAGCTAATTGCTCAGTGCTTCATCATTTTACAGAATAATGCAAAATGGAACTGGAAAAGATCTTGAGAAATTTGACACCTTCTTCTCCTACAGGAGTCATTGTCCTAATCTCTGGTTAACAAGGTCATGGTCTTCTGCCCCAGTGAACATATTATTTCATGCAAAATTGCTTCTAAAGGATGACTGAATTATGCTCCAGATTCCTAGATGTATACCTTATAGATGATGTATACCTAATAGAACATGGAACTGAAACAGACTGAAACATGGAACAGAAATAGACATTCTCCTATTCTGCTTTCTGTAAATGAGTGGCACAAGAAAAAGCATCATGATTATTGTCACTGGTAGAGTGTTTCCTGGCTCTGTAATTTTGATTTTTACACCTAAACCTGTTGGACCAGTGGTAAGTATTAAAGTGTATTCCCTCAGCATGTCCTCTCTGTCCTGGAATGTTAGCTTGTATCAAATTATACGCCTTTGCCAGTCTCTTAGGCAAGTTATATACTGTTCAGATGGGGATCCTTCTAATCAGAAGGAATCTGCATGTGACCCTGTCATTAGCATTTCCTTTTCATCCCAAAAGGGATGTTAGATGCTCTACAGCTGAACAGAATGGAGGTGGGATATAATATAGTAAAGGGCTGATTAATTAATATTGTATAATTTACTTATCTTGTCAGTATGTAATTCTTGTGTATATCATATGGAATTCTGGGGTTGCTTTCACTTTTTATTCTTTCTTTTAAATATAGGATACTTTCTGTCTCGTGACGTTATAAGAGTGCAGCCTCTTAAAACATGCAAGGGCCCCATCAGGATTGGGCTGTCAAGAAAAGCTCGGCCCAAGCAGCTTCATCCTTATCTGAAATGACTTACTGGATTCTTTTACCAGTCTTGGCATCTGGGATCATTCTGCTTGAAAACTGTTGAAATGTTTTAATGTTAGGGAGTTTTTGTTGATACTTTGATCTTTGTGGTTTAAGGGGTTTTTAGATATTAATATTGCAGTTTCTGCTAGTGATTTATTTAGGAATACTCCTGTGAGTACTTGATAGCAAAGGGATTTATAATGAATGTTTACTAGTAGAAATTTTAATGGAAGGATGAAGTCCTTTTAAAGTTCATGTAATATTAATAAAATCTGTCATGTATTTTTCATCTATTAAAATACACAGTTAAAACTTTCTGTTGCGTTCTTAGAATCCTCTGTGTGTTTATATTGTTTTAAAAAACTCAATTAGTATTTTTAAAGAGATTTGTTACAAATGTTTAGAGTTATGTAGAAGAGAATTTCAGGAAGCTAAATTTAGATTACTAAAAGGAAGATTATGTTTTGGGCTTCAGAAGTTGTTTCCTCTGAGGTTCTTTCAGTTCCATGTACTTGTCCTGATAGAGAAAGAGTTTGAAAGGAAGAAAGGTTTAAATGCTACGGACAGATTGTGTCATTGTGAGGGCACTGATTCCATTGCATACAACATGGAGGCAAAATATCAGTACACAAATTCTGAAGATTATGTATCTCAAAAAATGGGGACACTTGGGCTGCTCTGAAGTGTACAGATGCTGGTTAGGGACATCTGTTAAAAATTCTTAATATACCAATATTTTTGGTATAGAGAGTAGGGAGAGTTTCAACTGAATAAAAGCACAGCAAGAAACAAACATGAGTGAAGACTGAAAAAAATTACTGCAGTGTCAGAACAAGAATAATCCAATAACCAGTATTCAGAAGAAAGCTTTAAACCCTCTGCAACTTGCATGAAGTGTTTTAGAAAGAGCATATTTGACATTGCAGTGGATGAGAGAGAATTCCACTTTAAAATGTGTTAAACAGTGATGGAATGATGATAAACCCCAGTACAAATAATAATACATAGTTGCAGCTGACACAAAGAAACTGAGCAAGGTGAACTGATAGGAAAATGCTTCTGCAGATAAATTATTCTATAGAATCTATAGTAACAGTGCAAAGATTGTCACTACACAGTTTAGCAGTGACTTTCAGAATATGTCATATATAATAGTAAACATATCAGTATGCTTATCCTAAAAAGATCTAAATAAGAAAGGGAAATTCAGTCCACAATATTGAGAGAAATCAATGTGATAATAACATCTAAAAAAAAAAGGATTATAATTTGTTTCATACTTCCTATTACATGAAATAGTAAAAATGTCACATGAATATTTGTTTCTAGGGACAGCTGGTTCTAATATAAGCTTTTCTAAATTGATCTGTTGACCATAGGTTGTCCAAAAGGTGTAGTTGATGGTGTGCACTTGGTCTAAAAATAATTTTAAACAATAAAACTTACTAACTTTCCCACTAAAAATTTGATGATGCAAGTATGAAACTGTCCAAGCTAATGGAAAGCATTTTTCTGGAGGTCACGGGACAAGAAATTATCCTTCTTTTATTAGTATATCTAATTTATGGAAAGGTTTGAAAGGGCTAAGCAAATGGACAACTAGAAAACATTCAAAAGCTGCTCTTAGGAGGGCAGGGCCATTAGTCAACTCCCTTGGGAATATGGAAATGAAAGTTATCCAGTCAGGCAGCTGAACAGGAATGGGTGGACTAGAATTTTTACACCTTCCCCATCAGCAGACATCTCTGTCTCACAGAGGGTAACTTGGCACTACAGGTCAGGTCAGGGTGACAGGAACAGCTTGAGGACCTGTGGATGACAGCAACCCCTAAATGTCAGCTGAGGGTCAGTAAAGGGATGCTGGTTTCTCAGTGCTCTGCGAGAAGTATCAGCTTAAGTTTCACTGGATCCCAGGAGGAAGCAACTGGTCACAGTCCTTTAGCTAAGTGTTCTTTATTGTGTTCTGGCACAGGGCAAGGAGCGCAGGTCTATGGGCATCTGGATGTGCCCCTTACAGCCTGACAAACAGTTTCCTGAGTGCTGCCTGACATGAACTGGCTGTCAGGAATGATGTCTTATCAATAGCTCCTCTAGCTCATACTTGTAAAAGTTGATGTTTACAATAGCAGGATTTCTTGCAATTTGAGAGTAATACTTTTGTATTTACAACACGTTCTCTGAACTCTTTAGGGAAGCCTCTTTCTCTGTCATTTCCCGTCCTGCACCTCTGGTAGAAAAATATACCTTTACTCTTCAGAGCCACCTTCCAATATCCTCCTGCATTGGTCTATGATCATTAATGACATAGGGAATAAAATAAAAACATTGCATTTACAATCATTTTGGGGCACCTCTGATGGCTGTGGCTTGGAAATAAGCGTATGATTTCTGACCTTACACTGCTGGGCACTCCCACTGTTCAGAGCATGGTGATACTGTGTCTCAACCACCTTAAAAAGGCACAAACCACAGAACTTTACAGATCAGGGCAAGGATGACAACCAGAGCACTTGTGTCTACCACCAGCTTCCATGCCACAGACTGATCCGAGTTTGTAATGTCCTGGAGTCAAGGCCTTAAATATCTAGTATGGAGGCTTCATAGCTCTGATTCCTAAATATTAGTCTTCAACAGGAGCCATGAAAATGGCCTTTGTAATTTCCTCATTAGTTATATCAATAGAAGTTGTATATGGAGATGATGTGACTCCACCAAAGGGTACTTGTATAGAAGATTCACATTAATAATTCTGGAACTAAGGAATAAAATGTTCCTTGAAATACCTTGGTACCTCTATTCTGCCTTATACTAAATTTCAGGATGCCTGGAAACTCAAATTAGTCTAAAATCTGCAAGAATGAGTCCCTTGGGTCCCTTGGAAAGATTCCATTAAATTACTTGTCGTTGTTTGTAAAGCAAATCATACTTCATTGAACAACTTTGCTATTAAAAAAAGAAGATACAAAAAGTCTGATATGTGATAGGAAATATCTTTAAAATACCCAAGAGTTAGGTAGTAACTGTATATGTTGCATACACACTTTAAAGTTAAAAAAAGTGTCTATCTTTAAGTCAATTAACTCATCTGTTTTTAAAATATATTTCTTTATCTGATGCTTTTATATGAAAATACTAGAACGCTTTTGTGTGCAGAAGAAAGAGGTACTCAAGCCACTTTTTCAGGACAAGAGATAAAGTTTTAATTCGCTGAATTTATACTCAGTGGCAAATTTTCTTGTATTTAAAGGTGCAAAATTTGTGCAAGAATGTCCCCAAATATCCTGGAAAATATGCTGGAAAATACGCAAACACACACCAAAAAGATCAATCCATCGAGTAAAATAACAAAAATTGAACTATGCAGACAAATAGAATAGTCCAGCTGAGGTATTATGTAAACTTTATGTCTGACTGCTCATTCAGCTGGAGAGAGCTGCTAACAACATGCCCTCATCTTAAATAACAGAGGGAGGTTGGCATTGGGAATGCTGGCTGGCCTTCTGCCAACTTGAGCTTCCCCAGCCCCCATCAGCTGGAAAGGCTCAGGTACCTTGTTATGCTGGGCTAAAGTGCTCAGCTGTGTAAAGCAGCCATGGAAGCTGGCACCATTCCATGGACTTTGGGAGCTACGTGAGGATATGCCAAGCAAAGATCCCGCCATATGCCTTTGCACATCTGATCGAAGCAATGTGTATAGATTTTGAATTTTTTCACTGCAGACACAATATCTGGTGATGTTTTTTGAGTTAGCTAAGCTTGCTAATGCTGACTGTAACAGAAATGCAGATGTTAAGCACCATTATACTTCAATAATTATGCAGAAAAGCTTAAATATAATTTCTGAATCATTTTGTATCAGCTGCTAGAACAATAGATATAGCTGGGGTTTGTTTAGCACAAAAGGATTCAATTATAGACTACTGAAAGCCTTGAATTCTGTTATATCCACCAATACATGTGATTTTTTAATAAATAGTAATTGAATGTATTTTTTTTTCTGCCTTTCCAACGACTGGATTCAAAGCTAAAACTGCTCGGTGTATTTTGGATAAATGTGGGCAACTAATGAGTGAACAATTGCAAGATTGTTAAAATCCAGTTTAATAACAGTATCTGTATATAGACGTATAACTTGTCTCTTTCAGTGAATTGAATTGAAACAGGTAATGAAGCCCTGTTACTCCTTCTACTGTTGAAAGGCAGTTTCTAAAACAGAATAGATGACAAACATTTCAGGGACAGCTTTGGGGAAAGGGCTGGAATGACTGTATGTAAAAAAAGGTTCTGCATCAAGGGAAATGGTGTCATGGCATTTTGTGAATATACGTTACCAAGAAGGTTCATGTGGTTAAGGATCAGCTCCACTTTTGCTCTTACAGTAAATACCCAGTCTTGGTTTTAATGCTCTGCTCCTAGCATGGACATCTGACCATGTTAGTCCCACATGCCACTGAAGAACATACCTGCAGTTGTCCCCTAGTTATTGTTGAGCCATTGGTAGAGCACTTCTAGGCAGAGTATCAGGTACACTTGAAGTACATTTTAAAAGTATCTTGGAAAACAGAAAGTTAACTTGGTTCAAAATTGTTTCTGTTAAGTTTGGTTCAGGTAATAATGCAGATAAGAGCATTTTTTTTTACATTTGTCTGTTGATGGTCAGTGTGGCAGATGAAAGGTGACAGCTGTCTTTATGAAATGCAGCAGTTTAACATTAACAAGTTATGGTTAATTTCATGAACAAAATTGGTTCATCATGAGGTAATAAAAGTAAAGAGATGGTCATTCTATAACATATATGGTACCATTTGATATTTGATCTGAGTCAATGCTGTGACAAAAAGGAAGTGTCAATAACTAAAAAGAAGTGTGTCCTCCATTATCAAAATATTTTTAGCCAGGAGTCATAATAAAAATTCAATATAAATTACATTCAGTGTATGTACTAAGAAAGATGTCTAGACTAATTCTCTGTTAAACTATTTTCTGTCAAAGCTTAAATATGCAAAAATATTCACAGCTTACCAAGAGAATGTGAAAAATAAGTGTATCGGCATGGATATATATATATATAAATGTATATGCACATGTATAATCTACAATGCTTAAAGTATAATCAAAATGTATTCTCATTACCAGTGACATTTTGGAGCCTGTGTTGCAGATACTGGCAATGATAGATTTCACAAATTGTAACAGAGGTTATGGCTATGTGTGGAGAGATGGAAAACATTAAATTGACATGGGAAACCCCAGTCAATACAGTAAGGTAAGACCTAAGGGGATCTGAATTGCCTTTGGGACGGAAGTGTCTCTGTCCATTGATCAGTGAGGAGACAGGGAAAGTTTGTGCCACAATCAGTTCTCAACAGACTCCAAGAGTTGAAAAATCTTTTTTATCTGTCATTCGAAGATAAGGGTGAAACAGATACAGTTTAAAGTTCTTTCCAGCATTGGAATTCAGTTTTTCTAAGGTTTATATTCCAAAAGCATCCAGGACCTCTGGTGACAAGCTCATCTTGAAACAAAGATCACCATCTTGAAACAAAGATTTGTTTCCTGGCCCGAAGGTTCTGCAATTCATTTTTTTTCAGTCTGTCAATGTACCTGTAGTTATTGCTTGTTATTATGATATTTAATGAGTTTTTTGTTTATTATTTCAAAAAAATGGGTTTAAGTAGAGCAATGATTGATTTACTTCTACACTGTAGATAAAGGAATCTCTTTCAATTTTAGAATATTTCTGTTTATTTGGAGGAATATGTTTAATGATTCATGATTGAAAGAATGGGTTACATGAATGCAGCAGACAGAGAACTGTCCATGGCAAAGGCAGTATCCTATAGATTAGTCTAAAGATGGATCTTGAGTTTTATTCTTCTTATCCATTCCAATCAGTCTCACCCATTTTGGAGCAAACTTTTCCTTGAGAAAATGAATAATATTTTATGTGCTATTTGGGCCAGCTCTTTGAGCCCTTAACCTACAACATATCAGCTTCTTCTTTTTTCTGTCTCACTTTCTTCCCTCTGCATAGCATCTTTCAAGTTAGAATTTACTGAGGTTCTGCCAGCATGGTGAGAAGCAAATAGAGCTGGATTTTCCCAGGAGCAGCCTAAGCTACAGCAACACTTACCTGCTTGTGTTTACCAAAGTTCACCAGGTGAACTTACCTTGCTTGTGACACATGTACCCCATAAATGACCAGATGTGGTGAACTACTGGTCTTGTCCAATATTTTCACCACATTTCTCTCAGCCTGTCTTAACACTGGTGGTGCTGAGTTGCCCAACTCTGAGACTGAGCAGGAATGGTTCTGGAAACCAGAAGTGTTAGAAGTCTTCATTTCCCGGGGACCTATGGAGCAAGATGGCCAAGGGGAATTGAACATGGCATTGACTTTGGAGCCAGTGTCATAAGGACAGTGGGTGAGAATTAAAGTATAACTCTACTTTTCCTCCCTATGAAATAAGTGTTTGCGAATAGTCCAATGTTCATTTTTTCTGTGTGTATGTTTCTATTTTACATCTATATTTTGTTGTTTTCAAAAACCCCAGTCATTATGAATATATCTGTAAAAAAACTTTTGGGATGCAGGAAAGCTGTAGAAAAATATGTTTTGGCATATTTTCAGAAGAGGATGTCTATTGACATTTTTCAGAAGAACATCTTTTTAAAATTATGATGAAGGCTTGAATTATGCCTTTATGCCATACTACACTACTCTTCTTTTATTGTATGTATATAGTATGTTACTGCTTGAAAATTATTATAGGCACAAAGCTTGGACCCATGAGAAATGAACATCTGAAAAAAAAATTACAAGACTGTTCACAAAACTGAAGGCACAGCATACGACGTGTTCATCCTTGTGAAAATTCTTCCTTTGTAAGTACTGCCAAGGTCAATGTCAGCTTGAATTCTTTAATGCATACTGTAAGTGCAAGCCATGCAGATTAGATCTGCCCAGAGCTATTCTTATTTGTTCATCCAGCTTTTAAAAATACATGTTTGTGCTCTTCTATTAAAAAAATTCCATTAAAAGAATCAGCAGTCCAAGCTTGTATCAGGTCTTTCATTATATTAATTCTCCACCTACTTTTCATTTTGCCCCAGAAGTATGTACAAACAAGTTTCCATGTGCACACTGCTGAGTGCATTTTCACATTCAATAACAACAGCATAATGTATTTCCTGCATTTTCCAGATAAGTTAATGAAATTAGATTATGCAGGGAATAAAAATAGTTCAGTGTTAAGACTCATTATGGAAATCTTAATGTTTACTAAAATGCTGAACTAATAATATTGAGCATGGAATTGTATTTGTAATTGCTTTTATCTCTAGAATGAATCTTTACCTGCATGAACTATGTCATTGAGGGCATGAAGTAATCCAAAATACAGCAATATTTCATGCAGTGCCACTTATTCTGTTAAAGCTCCTACTTTTCTGAAGCTTCCAAGGAAAGAGAGGGGGGGAAAAAGATAGAGAAATTAGTCCTTTTTTTGATATCCTTTTTTAAATTGTGCAGTCAAATGTGAGATTGTTTGGCTATTGACAGATCTCATGGCCAAATCTTGTAGTAGTTTTTTGCATCAAACTGTTTTTCGCTGACAAAGAAAATACTGGGAAAACTAATTCAGCCTGATTCTTAGGTATGGTCCTTAAAGATTTCGGGATATACTTGTTTATATGACAGCGAAGTATGTGACACTTTCTGAGAAACCACAAACAGGGGTAATAGGAGTCTGTCAATCTTTGTAGCTTGAATCTACATACAGAGGTTTTGCATCTTTGCCCTCTGCAATCTCTTTCAAATAGCTCAGGAATATCTCTGTAAGAGTGGATGTACACTTTGGGAAAATACTGGTGTAGAAATCTGTCATAAATATTAACAAATTGTTCAGGATAGACCAAAGTTGTGGTATCAGAGATTTTCTATCATCAACAATTATTCTGGACTACCAGATGCACTCGCTGGGTTTCAAGGAGATAATATTGGGTTTTATCAATTTGATAACAATTGATGTTCTTTCACTAGCACTAAGACATCTGAAACTCAGGCTGTGATGACCTTACAAATATCTGTTTTCATTCCTATGTGAGTAAGCAGGTGGCTATCTCCTGGCTTTACTCTGGAGAAAACTGTAGTTTTTTAAATGTTTAAACTATTATTTTCTTCTGTTTCCTGCTCATTCATTTATCCTTCTTGTGCTTCTTGTTGCTGCTGGGCTGCTGACAACTTGCCAAGCTGATCCTGCCATAGCTTGTTGATGTTGCCAGGCTGTTTACTGTGGTGCTGACTTTGGATCCATGACAAGACACTGGGTCCATTGTTCCTATGCTTGTCCCCCTCTATACTGCTGCAGTTCTTATTGTGCTCCTGAGAGTTACTGATAATTTATGTCATGCTGGTTCCTTATAAGAAAAACTATTTCTCTTAAGACTGTGCAATCTGTTATTTTTTGTTTGGTGGCTGAGCGAAACATAGAAGTAATGTCTGCATTGAAGGGTTTAGTTCAGTTTTGGAGTTTTTTTAAGATTTTCTTTTTGTATTTTTTTTTTTTTTAAGTTTTTCTCATAGCAACAAAAGACTGAAAAATAGTCATTCCGGATCAAGGAAATATTTAGTTCAGTGTCAAGCATAAGGTTTTTTTCCAGTGTAAATTCTTCTAACAAAAATAAACAGTAGAAGTACAGCACTAAATTTTAAGCACCAGTTGCAAAACTGGCCAGGAATATTGCCCTCAGTGAGTAGTCAGGACTTTTAAACAATATGTGGGAAGCTTACATTTGAAACTTCCCTGAAGAAACATCACTTCTTCACCTTCTGCCTGCCTGATGCATGTTCTACATGTTGTACTGTGTGGGTGTATCTTTACTCAATCTTTCAACTGCAGACATTCTACTTTGTGTAATTATTTTAACAGGGCCTGACAGCTGCTTGTTCTACCTTCTCAATAATTGTATGTGTGTAACCTGTTACATCATTCTCATCTCCTTCCTCATGAATACTTGCACAAGATGAAAGAAGAAATTGGAATAACTTATGCTAGAAAATGTTACAGTTACTGCAATGTTCACATACCCTGTTCTGAGATGCCATTTCTGAGATCCCTATTCTCAAATTCGGTAAAACTGCTGTTGTTATCTCCATGTGACCTTGTTGAACATAAGTCCAAATGGTTTTGTTTGTAAATAAAGAAGTTTTCTTATTCCTGTATCACAGAACTGTGAACTCTGCAGAGTACAGTGACTCCTGTGCACGTACCAAGAGAATTTGTTCTCCATCTCGATCTCAGCTTAGTATCAGTTCCTGAAGGATTAGTCTCTGAGACGATAACATTAGTAAACAGTTGTGACTCTTGAAAAACAAATTGACTCCTTACTGACTGTTTCATCACTTCAGTTCCAGAGAACTCTAAGCTGAAGTATGTGAAATTAAATATTCGATCTCAGTTTCGCTGGAATCCACTCCACAAAGAAGTCAAATACAAGAATATCTACTTAGAAAAGTTATATATATATATACACACACATATATATATAAGTTATATATAACTTTTTGAAAAGCTCACAATAGATTCTTACCTAACGAGAATCTGATAGTACAGTCTGATAGTTTCAGTCTGATAATGCAAACATGACCAAAAGCTCTTAAGCTTAGCTATAAATAAACTGGGGATGTTATTCCGAGCCATCTTATTTCTCTTTGCTCTCATGATGCTATGATATTTATTGCTTGAGGTCATTTGCCCAAACTGCTTCTCTTGTCAACGCAGCCGTGGGATAAATTGGGGTCTGGCCCACTGTCATGGGCAACACTTGCTGGGCACAGCTTTGTTCAGCACTGGCTCACACGTCCAAATGGGTGAGCGGGGTGACTTAGGTTTAGCTGAACAAATCCCATTATGAAGCATTATTTTTCCTTCCATTGACAGAAAAGACCTTAGAGTTGAAAGGTAAGTCCTCTAAATATGAGTGTTTTGAAGCAGAAGTGTAGCCCTCCTTTATGCTGCCCCTCTCATGAGCTGAGCTGTCTGGAGGAGTAAAGGTCCTCTTTACAAATATATTTAATCCAGCAGTATCAGGTGACACACCACAGCATTTGGGACTATATCTCTCTATAAAATCATACCAACTCAGTCTATTAGAAGCTTTCTGGCTTATACTCCCTTCATATTTAATTGATTTAGAAAATGGGCTTCAACTTCTCCCTTCCTTGTATTTCCTACTACACATTGTCATTTTTATCCACAAGGATGTTATTTTTTTCATTTCACTTTTATTGCAAGATTTTAGACTTCTTTTTTGTAATTACTTTGCTTGTAGCAAATGTATTTTTTCCACAGCTGAATGCTATGCTGAATTTGAACTTGTCATGTGGAAACTGCTGATACTATTATAATTTGTTTATTATCAAATGGATTGTCATGTGTCAGATAATTCTTTTTGTTATGAAGACTCGGATTAAGCTGATTTGATTGTCAAGCTCCCTACTGTCAGTCTTTTCAACCACTAGTAACCTTTTTCTGAGTTAGTAAACCAGTTCTAGGAGAGCTGCCAAGTTGTCATCCAGGTGAAAGGGGAAGGAATTGCAGTTCCTTCACACTTCCTAGCTACACTATGTCTTTGTAAGCACTTTCAGAGTCCAGGTCCTTCCTTAGAAAATAAGGGAGATGGAATGTTTTATTTATTTTCTCAAATATTTGTCATGTAGATCATATATTTATGCTAATTTCCTGAATCTAAGAATGTAAGACACTTCAGCAGAAAATGTTCTTTTCTATAAAGACAAGGAATTCATGATGTTCATTTAATGATCCCCAAACCATTGACATTGGTTATCTGCACTGATGTCCTCAGTCTCTCATTGAAGCAGGCTGAGACACATAATTCTGGACTTTGCCCTGGCAGTATTGGGCACCTTGTAAGGCCCTGTTCTGAAGGATCAACATCCTTCCGTGGGGAGAAACATAAGAAAATACAATTTGAAACATTACTCTTTATTAGTACCTTTACATAACATTACCTCAGGAACCCACATCAAGGTGAACTTTCAGAAGATGCACTCTTAACTTGTATTTTCCTATGCTGCTAAATTCCCTGTATTATATTCTGGTTGCTCACATCAGCTACAAGATAGCATCCATGAATATTGTATGAAAATTATGAGTAACAAAGTGATAAAATTATACAATATGGACCTGTGAATCATACAAGCAATCTGAAAAAAGGAAGGAGGGCAAAATAAATATCAGGCCAATATGGTCTGAAAATACTGGCTCTTATTAATCTTTCCTGGAGAGTAAACCTCAATATATTTGCACAAACTTCTGAAAAATATGTACTTTATGTGAGTGTATTATTTGGCTAAAGAGAGCAGTGTGTTGTGCTGCCTGATCATCAGGTTGTACCTCCCAACTGAGAGCAGATGTGAAGATGTTTGGAATATTTTTTGCATAACACTGAAGCCCAGAAAAAGAGGAATATTCTACAAGTATTCATCTGTTTACAGATCTGAAATCTGCAGAAGTCAGCCATGGGAAGCCACACATTTATAATAAAAAAGTAACAGTATGTAGCAGATGAAGTTAACTGGTATCATCTGGTGGATTATTTTACAAAAATGTTCGCCTGAGATGTCATAAAGTATTCTTGAATTTAAGATGAAAGTATCTGTTTTGTTTTCCAATTTCATATAGATTCATGAGTGATTTACATGTTATTTTACAGTCGATTAAAAAGCCTGTTTTTGTTTCAGTTATAATACTCTAATGCAATCTACTTGATAAGAATAAATTTGGCTTTGATCCTGCAAAGTAACATGAAGGCTGAGAACCCAAAATTGTTCTGAGAGGACAGGAGGATACACAAACAAATGCCTTTAAAAGGATCCTATCAGTACAGTCAATACGTATCAGTATTTTGTCTGTAGTACTACCATTCTGCAACTACAATATTTCTGCTGTTTTTAAACACAGCCATTTCTTGTAAAATGATTTTTAAATCCTACACTTTTAGCATGCAGTGTAGTCAAATTTATTCCAATTTTAAAGTTTTCTTTCTAAAATTAACAAAATAAAACAACCAGAAGGGTGTTGCTAGCACAGGAAGATGACTTGACAAAATATTAATGTGCCAAATTCCTTGGCATTGTTTGACATTTCTGTAACCATCTAAACATGTTTTAAGTGCTATTCTTGATTCAACAATTCATTTGGTTATTCCTTCTCAATTGTAATTCATGCTATTGATGAGCTTCTCAAAGCCTTTCAAACTCAGTAGGACACCATTACTTTAGTCTGTGTACTTTGGATCAGTCCTGATGTGGAACCAGAATAACTGATGTTTCCTTCTAGACTGCTCTTCACTGCCACTGATTTTTTAACGGAGCGAAACCAGCATTAATTGTGATTAAACTGTAAATTCTTTGTTCTTCTTGTAATTGAAACATAAAGAATATATAATGAAAACATGACAGAAATTATTAGTGATCATTCCTAACTAATATGAACTAATTTTAGAAAGTATGAAGCTTGCAGAATACAATATTTGTAAACAAAATTAAACCTAACTGGGGTTTGAATGAAATATTTTGAGTATTTCTTAAGAGAAGTTTGTTTCAATATGAAGCTCTCCGTGTAGCATGATCTGTAACAAAATCTCTCTATAATATGTTAACATTAAATGTACATTTGTGTTTTTACTCTAAAATTTAGCAAGTAGGTTTATTAGGTAACTAGGAAGTAGCTTTCCAGTGGCCCAAATGCTGTGTTAAGTCAGTTTTTTCTCATTAAATTACTTTTATGCTGGAGATTCATTAATATTCATTCACCAAAATCTAGCAAAGGTCAGCCAAAAGGTGATTGTGTGAGGACTGAATACTTTTCCTTGGAACTTTCTGTACATTTTAAAGTCAGTTTTTTCTTCTACTTCTGTAAAACTAATTTGCAGTAGGATTTACTGTCTCTGTCAGATCTCTCTTACTTCAAGACAACCTTTTAGATTTTGTATCTGTTGCAGACACACACACACATTCTCACAAGACTGTTGTAAATTTACAGTGCTGTAGGGAATTACCAGCATCCCTGGAGAGATTCACTGCTGTGAACTGCAGTGGGAGAGCCCCATGCAGCAGCTGGGGACAGCGAGTAATCACTTTGTGTCACAAAGAAACTTCAGTTGAGTCAGGCAAAATTTTCCAAGCGCTAAATTGGTGTTTGGCCAGGAGACTGCAGCAAACCTCTTCCTTNCAAACCTCTTACTTTTAAAGGAATAGTACTTGAGCCTTAAGGAATTAATGAATGAACTGAAGAACATTGGGGGTAGAGGTGTGCTGACTTCTCTTTTCAACCAAAAAGTGAAACCCCTGCACATAAAGAGCATGTCAGCATTACATAATGAGGAATGGTCTTTACTCAGACTCCAAATAATAGTAAATTTTTATTTATTGTAAACAACTAGCTGCTTTTAAGCTTGTCTTAAAAGTT
>WEIV01010243.1:0-19091 GCA_013390005.1 Calyptomena viridis | reverse complement strand
GATGTATGTTACTTTGCCATCTGGTAGCTCAGACAGGACCAGAGCTTCTCAGAATTACTGGATACAAGAAGTTTCCTTATTGATAGATCTGTCCGAGAGAAGGACTTAACAGTAAAATCAATATTGCCATTAATATTAATGTAATAAATGCACCTGCAACCGTGTGGAGTANACGCAGGGTCATTTGTTATATCCAAATGCAATTTGTCTGCATTAGAAACATATAATTTTTTACCTCTCTGAAATCAAGTAGTACCAATAGCCAGATTACATTTATTAAGCTGCAGTTAATGATATTTGGAGGTGCTTAATGTAAAAATGTGGCATCATATATATTTCACTTAATTTGAAAAATAAGTAAGAAAAAGGAGTGAGACTATGTACTGATGAAAACCAAAACCATCCCCTTTACCACAAGAATGAGGACAACCTAGAGAGAAAAGCAGTTTAGTTACCTGTTGTGAAAAACATCACTGGAAACTATCATGACAAAACCTAAACCACAGAAATCTTGAGACTTCTTGAAACCTAGAGGTTCACAAGAGTGAGTACTGAAGACCACCCTGCAAAACCTGTTGGGCTTATGTGTCCAAGAGATGTATGCATATGCACTTTCCTTTGTGTTGTGCAGCATGAGTAGCATTTTGTTTCTTCAGTCCTCACCAGTTACAACTATGTCTATGTAGTAGAAATATTCGGACTCTTCTAATTTGGAGAAAAGGAGGCTGACTGGTGACCTTGTTGCTGTCTATAGCTGTCTGAGGAGGGGGAGTGGAGAAAGAGGCAGACAGCTCTTCTCCCTGGGATCCAGTGACAGGACATATGAGATGGTTCAAAACTAGGCCAGGAGGGGTTCAGACTGGACAGTAGGAAACATTTCTTACTAAGAGGGTGGTCAAACACTGGAAATCCCAGGAGAGGTGGTTGATGTCCTATCCTTGTCAATATTTAAGAGGCATTTGAACAATGTGTTTGATGACATGCTTTAAATTTGGCCACCCTGAAGGTGTCAGACAATTGGACCAGATGATCTTTTTAGGTCTCTCCCAACTAAAAATATTCTATTCTGTTCTATTCTAAATACATTGCTAAATAGTATATGTTAATAGGCTATGATCTTTAGAACTGTTTGTCAGTTATGCTGGGGAGCCAACAGCCACACCAACCACTTTTATTTTTATATATTTGCTTGTTTCTTTGTTGTCAGTTTTTTTTGAGCCCTGTCAAAGTTTCATGGACTTAATGAAGTACACTCTGGAAGGATCCCTAGTGTATCTTCCAGGGTTTTTTTTTTAATTTGGAAACTTTCCAAATCATGTACTTTGAAATCATTTCACTAAGAAAACCAAAGTACAGAAAATAGAGATGATCATGCTATTGTCTTCAAAAGCACCCTTGAACCCAACTAGAGAAACTATAGGTACACCCCATGTGATTTGCTTTCTTTCTAGAACTAGTGCAGTGGTTTTATTTTTACTGCCTTTCTTCTCCCCATGTATAGATTTGAGACCTTTGATTAAATTAATACAAAACCAATTCCCTATATACCACAAAATTGTGACAAAACACTTGGGTTTTTTCTTTGAGATGGGGAAATAGAATATATGCTCTAATATATACTCATTTTCTATTCCCCTCATCTTGTTATTCATAATGAGGTCAAGGTGAAGCAAAAATGAGTGAACTTTTCAGTAGGTATGCAGTTTTCCCTAGTTTTATCTGTTCTTGAATTTTTCTTCTCTTTTTCCCTTTTCTTTCTGATACCCTTATAGGAAGCTAGTATAACTTTACTATGACATGCTTTGCCTAAGAGATGTGCAATCTTATATGCATACAAGCCCCTAAATCATCTTTTTTAATCCCCCTGTTTTGTTGCAAGTCTACCTTATTTAGTTGAAGTCAATAATGTTTCTAAGGTAGGTGTGCATGCTGGAATATTACCTTTACATGCTAATTAATTGAATATGGTAATGAGGGCATGATGGCAAAGTCAAAGCAGAAGCTGAAAACAAGTAATCAGTCTATTTCTTAACAAGCAAGCTAACTTAATAGAGGCTGGGGGGAGTGTCTCTGCAAATTTAGTTTACTTCATATGAGTCGAGTTTTAGAGTGCAAGTCCCATGGGACAAATCCTAGTAGATAATACTGTCTTTATTCCTACTTTCCTGTAATGAAGCTGGTGCACTTGGCTATAGAAAGAATATTTCTTATGGAGGGGTATCCAGGATCTCAGAATTCTAGGACATATTCCCTTGTGTAGGCCTGGATTCTGTGAGCTACAAACTGAGATCCCACCTTGTGAAGGGTTAGAGAACACTTGCCACCTAGCCTGAAGTACTGAGAAGCAAGTCTGCTAGACCTTACAATCCTGCTGTACCTTATACTTACAAACAAAAAAGTACTGGTTGGGGATGTGAAGGCTGAAGATATCCTTTGTTGCAGTGACCATGAGATGGTGGTATTCAGGTACTTTACAGGAGGGAATAGATCAAAAAACAGTTTCACAATCCTTGATGTCTAGAAAACAGACTGGCCTGTTCCATATTGTTTAACTTCCTTACTAATGACCTGGATGACAGGGACAAAATGCACATCCTATATGTCTAGGGACTGAGTGAGCTTGAGACTGTTCAGGGTAGAGATGAGAAGGCTCGAGGGGTTTTATCAATGTGTATAAATACCTGATAGAGGGGATAAAGAAGAAGGCCTGAAGAGTCAGGTGCTCGGTGACTGGACAAGAGGCAATGGGCACAAGCTGAAATACAGGAAATTGTGTTTACCTGTAAGAAAAAAAAATTTTATTGTGAGGATGATAGAATACTGCAACAGGTTTTCTAAGTACCTTGTGGAGTCTCCATCCTTGGAGACATTGAAAACCTGATTGGACACTACAAATTCCTCTGGATGACTCTTCTCTGAGCGGGGTGTTGTAGGTGATCTCCAGGTATGCCTTCCAACAATGAGCATTCTAAAACTGTTCTTAACCGTGCCATGGTATGGAGATGAACATTCAGAAGGAACCCAGCACTACCAGTGATATTCGCCTTCTTCCTCCTAAATATAACAATGTGGATTATTTATACTGCTAATTTCATCATTATTGAAACACTTTGGGAAGAAAATTTTCACCATCACATATTTGCAAAGAACATTTTTATGCCTGTAGACTGCATATACTGCCTGGAAAAGGCACAGAGAACTGTCATTGCCTTGCTCTCATTTCTTTTTGCACTTGAGTTTTTCAGTAGAAGTATAAACTCTACTTTTTAGACTGTCTCAGTTAGACAATTTCATTAATGAAAGACTTGAAGTTTTAAACAGAACTAAGTCCATAATCAGGCTACATGTCTGTAATTTCTTTCCCTTTTCATACAGGCTACATAAAAAAAGAGTTCTTATTTTAGTCTATACCTCACAATCTGCTTTGGTAAATGTGAGCTTTATAGACCCCTCTTTCTACACATATTTATAAATACTCTTTATTTTTTATGCTTTCTACTGTGAGGGAAATGTCTGTCTCACCCCTACAGAATATGTATGGGAAGAAAGGTGTAATATTAATAGGATATCATCTTTTCCTTAGAGAAGAACCTTAAAAGGATGTTGTGATTACCAATGACCTTTAAAATTTTATATTTTTGAAATGAAAAAAATTACCACATAGTAATAGTGTGATATGACTCAGGTATCTTGACAGTGTCTGTCAAAAACTGTTGACAGCAGAAAGATTTGAGAGAACTGGAGATCATAGAAGGAAAAAAACGCCCTTGCTTGATTTTCTTCCCCTCATAATTGTATGTGGGTAAGCAATTAAAAAAAATATCGTCTCATACAATGCTGACTTACTTTTAAAGTGTAACCATTTTTTAAATTCTCATGTGAACACCTCTAATTTCATTGAAGATAGCCAAATTACAGTCATGTAAATTGAGAATACTATTGCCTTGTGTTATAAAAAATTATTTTGGTAAATAAATCATGAGACTGTGTGCAGTCAGAAATAGAGCATGTAAAAATTTTTGCAGTTACGAATTCATTTTTAGCAAAAAATATTTGGCAGGAGTTCTCTCTTAAACCATTTTCAGTGAAGAATTCTTGATGTTGTTCCTTGCTTTTACACAGTTTCTCAAAATATCCACAAGCTGTTTCATCCCTGTCTTTTTTTTTTTTTTTTTTTTATGACCAGTGGAGACGAATTGACAATATATACCGGTAACTCATGGACACTGAGTTATATTGCTTAATACTTCATCTGAAAACCAATCTCTCCAGCACACATGAGACCTAAGATTAAGGTGTGACATCACTGGACTCCTAGAATGGAGATCCAAGAGTTTTTGTAGAATGGACAATACCAGAAAAGAGACAGTGTGTGTATGACTGATGGAAGGATTAGATTAAGATCTTCAGAAACGAATGTGAGAAGCAGATCAGAAAATGAAGGAGAAAAAATGACAACATTTGAAGAGTGTGGAGATGAAGAATGGAATGGATAACGAACAAGCAGAAAGCAGATACAATGAGAATTGCTCTGTGGAAACCACTATTTATGTCTGGTGTTTGATACTTCCCTTTGAAGCTTGTGTAGAATACTTTAGATCCCAACTGTAAGTATCATTACAATTAATGTTGTAATTAAAATAATACAGTATCCACTTGTAGCACTTCTCAGAGCTAAGCGGTATCAGTGAAGTGGACTGTCTTTATAATTCTAGTATTAAGCATTTACAAACACCTCTCTAGTAAGCAAGATTAAATAAATAAATATATAAACACACCCCCAAGCTTAGGAAGGATTTAATTAAAATTTCTTTAGAAGTTTCTTTACAGTTGAAAGAGACTCTAGAGTATTCTCCTAGGGCTAGATTCATTCCCCTTCTTCAGGTTTGAGGAGCCAACCACTACAAATCAAAAAAACCTACAACCACTCTCACAAAATCAATCCTGTTGGTAACACTGCTGGTCAGATGAAGCATGTTTCACTGGGAGCAGAATCTCATGTTAAATATAATAGTTTTTTCCAACTCTTTCTTCCTTGCTGACTTCTGTGTACAGCTAGAAATCTTCCTCTTACCATGTGTGCTTACCAGAAAATATTGCCTTCTCCCTGTTCCTTTCCTTCTTGCCATCTTCATATCAAATAGCTGGCAGTCACTTGGTGGGGCCCATGCTCAGTTCAGGCTCCTCAGTTCGCTGTAGGAGATAATGGTCAACCTGTATTTAGCTCAAAACACCTTTCTCTCTCATCTGCTCATTTTACACAGCTACTGAAGTGAGCTCCCAGACATCCGCCCACCTGGTTGCTGCAAGTCCCCCTCCTCAGTGAGAAGGGGAGAGAAAATAAGGTGTCAAGGCTCAAGGGCTGTTTCTTACTCACCTCTCACCATCAGGCAGGTTCTGCCCTTCCTCACCCAGACTGTCACCGAGGCACCACCATTGTGGCTGTGGGGCTCAGCTATGCCTTGTGGAGGGTTGGCACCCTGGGCACCCTCACCCCAAACAACGATATGAAACGTTTTAAAGTGAGTTGTGTTTGTGGGCCAAAGCAAAAATGAAGGTCTGGATGAAATTCAGATGCTAGCACACACTTCGTGGCTTCAAGAAAAGGGTTACAGTAAGACTATTACAGTTCGTAAATATGCTTTAATTTATGGAGCAGCAGCAATGTATGAATTGCTTTTAAAAGGTTACCAGGACTTTGTAGAGGTAACTTACAAATAAGGTAATCTACAAGAGGTAGCTGCAAGAGGTAACCTAATAATAAACTATTATTTCCCCTTCAAGAGTCATGGAATGATTTATCTGCATTGCACCTCCAGAATAAATAGACATGGAAGAAAATTGGAACTTCTAACTTCAAGAAAAAAGAAAACAAGCAGCTCTGTCTAAGCCATTTTATTGCTGATGGTTTGCAATGAGTACCACAGCCTTGCATCTTTCAGTAAGGGGTCTATTTAATCTGACTAAAGATATGTATGATATTTGTAACAGCCTGCAAAAAACACTGAAGTCCATTGATTCAAGTAAGTTGGTTTTTTTCTGAGGTCAAAATAAACTAAGTCTAGGTGAACAAAAATGTTAGCTGTGCTTCTTTGAATAGAATAAATTTTTTTTAATATTTCTCCAATCTCTTTAGCTTATCAGGAGACACCTGCTTGCCTATAAAGTGTGTATATACATGTATATGTAAAATATGTTTGAATTACCACTTCCTGGATTTTGAATGTCTGAAAAATATTATGAGTAGCATTGAAACTTAGTGCTCATTTCTGTAAGTCACACTGCAGAAATCTCTGCTTATTGATTAATAATGGGCTTTCATTTCAGTGTGCAGGGATTTGTTAATAACCACATATTAATTACAAATCTCTCCCTTTTTTCTCTTTGAGGGGCAGCTGCCTCCAGGACTCTCTGTATCTGAATTCTCCATCTAATATCTTTGCCTCTATTTCTGAACCCTGATCTCATTTTTGTCACTCTACCAAAGTCCAAAGATTAAATGTGATTTAATTCTGAAAAGAATGATACTTATTTGAAGGAGGAAAGTATGACTAAACCTTCACTATCTCATCTAATCTCGTTATGCACGCATCATTGGTATCTAAAATGCTTTCTTAGGAGGCTGTAGGGAAGATAGATGTGGCCCAGATACTTAGGACAAGGGGACGGACAGAGTTAAGTACATCACGGGGGCAATCACAACCTGAGATGATATATTTTATGAATGTATGAGGGTGGGAGTTTATGAGGATAGGAGGTCAACAACAATATGTAAAACTGACTTGCACAAATAACATGTTTGTCTGTTCTCTATTTCCACATTCAAAGTCAAGCTGTAAGTGGGACACAGTCATGAGACTTTAAAAATCTGACTGTCATTTGAAATGCTTTGAACTCTGAATTTCAAGATACTCAAGAGTCTGAGACTGCAAGTGTATGACAGAAACTCCAGCACCATATTTTATCATGGTTTGTATTTCACAGGCACTATTTTATTTTTCTATGTTCTCATAAGTAGTCCTCTTAAAATAAGAGGATTTTTTTTTACTTAATAGAAAGAAAGGAAAGCATGTATTTATAAATAAAAAGGAAGCAAATAATATGTAAGACATTTGACAAAGGATATAGACATGTGCTTCGTTTAGCTTTTTCTCTCTCTCTTTTTTTTTTTTTGAGTAAGCTAAGCTTCAACAACTGTTATGTGGGACATGTATTTTAAAAACAAAATGAACTGTAGAGTAAAACTGAATAATCTTGTAACCACAGTTTAATTGTCGACTCAAGTTTGATTGTCAAATGTTGCTGTTCAAATAACTTTTTTTTAAAACAGCAAATCATATGGAATCTGCTCTGGTCTGTCTATTTTGGGGCGTAACGTTGTCCCTGGATTGTGGTAGCTTTCTTTATCGTTCAAGGTGTGTTCTGGCTTTCCTGGACAAAGCATTAGGGTCTCTGTTTCATTTTACAGGTGAATTCCATCTTTTCTTGTGAAGCTCTACTGACTGAGTTAATTTTGACAGTTCTCATGACAATCACTCTTGCTTCTTGTTAGCAACATCCTACCTTTCAAAATCCTATAATTTTTAGCATGAGTTGTGTTGTTTAAGAATAAAAAAAACCCACTTCTGCTAATATATAGGAAAGGAGGAGGAAAGTACTGCAAGCCGAATAACATTTTTTTTCCATCTGGTGAAAGTAAGAGGATAACAGCAAGGGAGAAAGACATCTTCTCTGTGAAGGCACTTCCATTTGCTCACCCATGTAATCAGCAAGGTACTACACAGAACAGCACTGACTTCAGGGGGATCTTCCTGAAATTTTAAACTTTATAGCCTATACAAAAGATACTGATGTTTTATACATGCAGTAGAATGTATGCTATGTGTGCAGTTGTTTGGAAGCAATAGAAATGCTGTGAAAACCACCATGTGGCACAAGTAGCCTGGGAGGAGAGATGACAACTTGATGTGCAACAGCTTTTCTCTCGCTCCTCGATTCCACGTGCCAGGCACAGCTGACACCCAGAGCAGAAGAGTTGCATTTGACAGGTGCTAAGGAATGTGTATCCCTCTCTCATTGCCCCCTTGTGTGACCTGTGTTATCTGACCTGTTGCAGGTGTGTTGCCCATCATGTGGCTTTGCTGAAGGGAATGATTCCATAGCAGAGTGGCTCAGCAGTCTCTTTCAAGTGTATCCATCCCTGCTACAACATATGTTGTAGAGCTTGGGGGATAAAAACACATGCACACACATACACAAAAAAAAGGACACAACAAACCCACACACACAAAAATGCTGATGCCAAATAATTCAAATAAATTATCAAAGTCATATTTTTGGACTATAGGAGGTATATTTTCTGGAACTGAATTAACCAGTTTATTCATAGAAACATTGTTATTGAAGCTAATTAAAGGTTTTCTATTTAGTCATATGGGTGATCTAGCTCCTTCATTTAAATATGGTATTTCTGCAGCCATATTGTATTGGTAGATGCAGAATATGAAAATACAAATAAAACTATACTTCCCTGAAGTACTACGAGCTAAAGTAAGACCAAATCTTGACCAAATCTGTCTTTTCAGTGTAGCTCTAAATGGAGACAATGTAATTGAAAATGATCCTGCTACCACTAATACAAGGCAGCAGCTTTTTAACAGAAGAGTCACTTTGCAAGTTATAATAGGGCTTAAAATCCCAAATGCAGTGGCTGTTTAGATGCCCAAGGACATCCCACACCTCCACTTGCTGCTGCTGTAGAAGAGCAGGAAATCAGGTCTGTGTTGCAACTTTCTTGTATGCACTTGGGTGTTTAAAATGGCACCTGATGCTTGTGTTTAGTATGTGAATCACTCCCTTGGTATAAAATTGGTGTTGTGTTTCTACTTCCAAATCAATGTTACAGGAGTTTATTTACAATATATTGCCCTCAGCTCTCTTTCTAGCTGAAGAATCTTTTATAGATTATTATTATCTTCACAAACTGTATGCAATAATTGTAAAAAGAAGAGGGAGGTGTAGTTATCCATTTATGTTTTTACTTTTATTTGGAATAAAAGGAAATTAAATGATATCTGATGGAAAAAACAGGCAGTTGGACAATGCTATACATTGAACAGACCTGACTCTGTTAAATTTCCAAGGCAGATGTCCAATGAATCTCTTTTATTGGGTTTATGCATCTGATGCTGAACAGCTACATATAAATGAACCTCAAACATAATTAAAATGAAATTTATTGTTAGTAGCAGCATGGCATAGTAGATTTTGGTAGATGATCAAAATTAAGATGGCTAAGTTAAACAGCAAACCTCAAAGTTAAATGAATTTTTACAACCTCTTTCCCAGTGACTCCTGCCCTTTCTAGTTGGTTTATTTTTTGTCTTTTTTAGTGAAGCAGTTGTTCCTAACCTCTGGATTTTTCCTTTTGCTTCCTCCACACATATTCATTTTCTCTGGTACTCCTATCCTGAAACAGTTCAGAGTTGCTGTGATAGTTTGTCACTGTATAGGTATGAGCAGATCATGAACTCTTTCCTACAGTTGCTGTTACTTAATTGAGTTTCTTATAAATACATTAAGTGTAACTTAACTATATCTTTTAGATAGTCCTTTATAACATGTCCTACTGATATTTTATGGTATTAGAATCATTAATTACCAGAGAAAATTAGCTAGATGATCTGAAGAAAAATGTTACTTCTTTTACCTACAGAGAGCAAAATAGGTTTTACAACCCAGTGACTGCTTCTAACATGTGAGGTCTATGACAAATTTTTTTCCTCCTCACATCTCTCTCTCCCTTTTTAAACAGGATGTAGCATCTTTTTAAGCACATCCTACAGAACATTTATCACAGACTTTGAAAATCCTGATAAATTTCTATTTTGAACAGAGTATTTAAATTTCTTTTAATCTTATACTGCTTAATTGCACTAAGTCTCTATGGGCTGAATTATGTATGCAGGTTTGTAAGGAATGACAGTTGATTTCCTCACAGGTCCTGCATCCAGAATATTTAGTGTGCCAAAATGCCTTAAACTTAGTAATTGATTTTAAAAAAAGAAAACCTCAGGTCTTCATATGGTAGATTTGCTCTCTTTCTCTTCAAAAAAGAAAAGATGGTGACTATGGGAACATCCTGTGATCCAGCAAATGCATTTTACTGAGGATCTTTAGAATCATAGCTGCAAGAAGGGTACTTTAATGGCACACATGGACTAACACTAAGGAAAAATGAAAACTTATTAAGCGTACTACAAGCCTGTCACCATCATATTCAATATGTTCTTGAACATTCTTTAATGTCTTTAAATGTCTGTTATACTTATGCAATTGTTTAGTTTTTGTCAGTCATGAAGAAAGTATACTAATTGGTCTTCTATAGAATAAGCAATATTTTTGTTAATCCTGAATACTCCTTATTTTAACTTATTATTTTAATCTTTATACTTCATGTTTCTCTGGTTTACTTGCATGTATCTTGGACCAAAGTTCAATGTGAGCCTTCAGCTGGGCTTCACAGTCTTTACTTTTGGAAAAAATTGCCTTAACTTGTCCTGGCAAATATTTGCTAATAATGTAACAGTGACCATACAGTTTACAATTTGTTTCTGTCATCTGGCAAGGGAACTGCTCGAAGAAAAGCAATTAAAATATCACTGCCCACTAAGTGCTTATAAATGTAAACAGTGGCACTGTGGAATATTCCTATCTCTATTAAGTGCCAACTTGCAATTATTACTAATATGTCCAGAACATCACTAGATATTTACTGACACATACAAAACTGGGCTGCACCTTTATTATATTGCACAAGAACCAATTATACTTATTTAGGTCTGTACAAGTCATTATAAGACTTTTGCAGACTGAAAGAGAAAAGAAAATATCTATGAAATGAGTAACTGATTTTCAGGAAGTGTTACTGGGATGTATAGTCTGTGCAGTTTTATTGATTCCCACTGTCTTCCCCCCTCCCCTGATTCACTTCATTTTATAGTCTCATAATTCATATACAAGAGGACAGTTTTCAATTAAAACTCCTTTGTTGAACACCAAGAAAAAAGTGTTTTAAGATGTTTGTGAAGAAAAGATTCGTGAGAGACGAAGCAAAGGGAGGAGTAAAAATTGGCTTAGAATTTCTAGGTTAGGCAGTCTTTTTGCAAAATCCAATTAGTGATTGCTGGTAGTACTAGTATTTATTACTGATATAGGGGACTTTGCTTTGGGATATGTATTCTATAAATACCAAAACCAGAAAATAAATTACAGAATAAATAGAGAAGACAAAAAGAAAGTGGGAGAGAAAACAGAGGTGGTTAGAGGAAAGGTAACCCAAGAGAAACCCAGCATTTAAAATGTAAAGTCAGAATTGAAGTCAGGTCAGAGAATCACAAAATGGGTAAGGAAGAGACCACAGTAGATTATCTGGTCCAACCCCCCTGCTCAATCCTAGAGCACATTGCACAGGAGTGTGTCCAGTCAGTTCTTGAATATCTTCAGTGAGAGAGACTCCACAACCTCTCTGGCAGTCTGTTCCAGTGCTCAGTCACCCACACACTAAAGAAGTTCTTTCTCATATTCAGGTGGAACTTTTGTACATCAGTTTCTGTCCATTTCCTTGAGTCATATTGCCCAGCACCACTCCTGCCAGGAGTCTTCTAGCCCCTGGTACCCTCTACATAGCTGTTGAAATCCCTGTTTTAACTCCTGATGAGTTATCAGTATTCAGAACAAAAAGAATTTTTTAGAGGGAAGGAAGCCCATTAAAACAAATGAGGAGATGAGATCAGCTATTTTTTTACAAAATTGCTGAATTACCAAATCTGTTTTAAACTCAATCATCTAACTAGATATTGGCGGGGGGGGAGGAAGTTGTGAATAAAGTATAATTCACATGAGAGTATCCCTTTTGGAAAAATAAAATAAACGAACAGTCTGATTTTTTTTTTATGTACAATATATAGATCTAGTGCTTTGTGCACAAATAGGCAGCAATGATATAGGTAATACACTTAATGAAACAATAGAAAATAAGTGATAAAAATAAGAAAAATTAATATCAGACTGTCAGGACTTCCTCTCCTCAAGAGAGACATGCTGACATATTAAGGAAATTCTCATTTACCACTTCCTATGTTTAATCTCTGAGGAAATGGAGAGACAGTAATCCTGCAATAACTAAAAGAAGTATAAAAAAGGATGAAAAAAATGTCTTAAGTAATATGAATAATATAGGAAGTTAACAGTTATGAAAAAAAAAAGGTAAAATATAGTCTATATCAATATAGAAAATCCTAATCAAAAATACCCTTAAAAGTGTTTATAGGCAAACTTACTAATACCTTTCCCTTCCTTGCTGTTAGACCAGAGCCTTGCCCGTCTGATTTTGTGTGCTGGGAGGTCTTTCTCTTGCCCTTCTCTCCCCATCCTGCTCCCTGCTTCCACTCCCTGCCCAGGGCCATCATCCTGTGCTGGCAGAGCTCACAGGCAGTCTTCACATCCCTGATTTCTGTTGGGTGACAAAATCCAGTATGGCTTTTACAAACCAATGTGGAAGTGGGTTTCTGTTCCTGATGGCTGACAAAGCTGTTTTGTCTGTAGTGCTTTGTCCCTCAGGCTTTGAAGTGTGGAAAATGCACCTTATTGTTGCCTAACAAAATCACTAATATTGAAGCAAAAACAGTAAGAGGGTTTTATTGCTGTGTTTGGTGAAATAGCTTTTGGCATAGCATGCTACTTCAGTTTTTGTTATTTATGTGATTTTTATCTTTGCAAGCTTCATCTGCAATATGGTTAATCTTTAATGGATTTAATGCTACCTGTGAAGTTTTAGGAATAATATGTAAAAAGAAAATCATGTTGCCATTGTCACTTCCTTTAACAGTGACATATCCACAGAATAGCATTTAACTTTTCAAGTGAAAGATATACAGCTCAGGGAGTATGTTAGAATCAGGTTCAAAGTGATTGCTGCTATTGTCACTCCGGTGCCCTGGACATGCAGTCAGACCAGATTCTGGATGAATTACAATCTCTCAATCTCGTTTCTTTGCCTCCTCCATCAAACCAAACTACTACTAATCTTACAGAGAAAAGGCACTGTTAAAGTCTTTTGCAGATCATGTCCAAGGATTTCTTTGCATTGGTGACCTGTAAACTATCTCAGAGGGGGAAGAGAGAGACGGATCTGTCTGTAACTTTTTCACCTGTCTGATGACAGTTTTGGGAGGAGGGAGCTGTGCCGAAAATGCTTTTTCTTTCTGCGTCTGGTAGTGTGGTTCTGAAAGCATGGATTCAAAATTTTAAGCGTGTGCCAGAGTAAAAAANAGGGAGCTGTGCCGAAAATGCTTTGTCATTTGTGCCAGAGTAAAAAAATGTCTGTAACTGGTTGCTTTTAAAAAGTTGACCTTGATCCTGCACTTGGTGGCTATATAGGTAGAATTTACTTCGATTAAACAGTGTTGTCACTGCCTTTGGCCACAAAGAAATCAGCTGGTTTCTTCTTTAATTTATATTTGAAGCATAATGGGTTTTGCAAATTGACACTTAGCAGAAAAAATCACTTGAAAACATGAATGGGATTGTTATGTCTACAGCGTGCTCCTGGAAGCTTTTTCTATGACTGTGCAAGAGAGGGGCTGGTTATGTTCATAGAATGATTGAGGATGATGAGTTTGAAGGGATATAAAAGATATCTAATTCCAAGCCTCCTGCCATGGGCAGGGACACCTTCCATTAGACCTGGTTGCTCAGGGCTCCATCCAACCTGGCCTTGAACACACCCATAGCTTCTGTGAGCAACCTGTGCCAGTGCCCCACCATCCTCACAGTAAAGAATTTCTTCCTAAACCCACCCTCTTTCAGCTTGAAGCCATTCCTTTTTGTCCTAGCACTACATGCCCTTGTAAAAAGTGTCTCTCTGTGTTTCTTGTAGGCCCCCTTTTAGTACTGGAAGGTTGCCCTGAAACCTTCTCCAGGCTGAACAACCCCAAATCTTTCACCTTGTCTCCATGCGAGAGGTGCTCCAACCCTCTGATCATCTTTGTGGTCCTTCTCTTGCCTCACTCCAGTAGGTCAACATCTTTTCTTATGTTGGTGACCCCAGAGCTGAACACAGTCCTCTAAAACCTTAATTTGTATGTGTTTTGGAATGTGTTCTGGCACTAAATATTTTGCTTGCAGGCAAGAGTTAAAGCTATCTATTGAAAGTTCATTAAATAAGTGGACTTGGAAGGAAAAAAAATGGATTATTTCTCTACTCAAAAAATATCAATAGTTGTGCTAAGTAACAATCATTAACATAACTTTTATAGGTAGTGGTGTAGGATTTCCTTTTGATAAATCCCACTTTTACACGGTCATTAAATGCAAGTTTTGCCAGAAGCAGTTGATTTTGCTAAGGCCAGAGTGCCTCATGTTTGCCTCAGCTGCAGAATTTTAACCATCAAGCTAACAATGCCAGCCTTTGCTAAGTCTCTACTCAAATAATCACCAAATTTGCTTGAATAATTTTATTTGCCCTTTTTTTTTTTTTTTTGGACAGCTGAATACATAATGCTGAAACCCAGACTACTGGATGTCCTGAGGCTGTGCACTGCAGTCTTTGTCTAGAATTGGAATCATAGTCTCACAATTCAGGCTGATTTTCATTTTTTAATGTTATGTTTTGCACTATACTTCAAGCTCCAGGAAGAATGATTGATGGTAACTTATTCTCAATACCTGCATATTTATTGTGAGACTAAACTGTGTGAGGGGAAAGAAAAAAAACCCAACCAGCCAACAAAAATGTTTTCATACCTTAGATTGTTATTTCTAAATAAGAAATAATCAAAGTTTCTGAATTCTAATCAAGTCATAAGCAGGTTTTCTTTATTTTAGAGGTAACAGAGAATATAAAAGAAAGAGGAAGAGAGCTACCTGGCTGCTGATGCTTTTTCTTTCTTGAGGACTGAGGGATACTGGTTTTAATGTCCATAAGGGCTGAAGTATAACTTACATAGTTTGTGTATCAACTTTGTTCTGCATTTTTCATAAAGATAAATACCTTTTTACTCTAGACTTGGAGCAAGGGAGAGGGAAAGAGGAATGATTGAAGATGATTATGAACAGAAAACTATCATTTAGAGAGCCATTATTCTAAGGCTTAGCCCTCAAGTGCCTCACTGGAAAGCTCAACTTATATAAAATTTATCTGAATGACTTGGTTATTCCTGTGACCCGTTCTAAGAGCACCAAGTAAACATTCATATATCTGTAATATTGCTTTTTTCGTTGTTTGGTTTTAAATCTGTTGCTTGTTAGATGAAATGTTGTACTGCTACTAAGAAAAAGATTTTCTAGCTGAAAAAAACCCATTTAAGAACTAGACAGTCAGATATGGGACTTCTTCCTTGCATTTTTTTCAACTTTTTTTTTTTTTCTGCCAGAACAGGAGTTTCTAAGTCACATATGCTTCTATGTATGTAACAAATCTCAGTCACTCTTTCTTCCAAGTTGTTCCTTATCCCTTGAACCCATAACAACTTGAGTAGCCACAGTATCCACTGGGGAGGAAAAACAAAGGTTTGCAGTTCTTGAACATTTTAAAAAACAACCAGAAAACCCCAACCCCCCTAAAAACACCCCAATTCAGAATTTACTTACTGATCTTTGGTTTTTAATGTGGCTTCTACTAGGTTTTTTTTTTGACATTTAGCTTTTCCACCTTTGGCTCTTCTCACTGGAGACACACTGAACAATTGATACTAATATAATTAATATAGACCACCTCTTACAAGTGGTCTATATTAAGCTGCTTTGCAGCAGCTTAAGTTGATACCTTCAACATTTGTTCCTGTGTAGTGAGCTGACCATTTTATCCAGAAATGCAAACCTTAGAAATTTTGGAGCTACTGAAATCAATAGGGAAATATTCACCTCATTAGAGCCAGGATTCCTTAGAGAATTATGTCTGATTCATAAATGTTTAGAGAGCACAATTAAAGCAAAGGGATCGTCTTTCAACACTATCAGAGCTATGGGAAGAATAATCTGAGCACAATTTTTTCTAACTCTTTTTGCAGTTAGAAGGTAGCAAATTCTACCTCCTATCTTCCTTTTTCCTGTCCATATTGACGTAATGTAGGTGAATTATCTAAACTGATTGATCTAATGAAGTGCTATACACACATCCAGGAACTCTAGTCTGTTTGCCTAATGAAGTGCCAATACTTCTCAAATGGCCCCTCAAATGATTTAAAGAAATTGTCAGATTTAGTCAAAGCCTCCAATGATTTACACTATTGTATAAAGCTCTAAATTATTTAACTATAGGAGTGCTTCAAATCTCTCATCATTTTTTTCAGCTATTTTTCCTGATGCTTATAGTAATGTCTAATCTGCTAATTAGAGGAATATTGCAGTGCTTCGACAGGCAAGGCCAAAAATGGATTTTGTCCATAAAAGAAGTCACAAAGGTAACAAAGTCAACTTGCAAAGGAGGAAATAAAGCATAAATAAGGTAATCAGTTGCAAGACTTGAAATTTACAATTAATAATTTACTGTAAAAGGTTATAATGAATGCAGAATTGTGGCAAAAGCAAACAAATACAGAGGAAAATCCTAATAAGTTTCAAAAAAACTTCATAGAAACTCCTTTCTACAGCAGTTTTAGTAGATTCCCATGTTAAACAGTCTTCAAAAATTGTCTTTATTATATAATCCTCCTTAAGAGGAAATACTAGGAATTCCTTACTCATTATTTCAGAGTGATGTCAAAATGAGGGACAACACATCATGAAAGACTACCAAAAGAATTGTTAAAAAAACAGGAATATAAAAAAAGACAGGCAAGCGATAAAACATCTTAAAAGCCTTACAAATTTTTGTAAGGAATCTAAAAAAAAAACAGAGAAACTACTCATTAAATGGAGAACATGTGATTATGTTAATTTTACAAGAGCCCACAGACTCCAATAGACATAATTTTATGTTTGCAGAAACAATCATAACTTTGCATGTCTAATTTTCTTTTGTCACATGTCATATGACAAAAAATAAACTTCATAGTGTTAACAGTCCAGATAGTGATCACGGCTAAATTGCAGAGAATTGCAGTGAAAATCAGAAAGTAAAGTATGGAATTATAACATTAGTATTTATTCTGTGAGATTAGCTTCATAATAAGTTCAAATATTACAGTGTAGTAAAACTTAAATTACATTGAATTAAAATATAGATAGTATATCATATTAATTTTAAGATGTTGAAATTTTAATCAGAAATAATTGGACTTTCAATAGAGAAGTAAATGAAGTTGCTGAACCAAAAGGAAATTAACATTGATTGTAAGTGGAATAAACTGTGCAGATTTGGAAGGTCCTGATTTATTTATTGAGGTGAGAACTGCTTCTAAGGCCATTAATGTAAAGATTTAATTAATGTGTCATGATTTTTGCCAAACAGCACAAAGAGTTAGAAACCATTAAAAAATATAATTTTATTTTGATGAGGAAAATTGATATGCAAATTGCAAAAGAAGCAGTCTCACATTACAAGACTGGACATTGATAAACTTAGAGATTGATAACAACCAAGAAACAAAAAAGTTGCTAACAAGCATCACAGGTGTGACTATTTCAAGTGTGAAAACCTGTTGTCTTTCATAGTGAAATGATGAAATCTTTGACTCTCAGAGAAAATAACGTGTTCAGCAATATTTTTCTTACCTTTTTGTCACTTTCTGTGCTTCCCAGTGTAAGTACAGCATGTTCCTGAATGCTACTGGCCTTTGAACAGTAACCAAAAGACTCTAGCACTACTACTTCCATGTTTCATCCTCTTTCTGTACTCTGGATAGTTTGTAACATGTAGCATTTAGTAAACTTAATACATCTCTGCATAGTATGGTACTGTCTTAAAAGCAATCCACTGCTTTTGTAAAAATGTCCATAGATGGATGAAGTAGTGAGATCATTTTATGTTACATTACTACATCAGTGCAGATTAATATACTGTGACTTAGGCTAGGATGGGAAAAGTGACTTATTGAACAAAAGCTCTCAAATATAGATTAATTCCTGATTTGAAAAAACATTCTGTTTAAGACCAGAAAAAGTTGAATGCTTCCTGTGCTGCTTGAAGTCCTCAAGGATAAAATCATTGAAGCCCTCAAACCATTTCTGAGGACCCTGTAAAGCAGCTAGATAAACAGGAAGAGAGAGATTGATTTGCATCTATTAATATTCTGTAGACACAAACAAAAATTCTTACCCTCTTTTCTTTACTATGAACTTAAAAATGGCAGAGATTTTGTAAACTACTCTCTGACTTGCTTTGAGTGGAGAATTTTGAGTTACAACCATCCCACCCACCAGTGAATTTTAGTGTGAATTTTAGATGTTCCCTCTATCGTATGTGGCGCCTATAGAAGATAAACCATTCACTTAAGTTCTAGAATCTAAATCTTTCTACGGTAAATAATACATTTTAATTCACTCAGTATTGAAAGAAAATGTGCAATAAATGATGCTGAAGGCTTTTGAGTCTCACTTTGTAAATGAGATGGAGAAAACCTCCTCGTTACTCATAGTGCCTGCGTCCCAAGAACATTTGCAGTAGAGCAGTGCAGCCTCTTTTCTTTCACCACTAGAAAAGGATAGAAGCCCTTTCATGTGCAGCTTCCTGGGCAAGACTTCAGAAATCAGAGCAGTCCATCATGTTGTCCACTGGATTCCCCAGATGTCTCAAACAGACATATTTGAAAACGTGTTTCTTTGTCAGATAAAAAGAAATCTTGTCTTAAAGTGTGGCAGCTCTTGATGAGAACTCTAAACTTCTAGAACTTGTCATTTTGCAGTGTTTGTTGGCAGCTTCATTGCTGTTCAACAAATTTGGGACAGCAAACCAGAAAGGTAAGGTTCCATAAGAATAGGCAAGTCACTGCACTGTTCATAGATCCTCTTTTCTGTTTATAACATTAACAGTATTGTAGAAAAAACCTGATAAGTATAGACATGTCATTGCAAATCCTGAGGTCTTTCAAGTATATTTTATCAGATGCTCTCCATCTCAGGGTACAAAGAGCATGTTACAATTACTGACG
>WEIV01010241.1:3013-67070 GCA_013390005.1 Calyptomena viridis | reverse complement strand
AGATTGGTACATGCCCCTCTGCTTCTGCATATGGTGCATGTTGAAGAAAGCATTGGACCAAGTGGACTATAAGATCTGTGTCCTATGTATGTGGTTGCTGGGTACAGCACAAAAAATTAATCTTGAAATACTTTAATTTTAATTTTCAATTTAAATTACAATTTAAGTCTGGATCTTTGAAAAGAATTTAAAAACATTTTTTCAGAAATAAGTTTATACTAAAGGATTTAACCTTGGTGATATATCTGCGATATACTTAACTTCCCCTAAAAATTTGAATGCCTCATTTTAGGACTAGTGGAATGGCCATCTTTGGCTTGAAATAACTTGGTTTAGGCCTTGAAATGTTAAAATTAAATGAATGCACTAGTTTCATAGGGAAATACCAGCACCCCAACAGTACCCTAGCAGGTATTATGGCTAGATTAGATTAATTCCCAGATTAGCTGGGAACCAGATATTCACTAAGGTGCCCTGTCTTATCAAGAACTGAAGGTGTGGATTATGGATGCATTTTGCTGAGACTTAAACAACTTTCTGTGAAATTTTCTTTGAAATGACTTTGTGATGACTTATATAGATAGCAAGAAAAAGTGGTGGGTTTTTTTTTGCCTTTCTGTATTTTGTTGAACAAATTAAACAATATAAATATTTTATGCCAGAAGTTGAAAAAAAAAGTGTAGGTAAAATGCTGTTTAAACTGTTTTTTAAAATATCTAAATAGAACAGACTTTATAGCTGAAGTGGTGGAGGGATAGGGTGTGGGAGTACTTACCTTCTTGTTACAGAAGCATTACTAAGATGATTTTAAAAAATAAAAAATGGGCAAGAGCTAGGTCATCTTGGGGAATGAAAATTCTTCTGATTTCTGCTAGGACTTAGGCTGCCCAAGCAGCAGCCATGCAGGCCACCAAACAGAATGGAACCCCTACTGATTGAGTGGTTACCTGAAACCACAGTTAAAAAAAAAAAAAAAGGAAAAATGAACTTCCTTTATCTTAATGTAAATCTTTTCCATTGCATAGAACTAATACCTTTTATTACTGCTGTTGTTTAAATATTAGCTTCTGCTGTTCACTTGCCAGAAGCAGCATTCATTGTCTTTTCATAGAAATAGCTAAAGTTTACCTCTGTAGTTTGTATATCAAAAGGGTGCTCTTCTGACAACTGTGAGAATGTCGCTATGCATGGCATACAAAGGTGTAACTGGCCACTTTTATTGTGCTGGAACACTGCACGTACATACATTTATATTTCTAAACGTAACGTTTCAGAATGATATTTTAGTCAGGCTAATTCTTATGTATAGGTCCTCATATATATATAAAAATATATCTGAAGGAAGACAACTTCCATGACTATTCTGCTGGTTGTAATGCTCTCGTTTCATATAGAAGCAGCAGGCAACTCTGAGACCAGGAAGAGGACTTGAAGAGACTGTAGTATTTGTGGGATCATGGTGTGTGTGTGATGACTTCCCAGCTCACTGTGCATCCAGTCAGGGAAGAGGATAAAAAAAAAATTAAATCTATTTACGGTGTGATAGAAGTTCGAATCCAGAGGAGTTGCCATGTTATTTATTTATTTTTTTTATTATCTTTGTAGCTGATTTCAAGGAAAGGTACTCCTTTTCCTTTCTTTAAGTGATGTCTGCAAGAAAGTATACACTTTCTTTACCACTATGTTTTTTGCAATATTTCCTCCCCAACATATATATATCTTAACAGCTCTACTGAAACTGAAGCACCGTTGATTTCTCCAAGAACAGGGTTTCCCTGTGGTCTGTGACAGTTATGGCATGACTCCTCAATGGTTCAGCTGACTTGTTGAGGTCAGCAGAGAAGGCCTTGCAGAAATGATATGGGTGGGAAATGTCTCTCTTTCTCTGGAATAATAAAAGCTGTGTGAGGCAACTGTGTTGATCAAGGGCTAGTTAAGCCCCTGGTTGAAGGCAGAGTAGTGAGACCTAGGGGAGCAGGGTACCTTGTGGGAGGCCATGGCTTCTGGTGTGTTTCACTGCTGTGTCATGATGCTTCAACAAGCTGCAGCATTGGCAGAGCCTGGTTTCTCTTGGTCTTGTGATTCGTTTGGGATCCTTTAGAGTCCAAGGGTGAGCTGGAAGCTTTTTCTGCTTGGGTACTGTAAGTAGGTCTTCCTCACTTCAGACTGGGTGCTCATTTTCCTGACAACTTTCGTGAACTTTGTTGTCAAGGTCTCTGACCTTCTGCCAGCTATGATCAAAGTCAGGCAGATGGTCAAAAATTGCTGGAAGATATATGGATGGACACACACATGCATGCACTCAGCATGATTGCATTAGCCTTGTCTTCTTAAGAAACAGATGAAAGCTATATAATTTAATAGTTGGATACGAGTTCTGTGAGTGGTAATGAGAACAATGCTGCCTCCACCACACCACACAAAGCGCTGGCTTCTGAGGGCCTCTTTGAAGTGTTGGGGACAGGCACAGCATTGCAGTGGTGAGACGTCTGCAGTGTGAATAAACACATGTTTAAGCATTGCTTAAGTGACACTGACATTTGTCTGTACCTACTTTCTATTCAAGCATCTGGTTAGAATAAGCTCTGTGGGAGAGAGGCAACCTATGATCCTCAAGTTGATGGAGACAGAGGCTTGACACATCCATGTCCATAACGACAAGTTGTGGCCCCAGATGTGTGTTTTACATGGCTGCTTAGAGTTTTCCTTTCCATTTCTCAGCCGTGGCCCAGATTTCCCCGGCACCAGTTTCCAGAGGCTGTAGTAGCTGACGCAAGAGCTCTGAAAAGTTGCAAGGACTGGCAACTGAAAATGCAGTTTTCAGCTGTCAAGCAGAGCAGCTGCTGCAGCAGGCTGGGCAATGCAGGCGGGCAAGCTTCACTCTGCCTGGGTGTCCTCCTACAAATCCTACTCTGGAAATGAGAGAGCTGTGCCTCGTGATTAAAATAACATTGCTGCATACTTTTTCAAAGTGGAGCCAGCATGAAAATGTGGGGGAAGTTAAAAGTTCCGTCAGGAAGAGGAAAGGACATTTTTGATTCTGCTTTAGTCTGTCTTAAGCCATAGGTGTCACCAAAGGGTGACATTGATTAAAAACATTGATTATCTGGCTTCTCTATCAGAACTCAGAGCAAAACTGGAGTTAAGAAGTGTCACAGGTATAAAAGCTAATTTTACTTTAGACAGGACAAAGATGATCTAGTGTTTTAGCTAGAAATATTGTATGTTTCTAGCAAATGTGCATGTTTTTTTGCTGTAATATGATGGGGGAAATGATCATTTTGGGCATAACACACAGAATACTGTTCCCGTGTGTATCTTGAGCTGTGGGAATGCTTTTTGATCTTTAATTACAGACCATTGGCTGAATAATGTAAGAGGTTCATATTATATAGATACATAAAGCCTTATTGGTACGTGCAAGAAGAGAGAGTTTAAACTGTGGGGTATTTTTCCTCTGGCTTTCACTTGGTTAATCATACAAGTCCAAGATTTCTCTTAAATGAGTAACTATAATAATGTCTGCATAGCAATGTTTTTATTACTATTTAGAGTTGTTTCATAAAAGTCAAGTACCTTCCACTTGGAAGCCAAACTCAAGATATGTGCTGTGCTCTGCCTATGTTTCTGCTCTATCCATGTGGGTTTCTACCTTGGGTATATGCCTGTCTTCTGGATGCCCAGTGTCCCATCCTGCTGTGAGTCCTGGCTGCAGCTGGGCATCTCCCTACAACAGGGACTGGGAAATGCGTCACGGTCCCATCAGACATGCAACGTTGTAGTATGTATGGCTCCATCTCTGGGTTTCTTTCTATAACTTCAGCATCATTTTTAAACCTGTGAGATTCATGTTCAGTGCTATAGGAAGGATTTTGCCAATTACACGTGGACCTTTCAGGAAATATTTTTATTTGACATTATAATTGTTTTGGCATTTGCAGCTCTTTGTGCAACAGTGAGCTAAGAGACTATAGTACAGCACTCGAAACCTCAGATCTGGCTAAAGTAATAGTAAATGGCTATTGCAGATTTACTTTGCTCTTGATTCAAGAAGGGATGAATGCTGGGAGACACAAATTTGAAAGCTCATCACAACCACATAAAATGGAAAAGCGGTCTCTGCGACATATTGATAGCTGCAGATGGCAGAAATGATATTTATTGCCATGGACAGTAAAATTTATATATATTAAAAAAATGCAAACTTCAGAGAACGATGGGAAGCACTGACAGGAAATGCCTTAGAACGAATTTCTGCAAGAAAAAAGTGGCCGGAGGAAGCAGCTTCAGTGAAAATGTTTTATTTGTTGTGATCTGGGGGCCAAATGATAGAGTACAAAAAAAGTCAATGTCTGAAATATCATTTCCCTTCCTCCAGTAGAAGTCACCTTAGCTTTGGCATATAACATAAATTTCTTCCTTGCATAGCTTTATAATTAGGAATATTGATATATTTTCAGAGAAGAGAACTATTTAACTGAAAGCTTTATTCCAGATAAAGCATACTGGAATGCCCTAAAATGTCTGGGTAAATATTGCCCTGTTCCCTTGAGCAAATAAAATTTGTATATCATTCCCCCATGTTGTCTCCAACAAGAACTTCAATATTTAAGAAGCCTAGTCAAGTATTAAGTGGAATACTAGTTTTTTACAGTAGAAGACTTAAATTGATGCAGGTTTTTGTTTAAATTATAGCTTCTCCTTTGGTTTTTCTAGCCGAATTATTGCTTTCTGATAGTGATGCCCAAACACTGGGAAACAGAACTGAATTATAAATAAGAAAAATGAGGTAGACTGCTTCAGTGCTGGGTAAACTGCTAGACATAATAGATACTATAGTTTAGAAATTTTGGAAAACAGGAATGGAAGAGGTAGGAGCTCCTTCATAAGTCCAGAGTTATGTAATTCTACTTAAAAAAAAAATCACATAATCTGCTCATTTTGAACATAGGTGTGTGCAATTTGTCTTGGGTCTGTCAGGGAGATGTGAGGAAGGGTTTACTTCTGGTTATTTCTTTGGTATAGCAGGTGGGGAAGCTGCAGAGAGAAGAGTTTCAACAAACTAAACTTGAGTTAAACATTCTCTTCAGAACTGCTTAATATAGAAAACTTGCTTTTGAAATGAACCTTAGCCAAGTTACTTTCTGCAGAAATATTTGGACATGTCAAATAAAGAAAATTAAGGAAAGCTCAATATTTTCAGCGGAAGTGAAAAAGTTTAAAATGTTATGAAGGTGGATGTGAGTTCATTGCCTGACAGACTGTAGTGGAGCATCTTGAGGAAACCTGGGTTGAGTGAGTGGCTCAGGAAGCAGAGTGAAGTGTTTTGGGGTCCCAGCCAGGCACTGAGGACAAGATGAGTGTATCCAAGATTTGCTAGCAGCCAGAGTGACCATGGGTCAGTGCAGTATGTGAGACAAGGAAATGATTTAATATATGTATTTGTCATATGTAAAAATACATGCATATATTTTAAATTTGGCTGAATTATTTGAAATACTAAAATATAGAGAAAGGGAGCTGTAAAGGCCAGAATCATTTAGGTTGGAAAAGACAAAAAACTTACAATAGAAAAAACTGATGAAAGAGTAGTTAGGGGAGGAGGAAAATATAAGGAAAGAAGCTGGCATTTCTTGTCTTATTTTGCAAACTTCACTGTGGTAGGTAGATGTTATAATAACTACACTCTCAGCTGCTTGTGCAAACTTGCAGGCTGTCACCCTAGCCCAGCTGAAGGGAACAGCAGAGCTCCTGTTGACTGGGGCAGACTCTGCTCCAAACTGTGTTTTTTTTCCAGCACTAGTCACAGCAAATCCCATGGGCCCCACTAGCGACTGCTCCGGGCTTGGTTCTGGCTCCCTCCCAGTTTTGGAGAGGAAGGATGGCACGTGGTGCTTGGCTGAGCTGACAGCTGTGTGTGAGATGGGAAGAGGTGGCGTGGCTGTGTACCTGTGAGATTTTGGAGGCACAGAAAGCCCTACATGTCATGATCATTTAAGCTGCTGTGCACTTAGCACTGAAAGTTTTATAGAAAGGCAGAATATACAATTCAATTACAACTGCTGCAATGCAATCCAAGTTGATCTAGTTTCTCCCACATGAGCTGACCACAATTTTAAGCTTGGCATAGCCTGAAAGCTTGAGGAATGTATTTCCAGTAATTGCCAGGCCACTTCATTGTTTCTGTGTATACATAAACACTAGGCTGTGATCATAGTGGTCATGCTTGAGCTGCTATCTGAAATTCACTTGTGCTATAGGGATTGACTAATCTGGTTCATACTGACAGCAGTTTCCATTTACTGTATTAGCTCTCTTTAGCTGTTGGTGCCGTGCGACTCCAGCTAGACTCAGAAAACAAAAACTGTTAAGAAGTACTAGGCTCATGAGTCATACAGCAGAAAACCCATGTGTCATCACAGGATCCACGACTTGTCAGCTCAGGAAATCAGCCTGAGTTGCAGAAGATTCATTTATAAGATGCCAAGAGTACCAAGCACCTGGTGAGGAACAACAGACTGACATTTAGTTTTTAATCATATGGCAGAGGAATAGCAGAGTTGGTCTTTTGCAGCCTCAAGACATGCTCTTACTTGGCATACATAAGCTTCTCTCTTGCTTTTTGTTTTTCTGAATGCTCTGTGTAAGAGAGTTAATTCCTAAAAGCTGTGTCCCTTTTTTTCCAGACAAAGTTCCCTGTGAAGTCAGTAGGTTTGGGCTTTTTTCTTATTTCAGCTTCAATCTATACAGCTGTTACAACTTCTTTAGTGCTGGGCACACTAAAGCTCCCAGTCAAAACTGGGTGCACGTCTTTATTCCTTTCTAGAAAATCTATTTCTTGGAAGTTTTTCTCAGGATATTGATTGCTGGTAATTTAATGTGTCTCAGTTGTAAAAAGTTGTTATGACAGTTTCGCATGCTATTGAAGTCTTTTATTTCCCTATTCAGAGACAGAAATGGAAGGTTTTTCCTCAATGGAAACTATAATATATAATTCAGCTAGCATCACCCCTCTCAGTTAGCCAGATGCTGCAAGTATCAGCAGTTGGACCATTATTTTAAAATACTCCTGCCTGTAATTATTTGACCTGTTCTTTGTTATACTTCCATAAAACAATCAGCCCAATTAAATAAATCTTTAGATAGCAGAGTCAAAATTTATGGAAGGGTGTGATTAACTACTTTGAATTCTGCACATAAAGTTAATCCTATGCTTAGGTGAGAAGTGGACAAACACTTGGGATCCTCAGCATCCCTTCCAGTCACATCACAGGAGCGAAGGTCTGTATATAACACAGAAATAAAGTGACCCTATTTCCTGCCTTTCTGCCAGCCCTGTCTCTGATAGCCTTCACTTTGCTAAGAAAAGCAAAACTTATCAGCCCCCTTGCTGTCTTCTACTGCTTCTCTCTTTTAGGTTGATCTCACTCTGTTGGGGAAGGTGCTTTTTTAGGCAATGTCTCCACGTTGCTGTTGATAGTGAGATGAAGACCACTGTAGGTTCATGGGCAGTACCTACTGCTTTTGTCTGGCTCCCATCAGAAAATAACAGGTTCTTTCTGCAAGTCAGTGTGACTCAAGAAGTAGAAATACCTGATGTGGAGACTAAGTGCTCTATGTAAGTATGTGAAAGAAGTTATAGAAGGAGGAGATGATATTTGTATTTGCTTTGCCTTGAGAATTCTGTACTGCATTATATACACTGTTGAAAAAATACTTTTTAGGTCACAAAGCCAAGTGTGCCTGACTTGAGAAATGTTAGATTCAAGAGTTACCCATGTACTCTTTACTCAGTGCTGGTAAGGGGAGCTTTCCCCATAAGCTGTCATTTTTATTAGCAGCGTCCCCATCCTGCCTCCCAGAGAGTCCTGGCTTCCTGCTCTCACCAACATTCACTTGCCTCTCCTGGTGTCTGACCATTGGTGTCTCAAGGCTTTCCCCCTATCAGTACTTGACTGCTCTCTTGGTTTGAATGAGAGGAGCAAGTTGAGGTGAAAATTACAGACCGATTGATATGAGAAGTTCCCAAACTATTTGTTGCTCTGGTTTATTAGTGGAAAACTTGACTTGTCTCTTCTGGGAACTGGATACAGTACTGTTGCAGTAGATAAGTCTTTTCTGTCTTCAAAATAGAGGTATGAGGTGGTATGTGATGCAGATGCCACTTCAGACCATGAGATTTTGCTCATTACCTTTCATGAGGAGGTTAGCACTGCTTTCCTTCAGCTGGCTTTCAAGTATTGTGAAGTAAAAGATGAGAATGTGCCACCCAAAGCAAACTGTGATTTATTCTCTAGTTAGTTGATATTGATGTGAAATGATCAAGTACATTGTTAGTGAAAGCCCAAACCTGGCATGATTTTAGTCTAGCTAAATTCAAATATACTGTTCTACAGAAACATGACAAAGCACTGCAGTGGTAGTTACAGACATACAGAATAAAAGAGAATTTATGGATGTGGGGCTTTTTTCAATGGCAAACAAGGGACGGTTTGAAAGAAAGGGGAGGATGGAAGACCTTAAAAATAAAGAAGCAATCCAACATTCCTTATGCAGAGAAAACAATTTCCATGCCTCTTATCAAAAATGTGTTAAATCAGCTAACATTGATATAACTTCAAGCAATTAGGAGCACGCTAATAATGATATGAGTCTTCAGCTGTAAATAATTACGCTGCCTCAAGGCTATGCTTTAATTTTTGGCTTGCTGTATCTATAAACAATAATCAAACTGCAAAGCAAGTTGTGTTGTTTTTGTTCACAATTTGTGAAATGATTTCTGTACCCTACAGTGATGCTGATGGCTATTTTGACCTTCAGGAACTCCGGCCTGTGAGGCTAAGAGCTAATGTGTACTTCCATCGATCTGAGTTACAGGCACACAGCAGGTTACTGTGCCTGTTCTTCACAAGTGCAAAAGCTGCTATCGTCAATCAGTGTGTGTTGTGAAAAGGGGGCTTGCTGCTGAGACTCAATAAATAGGGACATTAGGAGGAAATGTTATAATTGCTGCTACCCACATCTTGTTAATGAGTAATGTACAGTTAGACTCCATGCAATTGCAGCTAAACTGTTTATACAATTTATTCTTATGTTGCAACTAACATTTAACATAATGAAGTATCATAATTGCAGCCATTAAAGTCAAGATTAAGATTTGTTTAATTAGAATTAAGAAAATGTAGAATAGACTTTGAAAATGTAGGGTTTACTGGGTAGAATGTGCAGCATGTAGGGAAATTCAGAGGGTATTAAAGAGCTTTGTTTGTAGAAAACCGTGCTGGTGGGTTATGCTTCTTGTGTCACTTACCATGCTTTTGGAGCAGCTCTATTGCAAAATGAGCAACACACCAATGCAGGTATAAAGATGAAAACACAGCCTGGCCTTGAGTTCTGACTCTGTTTTTTAAATCCTCTGATCAAATGTAAAATGATATTTGTTTAGAAGGCAATGTGTATCCCTTCTATTAGAAGGCTTCCTATTTCAGTGTTAAATCATACCATCCAACTGTAGACCCTCAGTTTTGTCCCTGATGTAAATCTGAAATAAATTTGCATTAATGAGGAATTAAGAAGGGAATAACTCCTAAATATGTTGCAGAATGGTCACGTGTGTATAGTGTTTTAGGAATACAGTAAGTAATTGCTCTCAACTGTCTTAAAGCATTCTACAAATAGAAAGATTCAGGCAAGCACTAGCATTTGAGAAAAAACTGAGACTGGGTCCCTAAAGTAGAAACAGCATGAGATATTTGTGTAAAATTGCAATCATCTTTTGGAAGTGTAACAACATTCAAAGATGTCAGAAATACCTTAAGGCTTATAAATGGAATAAAGCCTTATGTCTGACTTCTGATGGAGCAGAGTAGACAATAGACTGGAACAGTCATGTTGTTTTTGACACAGCTCAATTAGCTGGGAAGAACCATTGGGTGGGGATGTCTCTCCTGTGGCTGCTATGTCCACAGGAAACACCACTACCACCATCAGTAACCTCACCTCTATTTAGAGGAAAGTGTTTTCCCATATAGCAATGCAAATAATGCTGTGGTTTTAGTTTGGTTGAGAAGTGAATGTTGATAATAGCATCTGTATTTTTAAAAAAAATTGCAATTTTTTTTTCTATTTTCCCATTGTGATTTTGAATTTTTTTTCCTCTAAAGGTAAGGGGGCAGAGTCTGATTAGATTTGGCACAGGCTGTCTAATTTGGCATGTAATGGTTGTTTTGTTTTGGTATACTGTGAATTCTCTTGTGAGTAAACTGCTGTACAGATCATAATTGTCCAATATATGATGCTCAGGAAAAACACAGGTATTTTTTTCTTTTCATTAGTTCTAGAAGCTATCAAGAAGGTATACTTGTGTTACATTCAGGTTGCATTTTCAACTTACTGACTAAATGTATTATTCTAAATGTTTTAATAATGGCATATTAAGAAACTCACTGATCATAAATGCTGTAGTCAAATGTGGTAATTTATGCAGAGAATAATTATTAAGGTGTCTGTAACAACTATCAAACTGCTCACCCTTAAACTCTTAAGCTCTGATTTTAGTAGTAGTTGTAGTAGTAAACTCTTAACATTCTAAGTTAGAGCCTGTTTTGCTTGTGTGAAGTAGTTAATAAACAGTTGCTTGTAATCCTTATCACAAAAGTCGGTGTTTTTTTTCCTTCTCTGAGAATTTTAGATCTATGTGTGGGCTCTCGGCTTTTAGCCAGAGTCAAACCATGACAAGATGACAAATAGAAACAAAGGCCAATTAGGATGATTACTGCTGTAGTGTCAAATGTAGATCAAATGAAGTTTTTATCATTCTTGTTTTCTCTGAAATAAATCACAACATAAACCTGTTGGTCAACATTCTGAAAAAAATGAACTTAACAACTGTGAATATTGGTATGATGTTGAAGGTTACTGGCAAAGTCAGTGCTGGTTATCTAAGATTTAGAAGCCCATTGATTCCTTTTAGAAGGATCTCTATAAATATGGAAAAAGATTGAAATTGATTTCCTCTTTTTTTGGGAGGGAACTCTTGTGCTGTAAGATAAGAGGCATATTCAAGTGTATTTGATTAAGCTTGCAATACACAGTGAGCTGTGCAGTCAGTGTGTGTATATTCTTGGCTTTCTTTCAGTATATACAAACTAGGAGCTCTGTGACAGCATTGTTAAAAACTGCTTTTCTAAAGTAAGATGAAACATTGCTAGTCTTGTACTCACACACGAGGCATGCACAGGTAACACGGATTCTTCCAGTGGCATTCTATTTTGCTGGAATGATTTTGTTTTGAAAGCTAAGGAGCATTTATAGTTCTGTTGTCTGAACTTTTGAAGACGTACTGGAATATCTCCATGGTTCTTTAAAACCCTCTTTCACCTTACAATTTATTTCAAATTATCTTTCCTGTATGGAAGGCCCAATTCTGAACTGGCTTTGAAAACAACCCACCTTTTCTTCATCACCTGTTAGTTAACTTTCCCTTTCTACCCCAACTAATGATCCATGGTACCACGCATGCTGCTCTCGTAACATCCTTGCCACTCTCATGTAAACAGCCAGTAGGAAGCCTAAAGCTTAGGGTTACCTGGAAGAGGACTGGAAACAGCTGTCTGAGTTATCAAATGAGACCTTGGTAATCACAGACAGTGCATGACTGAAAATTCAGAGAAAAATGCCATTTCCGAGTGCCTGTAATTATGGAGTGCTAAGATGCTGTGATGTATCCATCTTGAAAGCTATAAAGACTGATAAGATGCACTGAAGTGTCCTAGGTCCCTGTAATAGCAGAGGATTTTTGAAGGTGGGTTATCCTGGTGGATATAGGCAGGGACAAAAATTACCTCACATTAGTCACTATCAAATGGACCTAAGGGAATTTCTTTCCTGAATCTAACCTTGGTGATATGGTTAGTCCTGTGTGAGAAGAACACATCAGGCAGTTACCCTGAAGATTTTTAACAGCACTAGGAGAACCAATAGACCTTGTCTTCACCCATAGAATCTCTTTTCTTCTTCCTCCTCAAAAATCAAGCTAGTCATGAAACAGAGGAGGAGAATAAACACTGCCTTTGCCCTCTCATTTGTTTTCAGCTGGCAACTGATAGTTTTACTTTAGAGTACTCCAGATTCCTTATTTAAAAAAAAAATTTGTTCTGTAGCTAAGGCAGATATTGTAGAGGTGAAGTAGACACAAAAATGGTATTCTTTATAAATCAAGATGTATTTAGTCTCTTTCTTTCTGCTCTTTGGAGAGGACCCTTTACTGGGTAGAAGAGATTCATTGTGTTTTACTTAGCAGAGGCCTTACTGGGATTTACTTTCTTCCTCAGTCGCACTGTGTTTGTTTTTGTGGAGTTAAAAATACAAAAATAATAAGTTTGATGCAAATTGTAACACCATGAAAGCTATTGTGCCAGAGTAGGTAGCACAAAGGGTTTCCAGCTGGGTGCTACCCCTCTGAGCTGTGTTGTTGCAGCTCTCTTTGTCCATGGCGCCCGGGATGCCGGTGTCCTCAGCTGACTCCAGCTGAAATGGACAAAACAGCTCTTGGCAAGTCTTCATGTCCCACTGCAAGGCTGTGCCTGCAGCCAGAAGGGGATGCACAAAAATTAACTAATCCATCCTGCCCCTTCCTCAGCCAGACCTCTGTTAGCACTCCATGAAAATTAGGGGGTGTAACCCTTGTCACACCCTGTGAAATTGTTCTTGTCTTTTATATCTCATGAAAAAGTCAGTTTTCCTTTTGGTAAACTTGGCCATCTGTCCAAAATACCATAGCGCAAAAAATATTTGTCGTCTTACAGCAGGAAGGAAAAATTAAACTCTGTTATAGAATGTCTTTTTAGCTGGCAGTCCAATGATAATGACTGCGGAGAAGAAATTTTAGTACTTCCTAATGATTACAGGTTTATAGTTTCATAATTATTTAATGCTTGTTAGATATATCTATTTAAGTACCCTTCTTCTGATGTAAGATCTCTTGCTAAGCTAATTTGGAGTGACTCCCTGCCAAATCAATATCAGTCTTCTGGCAAATATTATTAAATATTTGTTTGATACCTATTTACAAGTAGGAAAATAATTTTGCTGCCAAGAGATTGTAAATGTGTGAAAAAACATTCTGACAGCTTACTTCACTCACTGTCTACAAGCTGGCGTCTGCATGCCAAAGTTGGAAGACTAAGATGAAGAACATAATTAAGGAAACATATGAAGGCTAGCACAGGGTTTGAGATTAATTAGCTGCGCGTCAATAATCTCATCAATATCCGATTAACAAATGACACATTGCCCAATGAAACATATTGATTCATTCACACTCCACACTGTTAATAAATTGAAGCTGCTTTGCTAAATGAGAAAGCTGACAAAATAATAGCTTCCTAATACTTCTTCAGTATTGTGATAAAAACATAAAATTAGCCCAAAGTATACTTAATTTAGCAGCCCTGTCACTACACTTCTGAAGCTTGTTAGCATAATAGTGGGGAAGATTTTTTTTTTATAGCCTAATTGTTAGAATGGGTACATTAATACATGGATGAATGCAAAATTAGAAATGGAAATGTTATTTGTTTGTTTGGAACAGGATTCTTAGGTGTTGTGTTTTGGTACAGGTGATTTTCTGTAAAATATTGGGATTGGAGTTTTAATGGACATTTTTTGTTAAATATTATAAAGTATTGGTCTCTAAGCCTAGTGTCCAAAATGCCATTTTTTTTGTCACTGGTATTTGTTCTTTCACTCACTTAAGTAGAAGCAGTATCAATATTTTGCTCTGTGAAGACCAGATTAAAAAATTGTGATTTTTGATGAGGAAAATTCAGAAATCTTGAAGAAAGCAGATGTGAAAGTAAAGGAGCCCTGTTTTCCTTCTTATGCCTTGAGACACCTAGTGTGCTCTTGCACAAAAGAAGCTATTCATAAAAGTGTGAAAAGTGTCGGCAGGTAAAATGTGTCATTTACATGTCTTATTAAACTGTCCGAAGTATTCAAAACTACAGAAAAATTCAGGAGCATAAAACACTGATAGTGTGTTTTTGCTATGGAACTAATGCTGCCTCATTGGTTTCTTCAGGTATTTGAAAGAATATTGTAACAGGACTGCTTCAGTAGCATCTTGTACTGGGTGTGCTATATTTCAACAAAGTGTTTATTAGAGGGATAGAACAGCCACTACAGCTATCAAGATCTGGACATGGTTTTGTTCTGAACAGAAACAGGAAAAATCCCTTCTTGTGGTTTTGTGGATGGGAATGTCCATGAGCTGCTCAGTAGGAGCAGTGAGTTTTTTTTTCCTTCCAGCTGGGTGAGGAAAGCCTTCCCAGTGACCTTCTTTCCCTCTCTCATACGCCAGCTACAGATCTCTGGCTCATTTGGTGCGAACCTGTGCTGCTACCAAAACCCAGCTGTGTTCCAGCTAGTTGTAGTTGCTCTGGGGTTTGAAGGATCCCACTAGTTCTCCTTGCTGTCGTCCACCAAGCCCCATGGGGCTGTGACAACCTAGGGTGACTTGCCAGCTCCTGCGCTGGTAGGTGTCGTCCCTGTTGGCTCTGGGGTACGCAGTAACAGTGGGTGGCAGGTGTCATGAGGACGTGAGATGCCCTGGGGCGACAAGACACAGAGTGGCAGCTCTGCTGGCTTGCTGCCCACCCACCCCACATTGGCAGGGAATGGCTGCTGTGACCCCACCCTGTGGTGCACTGCCTGTTCCCCCTGGAACAGGGCTCAGGGTCAGGCTGGGAAGAGGATCACTCCCCTGCCTGCTACCAAATTGCTGCTTGTGCCTTAAGGACAGAGCTGTGGTGTGTGCAGACCCATGTGTATCTCTGTGGCCAGATGTTGCAACCAGGATGGTTTTGCTGTTAAGGGCTACATTTAGTGGGTGATTTAGAAACCTGTGTGCATATGAAGATGTTCTAATTCTTCGAACAGTAGTCAGGGTGTCTGGCCCACCCACCCCACACACGTGTGTACACAACACATGTGTACACAACACATGTATACATGAATAAAACCTTGTCTCAGACTTGCTAGGAGAAAAGAGTGGTTGCTTTAAACTTTCAAGTTATCTGGGCCATTTTCTAGGAAATTTGAAGGATTTGAAATCTGTAGGCGAAACCATTTGCTTTACTCTTAATAATTACAGTGCTCTCATAAGACCTTCATGAGTCATTGTTATGCATTCAGAAAAAGTTAACTCTTAGACCTCACAAAAAATTTTATGACTGTGACTAGAAATTAGTGATTAAAAAGGCTCATTTCAGTACTGTTCTGTTGTTGAGGATTGTTCCCCCACAGTGTGAAGTGCTATTTTCCACACAATTTTAAATGAACTAGCTAATGTTTGATCCATGTGTAGCTGTCTCTTAACTGTCATTAACTTTTTAGGGCGCCATGATATGCTGAATAGCTTGGAACAACTAATGATTTTATTACTAATCTTAATATTTAGAGTTCCCTGTGGAGTCATGTATGGTTCTTAATGAAACCATTATTTACAGGATTAAAATCTCTTGGCGGATTTCTTTTCTTCCCACTGCACTGAGATTAACACATGCTTACAGTCCATTTTGGGATATGCGCTTTATGTGAGGTATAACACTTGTTTCTTTAAATGAATAATCTCTAAAATATCAACAATCAGAAATGCAGTTTACCAACTCCTACTCTAGATCAATTAAGGATAGCCTGCTACTGCAAACTGTTATTTGATTTGATTCTATGTTGTTTTAGGACCAATCCTTGTAATAAGTAATTATTTGAACATAGAAGTACTCCTGCCAAAGCAGGGATTTTGGCCCCTGCATTTATAACAGTAAGTCATGAAGGGTGTCCCAACATTGTGGGAGTGTTAGATGGTACTATTAAGGGCTTTATCTGAAATGAATACATGAATAGATGTTTAGTTATAGGAAAACAAAAAGAATGTCCTATTGGGTCTCTGGCTGTGTTTACAGCCTTTGGCAGTCACTGGGTAAGAATTTCATTTGGTGCAAATTCAGTTTCACATTAGGAGATTTTCAACACTAGTTGGTATGATATTAGCTAAACTTATATCATGTTTCTCATACACCCACTCTTTTAAAACTTAACCTGAAAGTACCTTGCTTTCACAGATATCCTCAGTTTTCTGAAGCTCTCATATTAAAAAGCAGTGATTTGAGGTTTGTCTTCAGGCTGAAAAGGAGCATTTTGAGAACTCTCTGGTGTTGTGTAACTCCTTGGATGTGATGTGTGAATCTACATGACTGACATACCTCGCTTAAGAGAAGTCAGTGGTGACCATCTGCATTTTCCACTGAAAGCAGTATAAAGTTTCAGGTCCTTCTGCTGTCTCGTGATGGGAATGCTTTGGATGCCTTGATTAGATACAAATCATAGTAATATCTCTCTCTATCATGTAGTTGAGCAGTAACCAGGAATAGTAACTTCTCTGACGGGCACATGTCCACTAGGTATCATGAATGGACTCAGGAGCAGTTCAGTCAATAGCATAGCTCCTGACAATAGTAGCAATATTTCAAAAGCAGTTAATAAGGGCAAGGATACACGTCTGCCTGCAGGGAATGATCCTCAGAAACCAGCAGGAGGAAAACCTAATTGGAATTGTCAAAATAAGGAGGGAAAAAATTAAAAATAAAAAATCTATTGCTATTAGACCTACAGCATGCTAAGACCTGAAGGAAAACTAAGTGAAGCTTTTGAACTTTAACTAGTGACTGGAGCTTTCTATCATTTACCTGACAGTCTCTCAGTGAAGCTTGTTGTGCTACAAAAATGGGGATCTAGCAGCTGCTTTCTTGTGCAACACCTTTTTCTTTTTCTTACCCGATCTAGTTACGATGCATATAAATATCTAGTCTTTCTCCTAACCCAGCCATGGTTCTAGAATTATTTTAATTTTTATGATTTAGGCAGCCAACTTGTAGAAGTGTGCTCTCTCCCCTTCTTTGATCTGGACTTGTATGGAACATCCAGTTCTTCCTACTCATTTCATCTTCATTTTGAAAAGTACTGAAGACAGAAGTGAACATTCAAGAAAATCAAATTAGTCCCAGAATTGGCACTGCTCCTTGGTTTCCCATCATGCGAAATAGCTAATAGCTGCTAGCATCTCTGAAATTTTTCCTTGATGTGTTTTTCCAAACTTAGGGACTCCCTGGGGAAGTGGTGATATGTGTGTATTCAAAGGCTTTGCTGAGCTTCTCTTCCAGGAAGGATTCTGCCTGGTTTTAAGCCTGTGTAAACTTGTATCATCCACACTATCTCATGACAGGACTGCTTAGCTATGCAGCATGTAGGAAGTGCTCCTCTTTATTTCAGACCTACTACATGTTAATTTCATTGAGTGACCAGTAGTTCTTGCATTACAAGAAACAGTGAACAATGCTGTTTTCTCCAAACCTCTTGCTGTTTTATAGATGTCAGGTGCCCCCTCAGACCTGTTTTACAGGCAAAGAATTTCAGACCTATGGAGTTGTTTCTTAGCTAGAAACTATTCAATATCCTTGATCTTTCTTTCCTCCTTATGTACTTTTTCTAGCTTTATTGCACCTCTGTCTGTGCTCATGCTTTCTACTCTAGCTGTGCATCAGAGGTTGATTTGACAGTGCAGAATGAGACAGTGGCTATTGTCTCTGTAGTAATTGGCAATAGGTTACCAGACTTCCTAATCACAACCTCTGTTCAAGAATCTATGGCACAATGTTTCACCTGTTCTATATCCAGACTGGTTTTGTAATTCATCTAAACAAAGAGTCCTTTGCATTTCTACTGCAGTTGTAACTGTAGTTTTGTGGTTTCTATCATCTTACTCTTTCACCTCTATCTGTTGTTTTTGTTTGACACTGGAATGTCCTGATGTATTCCATTGTATGCTTTGAACCTTAACTCGTTAGATCAGACCATAAGTTTGGCAATGGTAATTTGGACAAAAGAAGGAAAAAAAAAAGCCCTAAGCTGCTCTTTCTTTGGGAAAAGACTTTTCTAAAAGTGAGATAAATTATTTTTTTATCCTTTTCTTTCTTGCTGCAGGGAACATCAGGATGGTGGATACTTGACACTCCCTCCTTTTACTCACTTCTTTCAGGCATTTCCAGTATTCTGGGCACAATCAATTCCCTAATTACTTAATGCTGTTGCTATTGCTTCATCTGTACTATTTTCAGGGGTAAAGGCTTCTTTTGGGTTCAAGTCCCAGCTTTTATGCTTCATGCCATGGTCTTGCTAATTCCAGCTGTACAGAGCTCACCTTTGTGGCCTGCCTCTCATCTTGAACCTGCTAGTTCTTAAGTCAACAAGAAGGAAAAGATGCCATGTATGTCACATCCCAATCTGAATGACAGATAGGAAAAGGATGTGTGATGATGCTCTGTTCCTACAGGCTTCAAAGTTTTCTCTAGGGACAGTTTTTTGTTATAGTTCTATAACTTCCTGTGCTATAAGACCAAGTGTGGGGGTACACTTTGCCTTCCATCAACGAGTAGCACGACAGTGGTGGTGTGTTGCATGGGGTTGAAAGTTGAGGAAGAAAGACTGAATATGTTATGATGGTACCAGCAAATCCTGTGCCTAGCTAGGGACTCTAAGGAGGGGTCCCTTGCTTTTAATTTTTTGTCAGAAGGCGACCAGTCTGAAGTAATCATAGAATAATAGAACAGTTGCAATTTGAAAGATCATCTAGTTTCAAGACCCCTGCCATGGGCCAGGACACCTTCTACTAGCCCAGGTTGCTCAAAGCCCCATCCAATGTGGACTTGAACACTTCCAGAGGTGGGGCATCCACAGCTGCTCTGGGAAACCAGTGCCTCCCCACACTCACAGTAATGAATTTCTTCCTAATACCTAATCTAAATATACCTTTTCATAGTATGAAAACTGACTGAGGTTGACAGTTATTGTTTTGTTCACTGATACTGGGCAGTAAGAGATGGGAATGGATGAACCAGTTCTATATATAGGAGCTTCAAGAACCTGTGCTGAGGAGTCCATACTGCACCTCAGGTATTGTGATTGTCTCTGTTCTCCAGTTGCAATATGGAGTCTGGAAACTTTGACACATGCCCTTCTACCCTCCTTCTTTTAGCTCAATTATAAATGTTTTGGGAAATGAATGTCTCTTCCAGAGTGTTGTGCACCAAAGTTGTTGGCATAGGCACTAATACATATGGTGTTTCTGGGCAGACTTGTTAGATACATATACAACACCACTTGAATTGATCTAAAGCTAATAGAGTAAGCAGCAGAAGTTCATGGTTTCCTTCATGTAAACTCTGGCTTTTGTGCTATGCAGCCTTTTTGGTGGTAACTCACTGAAATGGTAATTCTTAGAATTAGACACTCAAAACAAAAGGCTTGTTTTTAAATAACCAAATCCAGCAATCATAAAGAATGTAGCTTTTGAAAAAAAAGGTCTTGTTTCCTTGAATCACATTTTCCTGCTGGTACTCAGCCCTTTATTGATGACAGATAGAAAAGGCTGTTGCTTGTGTTAGTTGTAAACTTCTCTTTGTCAGAGCTCTTTCCACCATCTGTCATTGCATAACTGTATGTTCCCAGGTTTGTGGCTGTAATGTGTTTTTGCTGTTTTGTGTACAGTACGTTACAAGTTATAAAAGCTTGAGTAAATAATTCATGTAAAAACCTTTGTAAATATTGTCAAACTGCGGAATAAATGATTTACGAAGAGGTCTCTTGGCTCAGCCTAGCAGCTTTATTACTGTAACTTGTTTTGTAAACAACCTCCTCCCCCCACCCTGTATTTTTTCCATCAAGTGTCTTTGTGTAAATTCTATTGCTAAGCACTACTTAGATGCATTTCAGTTATCATAAATAATGCACTATCAGTGCTTTAACCACCTGGAGACTCCATTCAGAAGTCAACCAAAGGTGTAGTTTGGGTGAGACCCTTAAGGGAACATATTTTCAGTGCAAGTAGAACAGTTTACTTCCCACTGTTTTCATAGCTGGAGATGGCTCCATCTCAGCTGGAAGACTGTTTTCTGGTACACCTCAGGTTTGCAGAGATCTGGTACCTGTGCTTCAGTTCGTGTCCTGTGGATATTCTTCAAATTGTGTTGTACAAATAGATCGAGACCTAGGATTATGAGAAGTAGTCCTTAAAAACACTCAGGTTTTTTTTTTTGACTAGCTTTTTAATATAGTGTTGTCTGAATGGTCAGAAGAGATGTAATCAGAAACATTTGTTGTAAATGAATAATATGACTTTGCTTTGACGTATTCATGAGCCCCTTGTTAGCCTTCTGAAAACACAACTGAAAATGAAATGTTCCTTCAATAATAGTGGAATGGGAAAATGTGTTACATCTGAGTCCTTATGGGCAGGCATAATTGTGTTACTACATGTGCTTGTTCTGAGTTTGTTCTATGAAATACAGGCACACTTGACAGACACCAAACCACTGGTGAACAACTACAGTGATCATGACACTTGAAGCTGTGGGTGATCCGTGTCATCATACTGACTCAGAATTTGAGCTTAGGCTTGAGCCACTAAGTCTCTGAATATCCATATTGGTTACATGCTGGTTTTCGTGCTGGCTCCTGGATAGAGTGAGCAAATGTATTTCCCTGACAGCAAGACACAGCCATTGCTGGAAAGAGCACATCGAAGTGTTTTTGTGTTGCTGCAGGTAGGATAAACACAGGCTGTCTTGGGTGCCCTAGCTCTGCAGACTCAAACTGAGGAGAGCTGTTTGATGAGATGGACACAGCCAACTCATCTTCTGCTCGAGGGAGACATGATGTGCAATTATCTTGCCCAGGTACATGATGCAACTGTTGCAGAATAACTTTGCAAGCGTAAGGATGGTGTGCAGCTGGAGGATGTGACAACAGTTTTAGAGTGATACCAGGAACTGATGGAGTCTTCAGGGAAATGGAGCAAACAGATTTTGATGGCCTTCTTGGTAAGCTGCTCCCCTTGGCATGCCAACTCATCTCATCAGCCTCACCTCACCTGGCTCTGAAGTTCCATGAAAATAGACTATTCACTAAAAAACCCAGAGAGCTCCTGTTTGCATCTCTTGACCAGTTTTCTGTGCAGTAGTGCAATCCAGCATAAAAAAACCCTAAGAATTGTTCAAACAGATAAGCTCAACAATGTATGTATTCGAACACTCCTCTTATGGAAATGACGTTTTCAGATTTAACTGCTTTGAGGTGACTTTGTGCCAGACTGGTATGAGCAGCTTTTGATGGGAACTTACAAAGGTTTCTGACTCTGAAAAGGTGAAAATAATTCATTAGCTTTCTAATATTATGCCTAATATCAAAGTTATCCAGAAATGATGAAGTACTGCTTTCTGATTATAAAGATGGAATTTTTTACCTGTTTTAGGAAAGGAGTTGGCTATCTTTCGATGACTTATCTGGGTTCAGGGTCCAAGGAACAGAGCAACCAAACTTTCTCTGGCTTAAGAACTTAAGTTTAAGAACTAAAAGTCAGCTTCAGGAAAGAAATATTTTGGAAAACTTTGCAATGGATTTTGTGTATTTCTGTATGTCTGATATAATGAGGAAACAACTTCCTCCCTCTGGATTTTTAACCCTTATACAAATAGGGCTGTAGTGTTCCAGTGATGAATGTGAGTGCAGGAGGAAGAAGAAGCTGATAATGGCAACCTTTGATCACGTTCAGTTGAGGAAAGAAGAAATAATGGTGTGCCCTCTGTGAGTTGTTATGGGTAGTTTCCATAAAAGCTAAGCAAATGAAATCTGAGGGTCAATTAAACAACATCTTGTCTGTCTTCTTGTGTGCCAAGGACAATACATTGTTTGCTGTGAATAGGCCACCCCAGGGCTGGTCATGTGTTTTGGTAGAAATCATAGTTTTGTCAAACAAAGCAAAAGACATAATTATAGCTTTCTTATATTAAAAATGATTTTAATTATTATCGTGCATATCCAATTAGAAATTCATTAAACAGTTGCCATTAGAAGTTTAAAAGCATGAAAACAGCGAATGGCCAGAGAATTTGTACTGTAAAAAACTCATCCTGATTTGTGTCAGTAGCACCAATGGCAACAGGGATTCCTACTTCTTTGGTCCACATCCCCTTGTTTTTGTTTTTTTTCCTTTTTGGAAGACGGGCTTGAGGGGAAGAGAGGTTGGTGCCTCTTTTTTCATAGAGGAGAAAATCCTAAAAGTTACGCAGTCATAGATGTGGCCACAGAATAAAAAATTACTTTTGGGGGTGTAAATGATTGCACATGGTTAGGCATCAAATATTTCAATGTGCATTCTTGGTATTATCTATATTCCTTGGATGTATGAATTCTAGATAGTGTAATGTTAGATACCTGTGAAATGTAATAAATGGGTGCAGATTGAGAAGGGAGTATATGCTGTCTGTAGGAAGTTGATGGGATTCTGCACAGTGTAGGGTGGAAAGGAAAAAGTCTTTTTGAAAGATCGTTTTGTAGCTTCAATAAGCCTAAATCTAAAACCCCTTGAAATTTCCTTTTCTCTTTATGGTGTACATGCACAGGTATCAGTTGTTGTTTTCATATACAAAGTGATTGTAATCAAAGTTTTTGTTTTGGATGATTTGTTTAAAACTTCTGTTTACCTTTCCTGTTAGTTACTTTAAAACCTGGTCTGCTTCTGGTGGTGCTTTTCCTGTTAAAGTTTTATGTGATCTGCAGATTAGTACTTGGAGACTGATCTTTGTTTTGTAGTGCTCTGTGGTACTCTGACCTTCAGTGAAACCCGATCTTACTGCGGAGTTGCTCTGTGTGTTGCCACCTTGATGCTGCTGCATTCTGTGGTCATCTTCTGCTCTTAGACATCTCTGGAGACTGGAGAAGGCATGTTTTAAATTATACCTTGGTTTTCTGGGTCTTCCCTGTACTTCTTGGCTGATGGTCTTGTCAAAATCACCTTTGTTTCTCTCTATTGCATTGCTAGGGTTCACTGTAGGTCCCTGATAGAAAGGGGCTTGCAAGCACCTCTGCAACTCTGCTGGTATCAGGACATATAACCCTTCTTATACCAGTGACCTAGGCATGCTGTGATTTGACTGAGATGCTTTTTATGTCTTTATCTCTGTGAAATAGAAATGAATTCTGTATGAACTGGGAGAGAGCTCTTTTTGCACTTCTGTTGAGATTGTTTACAGATAAATCTATTTGCTTCTGCAACACATCTAGAACCCGTGTTTCCCTGAGGAGGAAAACACAGGCAAAACTCCATCACTTTGGATGAAAAGATAATCTCTGTGCTTACCAACTATGCAGACTGAGGCATTGCTCTGTTTGGATGCAATTCTTGATTCTAAGGGGTTATACCTGTGACTATGTCCTGTAATACTATCTCATTTTGGACTTTCTTGCATTTCCTCTCAAACTGCTTTGTTTTGATGTTTTTTTAATGTCTAAAGTCTCAGGCAGGGTCCAGTAACTCATCGTGAGAAGGGCAGTACACAGCAGCAAGCGTTCCCTAATCCCAAGCATTTGCAGTCCAAGTATTAGGAAAGAGGTGATAGATAAATAAAGATGAATAAAACAAAGGGAAAAAAATTCTTCACAAAGTAGGTATGGTACATCAGTAACCTAGTTGTGGACTGGATTTTTAACATGCATTACAGCAATCCAAGTTTCAGTAATATACTATTGCTATTATTCTTTTTTTTCTTATTATTGCTTTTCTGGATTGTAACTAATGTGTGCTTGACAACTAAAATCTTCATGTTTAAGGTGATGGACTGTATTTTTTTTGTCTGGCCAGTGGAGGAGGACATGGAAACTTATGGAAATACAGGGATAATTGGTGTCTTTATTTCATTTTCCAAATATTTATCCAGATTGAATTGGACCCTTAAATTTTGAGTGGATGACTTTATCAGGGAGGAATTGTAAGTGAGATGATGTCAGCAGAGTATCTTGCACAGTTAAATCCTCTGGGCAAGACTTGTTGCCACAAGCACCTTTTATCTCTTCCCCTGTACTGAAGAGAAAGGTTGCAGTGACACAGAGCTGTGAGAGACACCTTCAGCTTTCAGCTTACAAAAGCTCTGTAATATAAAGACAATCTAGAGCATCTACAGGGTGTGCAGTATCAGCTGATGCTGTCAATGGACTATGGCAGAAAGCCAAAGCTGTTTCCCTGGCACATCTTCCCCCATTTGGGTACCCAGAAGAAAAGAGCTAGTAGGAACTGAACATCCTTCACTATGCCTATAAGTTGCTACAACAAAGCATTTACAATGGGAGTGTGTTTCAAAGACTACATATATACATTATAAAATATAAAAAGGATTGTATATGATAGCTGGCATGTTGTAACCCCAGTGACTCACTGTTTCTTTCCTAAGAAGACAAAGTTGTTGGAGTCACCTTCTGTGGCTGCCTGAAAGGCACACCTTTGTAGGTCCCACCTGCTGCTCACTTAGCACTTGATAAAAATCTCCCCTCTTTCTCCTCTCTCTGCCATGAGCCAAGAAACATCCTGTCACTGCTGGTTCCATGTGCCAGGTGGATGGACACTGCAGGAGGTTTTCATCATGCTGCTTATCAGCTACTTCTACTTCATGACACAAATATCTTCTCACTGTCAAACCCTCTGGGAGAAATTACCTTCAATTATTTCATTCTGTGTAGGTTATCCAGATGCACTCTGATAGCACTGCTATCACGTTTATTTCCCAAGTAGCAGTAATCATTATTGAAAAGAAAAATTAAAAACTGTTTGAGAGTTCATATTTAGACCTGCTTTCCCACTCTTTTAGGCACAAGATGACGGCTTAACATTATTTTCTTTACCAGATTTTTTGTCAGACTGAGTTCTGGAGAAGAGCATCTTGTCCCATGGAGGAGCTGGAGAGGTTTCTAGTGCTGACGGATTTGCTCTGGCACCTGATGTGCGTGTCAGCAGCCATCTCATCAGGGGGATGTGGACGTCACTGTCACCATAGAGACAGCAAGGAGGATTTGGTTTCAAAAGGTGAAGAGAAGCTGGAAATTAGGAAGGTAAGACTGGGTCTGTCTCTCAACTCATGAGGGATTTTAAAATGATGCTATATTTTAAAAGGATGCCACAGTAGAGGAATGCTCTACTGTATATTTATACATATATGTAGATATGTGCATCTAAATATTCCTACCTATGTGTATATTGACATGAACTCTTTTGAATAGACTTGAGTGCAAAAGAATGCACTGCAGGTTTTTAAAAGAGTCTGCTAGTGTTCTGCTTGTGCTCTTCCAATTAATTTTTCTTTTACAGGTGGTGTAAAAAAAAATCTTGTTCTGCTTAAATTTTATTTCAAGAAATCATAAAAAATTCGCTACCTCAAGATTTTCTGTTTTGGAAAGGGGCTGAGTGAGCCGCGTTGCAGATGAATGTTGTTCACTTCTTCCCCTTTTCGTGATCTTCTGTTGTGCTCTAGCAATGATACGGACATAAAACAGTGGTGAGTGTTGACAGGCAAGGTAGGGATCAGTCATGAGCCATTGTTTAACCACATGAGACTTTTAAAGCCTGGGCCTACACTGGTCCAGGACAGCTTGCAGATTTCTTTCTGCCCACTCTTGTATCAACAGTTAAAATTGCCCCTCCTGAGGGCTTATCCCATCACTTGCAGATATAACCTCAGTGATGCATGGACTTGTTTAAAGCTCAGTTTGCATGCTTATAATCCCCAGCAGGATGTTGACCCCAAAAGGATGTTTCTCATGCCCTGGAAGCAAAAGATGACTTTGCAGGTATGACTCTGAGAGGAGTGATGGCAAGGAGGAGTCCATCCAACAGAGCTACAGATGAATTATTGAGTAATGCCATATAAGCTTTACTGCAGAAAGGGTAGTAGAAGACTCATAAAAGACTTTGCCTGCAATGCTGTGCAGTGCTGGATGCCACTGGAGAGGATGGGGCTGGTTGCATGCTTCTGATCTTGGGCCAGGGATGCTCAACAGAGCTCTTGAGCTCCTCTTGTCTCTGCCCAGCCTGCCACAGCTCCAGCGGGAGCATAGCAGGTTTTTTAACCATGACACACTTGTCTTGACAGCTGGAGGAAGTCTGGCAGAGGAGCCAAATCTATTGGCTTTGTATCAGCTCTGGGGTATCTCTTCTGGTTTGGGAATTCCCCACTGGGGAGGTACCACTCCTGTTTGGAACAGAGCTCAGATCTCAGCCCCTGGGGCTGTCCACTCTGGGAGACGGTTTTGGCAAGGATAAGTATTTTTTGCTATTTTTAAGTCTCTCTGATTTTATAAATAGCTAAGTGACAAGTAATATTTTGGTTTTCACCCTATGGCTGAATTTTATGCAGGGATGTTTGCATGTGTGCGTAATTCCATTTGTATTTATTATTCCTACTGCTGTCGTCACTCACACGTTTTCTGCAAACAGAACAAAAGGCAGCTCCCTTTGCAGTCAGATTATGGTCCAACTGCTGTGCAAAGACAGTGGAAGTCACAGAGAGCGCCTGGGGGGCACAAGGAATCCTTGAGATAACATTGCTTGGGTTTCTCTTGTTAGACCTCTATAAACCATGGTAATACATGGAGGCTTCATGCTAATAAGAGGCAGCTAGGGTGTATGTAAAGAACTGAACTGTCTATTTACATGCAGCTGGGGTTTGCATTTGTGGGGTACCATTGTTGGGACATGTAGCTGGCTGACTGACTTCTGTAACAAACTGCATTTTTAACTGATTTTATCTGATGACTGCTGCAGCATCTTGTCTACTCAGATTTTAGTCATTTGCCTTGACTTCTACTTTAGGAACCTTCTGACCAAATTGATCTTTGGTATTGATATGAAAATCTGTGCTGGTGAACTTTCAGGTTTGACTCAGTTTCTGGAACCAGTCTATGTCTCAGTTTATGGTATGCTCTTGTCATTAATCATTTGATCATGCTTTTTAGGGAACATAGAAGCTGTCATTATGTTAGATACAGAGTTCATCCAGTTCAGTTGCCTGTCTCCTGTGGTGGTGGTCTCCAGCTGTTTCAGAGAAAAGAAAAAGAAATCCTGCATTAGGCAGGAAGAAGATAATCTGTTATTCTCTCTAAGCTCGGATAGGAACTTTGCTTTCTTCGACAGACAAACCATTATCTGAGAATTTGATTACCAATTAAGGTTATTACAAAGCCAGATGTTAAGAGAGGAATTGAATACCAACATTATCTAGGGAATCTGATCTGAAAGATTTTACTGATGTAGAAGCCACTGTCACTGAGTGACAGCAGAAGCAGGAGGACTGGACATAGATGGGCTTGATGTCCAGCCTAGAGCCCTGAGCTTGGCACATTCGATCAGTTGCTCCTCAATTAGAGGGGATAATTAGCCACTCTTCTGGTTGCTCATCCCCTACAATCTGCTCTTGCCAAGCAAGTATATGCTTTATCTGCTGGTGGGAGAATTGGAAACCATACCTGTCTTAATAAGCACTACTTTTTTTTTTCCCTGCTCTTGTTAGTGGTGTGGGTAATATAATTCCTCTTCTGTGTATAATACCTCTCTAACAATGCTTCCCACTTGACAGCATGTGTGAAGTAGTCAAGACCTTCATCTGGAAATTATCTAGTAACAACATATTTTTTCTTCCTCCCTACAGTAGGAATATTTATACGTATCAGGTTTATGCCATAGTCTTACGAGATGGTACAAGAAGTACAGCAACAGCCGCTATCTTGGTTGTGGTGTTATTCTGTGATATTGTCACTTCTTCATAAGATTTTGAGGTTTTCTTTGTCTCAGACTGTAGAGATTGACTGTAGTTATGTTTTGCTTTGAGGATGAGGGAACACTTGTCTGCTATCATTTCACTGGGTTTGCTAACATGTAGTTAATTTACTAATTTATGTTGAAAAGGTAAGCAAAAGACAACGTGATACTGATGCTGGGCATGATTTCAGAATATAGAGGTGTTTACTCACTGTCAGCATCTAAGGTGATCATTGTGATTATTGCCCAAATTAGATATTGCTCTCTTTCTACACGCTTCCATATACTGGGTTAGGTGCTTGCGTTTTTCCAATTGCCTCCGAGTTCAATCCTTCGAGTGTCATTTACGATACTTACAAGTCTATTTATTTTCACCTATGCTCATTCTATAAGAGGATGAAAAAGGCAAAATAATTGTTCTAAGTTCTTGGTGTTATCATGAGGGTAATACAACCTTTTTTAAATGAATCAGTGGACTTTGAGGAGTGTTTCCAAGTGTTTATAAATCCCGCTGTGTGTTGGCCTTTCTCTCAGACTGGGCTCCAGCCAGCAACGATAAATTTGCAGGCAATCCAGCTAGGATTTTTCCATGTGATAAAGGGAAAATGATGAGGAACTCAAAGCTCTGAACAGATGACTCAGTGCCTGTGGTGCTGAGTTAGACCTATCACTGTACCCATTGCAGAGGCATGCAGTCCACACCCAATTTCATCCTCTGCCCACACACAAATGTGTCATCTATCTGTGCATGACTGGAGTGCTCATATCAGACACGTTTACATGCCAAAATTGTGGGAATAGTCCTAAAAGGTTATTATTATTATCTGCTTTCAACTCTTCAAATATTTCTCTCCTCTCTTGTCATTCTGTCCCCTCTTTGGATTTATTGCCTCTCCTAGGGGGTCTGCTTGTGCATGTAGGTCTTTATGGGAGAACTGTATTTGAAGATCCATTTGTAAGTTGTGTCAGTTTAAGGAAAACTAGTGGGAGGGACCCAGTGAGCTAAAACAATATATGGAATATAAACGGATCACCTTGCTTAATTTGGATATAAATATTTTCTCTTAATGTCAAGTATTCCCTGAAAAGATTAGTTTGGATTAGTGGGATTGATAAAGGCATGTGCTCTTTGTTTCCATGAATAGCAGAGCATTAAAATGTAACTGTATCTGACATCCATATGCTAGAATCAGTTCAATTCTATGAAACTTAGTTCTATGAAATTCATTCACCTTCACTGCACTGTGTAGGAGAAGCTGTGATATCATCCAACTCATAGGAAAAAGGGCCTTTCTAAGCTAAAAGTATATGAACAGGTGTATTTTATGGTTTTATATTAAACTTGCAGATATGAGAGATGTAGCCTTCCATGGCCTTGGTCAGAATTTTAGTGTGTGCTTGTGCATATCTCTAAGATTAGGAACTCTAAGCAAGGTTCTCTGGGTTTCGGTTTTTTGTGGAGATTTTTTTGTGTTAGGTGTGTGTGTTTGTTTTTGTTAGTTTTGGGTTTTTTGGTTTGTTTTTCATTGTTGTTTTGGTGTTTTTTTTTTTTTTTTTTTTGAAAGTGTAAGGCCTCAAGCATCTCGCAGAGCACAGGACATCCAGAATTTCCTTAGGCAAAGTGTAATGTGAGTCTGTCTTAAAGCAAAGGTGGAAGCTGAGGCATGGTTCATGAGAAGGTGGTTTCTGAGCTGCTCTCACTAGAAGGAAAAGAGGAGATGTGATCTCGCATTTGGGAAGAGTTGTCCTACGCGCTGCTGACAGACCAATTGCTTTCTAATGCTAAACATCCTGGAGCTGGAGGAAAGAGTTTTTTTCTGTGGACCTGGGAAAAGAAGGGAATAGAAACAGAGGAAAAATCAGTTTCCCTATTCTCCTTTACCCCTCAGTGGACTAAGGGATCAGTGCCTTCTGAGGAAGGGATACATGGAGGCATTGTAAGGCATAACTGCAAGGTTTAGAGCAGTTATAAAATTTCTCTTGGTTCGCTTTCCTTTGTCTGCCAGTCCAAAGAATTCCCAAAGTAAACTGAAACCAGAAGATTTCAGAGTCCTACTTCTGAGCCGAGTCATGGCTGAGTCACATCCTGTCTTACCTGACATTGCACAAATGATCCAGAGAAAATGGTGTGACTCCTCTGGGGTAATTTAAATGAGAAGGTTGATTGCTGGCATGGATTTCTCAACATGCGGTACAGCAAAATACTTTTTTTTCAGAACTGCCAATAAAGGCTGATGCAGAACAAAGGAAGCACAGGCATTAATCTGGGATAATGATGAACAAGAGGTGGCAGGAGAATCTGAGAAGATTTGAGTCTTCTAGCATGTGACAATTTTTACTGGAAAGCCAGGAGCACAGGTTTGACTAGTTCCCAAATGAGTCAATTTTTTGGCTAGTATTTAAGAAACAACTTACAGTATTAATGGCAGCAATACAAAGGAAAGAGAAAGATCTTTATCATTCATTTTCACTTTGGCTTTAGTTAACTTTTATATATAAAAATATACATCACACTGTGTGGTTAGTCTCTGAGTTGAAATACCGTTACATAGGAACAGGAACAAGTAAGAGCAAAGCATTTAATTCCACAACATCTGCAACTGACAGGTGCCATTCCTCTCCTCAGGGGTCAGTGTTAGCACCAGCACTGTTAACCATTTTTGTCAGTTACATGGACTGTGAGACTGGGGGCAAGTTTGCCAATGACACCAAACTGTGCAGTGTGAGTGATGTGCCAGAGGGACCTTGACTTGGAAATCTTGAGAGATGGCCCTGTTCAAACTTCATGAAGTTCAGCAAGGCTGAGTAAAAGGTCCTGCACCAATGTCTAGACAATCCCAAGCACAAACACAGGCTGTGTAGAGAATGGACTGAGAGAAGCCCTGAGAACTTGGGTGTGTTGTTGGCAAGAAGCTCAACATGACCCTACAATGTGTTTTTGCACTCCAGAACACCAACAGCACCCTGGGATGAGTCAAAAGAAGTGTGATCAGCAGGTTAAGGGTCCCTTTGCTCTGATGACATCCAGCCTGGTTACTGTGTCCCGTTATGGGCCCCCCAACATAAGAAGGAACCTGTTGGAGTGAGTCCAGAGGAGGCCACAAAGATAATCAGAGGGCTGGAGCACCTCTCCTATGAAGACAGGCTGAGAGGCTTGGAGTTGTTCATCCTGGAGAAGAGAAGGCTTCAGGGAGGCCTTAGAGCAGCCTTTCGGTTCTTGAGGAGGCCCACAAGAAAGATGGAAGGGACATTTTACAAAGGGTTGTAGTGACAGGACAAGAGGTAATGGCTTTAAACTGAAAGATGAGCTTAGATTATATTTTGGAAAGAAATTCTTCACTATGAGTGTGGTGAGGCACTGGAACAGGTTGCCCAGAGCAGCTGTGGATGCCCACTCCTGAAAGTGTTCAAGGTCAGGTTGGCTGGGGCTTTGAGCAATCCGATCTTGTGGAAGGTGTCCCTGCCCATTGCAGGGGATTTAGAACTAGACGATTTTTATGGTCCCTTCTAACCTAAACCATTCTATAATTTTTTGAAATGCAGAGGTTTAACTTAATACACTGTTGTGGTTTTGAACGTGGCACTATCACTACCAGCAGCCTGTGATGTTTGAGGTTTGAAGTACACTCTCTTCTTGAATGTAACAATTGCTGGGAGAAATTGCGTAAAAAAAAAGTAAAAAAGTTTTCCCCAGATATCAGTGACTTATCTTCTATGAGTATGGGATGATAGTAGCTGTACTGAAAATTGTGGGTAGCAGCCTATGGAGGCTGAAGACCTGACACAAAATCCTTTTTAACATCCACTGTTTTTCCTCCTGTCACCTACAACTGTTTCATGTAAGAACAGGCAAATTTACTGCTGATAAAAGCCTTATCTGACTGGGTTTCATATGGCCTTCTTCTTTATATCTATGATCATGTAACATGTTTCACACCCACACATGATTTCTCAATTTCCCTCACTGCCCCTTTCAAGTATCCTTGTGTTATATAAAGCAGCTGCTTATGTTTAGTAACTTTCTGCACCTGTAGTGCTGTTGGTCTAGGACATTGCAATAGACTTTCCTCACTTGGGCATGTTCAGATACCAACTGTGCCCCTGGGCTCAGTGTTGGAAAGTATTCAGTATATTAAGTAGCACAATTTGCAGATGGTGTGAAGGAAACTGCACTCGAGGCATCTTGTCAGTGTCAAGGCTGCACATTCATGGTCCGACCTGAAGCAAATTCTTTGACACCCTGATATGAAACCAGCTTGTTCCTGTTGCCTGTGTGCCAAAAGGAGCTGTTCCTTAGTTGATGAATAGGGTATGAAGTGTCAACTTCACATTGAGACTCATGTAATTACCTTGCATGTTTGGGGAGAAGGGGGCTTGTGTGTTCATGATCAGCTTGCACCCAGATAACAGCTTATATGCTGAGATTTTTTTTGAAGGATGCCAGACAGGGTCACTCTTCACTGAAACAGAAGTAAGAGTTTTATCTTGCTGAAACTCTTTAGGTTACTTCCCTTCTCACCACAGATTTAATTACTGAAAATGCCTTTCCCTTAGCACAGGAAACCAATGACCCCAGTAGTTGTGCTCAGGTGCAGCGATGGCTGTGTGTGGGAAAACTCAGGTCCTGTGCCAGGCCAGTCGTGCTGGGGCAGAGTTTTCCTTTTCTTTCCTGCATTTTTTCCTGCACTGTTAAAGCAGGTTCCCCTCCAGGGAATGGCTTTGGTGCAAGGATGCATTCCCAATTGCCATTCCAAAATCTAGTCTCTTATTTAGCTATGACAGACTCTAAGGATTTGAAACAGGTCCTCCAGTGTGGGTAGCTTGATCCAAACTTTCCCAACTTGTATGTCCATACTGTCAATCAGTCTTAGCAGTCGAGCTTGGGGACATGTCCAAGATTACACAGTGAACCTGAATCAAGTCCAAGAAGTGAATTTTGTCCAAGTAGAATATCTTGGTTCCTGAAACATACTTCCGTTCTGTGATTTTTCTCACTGGGGGAGGGAGAGGTGGAAAAAGAAAACAGTGCTTTTAACAAACTGAATGTCTGCATGTGCTTTGTTGTGGGATACATGAGGCAGTGAATCCGGATCCATCTTTTTGTTAAGGTGAACCCAGCTTTGAACTCATTATTAAAGACTACAAAGTGGTTATAACTCTCATAAGAGGACAAGACAGCTGTTTTGAAAATTATTATACCTATTGTTTTTGCTGATGGGATGACCAAGAAGACTCTTGATTCTGATCTGTCCTGTTGTTTTTGTGTATTGTTGTTGTTGTAAATGTCTGATGGAAAAGAGAAGTTAATACAGTGAAGTGTCATTAAGGTGGTGGTGTTATGAAGCTAATGAACACTTGACATACTTTCCTTCCCTGCAAAAGTATGGACTTCAGAATCTCTAGCCAAATACTGTAGATAAGTCTGGTTTATTGTCATTAAGCAGTGTATTTAGGCAAGAATAAAGTGCTAGGAAACTTATAGTGTGCTACTGAGAACCAGTACTGGTATGATATTTATTGCTCTCTCAGATAAGTTGTCATGGTTTAGTACAAGGGAAATAAGCCCTCTAATTTAAAGGCAAGCTTTAATGCCTAGTTTTCCTTGTGTGCTGGTTTTGGCTGGGGTAGAGTTAATTTTCTTCACACTGGCTAGTATAGGGCTATGTTTTGCATATGTGCTGAACACAGTGATGATTTGAGATTTCGTGGAGATGATTTTTTTATTGCTGAGAGACAGAGACAAGACTTGTTCTACTTTTTTTACTGTCATGTTGACAAGGAGACTGGGGATGAATGGGAAGCTGGGAGGAGACACATGAAGGACAGCTGGCCCCAACTGACCAAAGGGATATTCTGTACCATGTGACATCATACTCAGTATGTAAAGTTGGGGGAAAGAAGGAGGAACGATGGGACATTTGAAGTGATGTCATTTGTCTTCCCAAGTAACCATTATGTGTGATTGGGCCCTGCTCTCCTGGAGATGGCTGAACATCTGGTGCCTGCCCATGGGAAGCAGTGAATTAATTCCTTGTTTTGCTTTACTTTCATGCACAGCTTTTACTTTCCCTGTTAAACTGTGTGTATATCAACCCACAGTTTTTCTAGCTTTCACCCTTCCAATTTTCTCCCTGATCCTACTGGTGGGGAAGTGAGTGAGTGGCTGTGTGGGGCTTGGCTGATGGCTGGGGTTAACTCACAGCACCTTATTATTCACATAAAATGACACTCATAATCTGTTCATCTGATGCAATTCAGTGGCTGAAGGAATTGTGTATGGTCAGTCAGAGAGTGGGCTCCATATTATATTCAGCCTGTAGTCCTGCAGTCATGCTATTGCAGAGGACCTTTGGGATCTCATGGAGTATTTTGTTTGAGTAGTGGCTTGCCCATGCATAGCTCACTGCAGCATAAACTCCTGTGATCATCTTTTTGTTTTCTGTGGTCTTGATTAACTGAAACACCCAGTAACCAGTTGCAAGAATGCATGTGAAAGATCCATCAGTTACACTCATTCAACAGATGAAGATATTTCCTAATTCAGACCTCCATTGCTCTGAAAGCACCTCCAAAACCTCTTGAAAGACAAGAAAAAGGGAATTTTTTTAAGCATCCATTATGATGCTTAAGAAAAAAGAGTGCAGACGCCTTGCTTTTTGAGTTTAAACGTTGCCTCCACTGAAGTGTAAAATGCTAAAAGTAACCATCCAAAGGTTAACCTATGGGCATATCAATAACTTCTAACTGAAATGTCATTCCTTTGTGAGTCGTGAGTCCAAAACGAAGAAGAATTAATCCACCTATTCTGAGACAAAGAGCCTCTTGCAATACAGTTTTCACTTGCAATGTGCAGTCTTAACTAGGAAGAGCACATCAGTAAGCCAGGGCCTGAAAACAGCATTTTAAGAACTATATTTTGCATTTTGCTACTACCACCTTTCTGTGAGGTCTCAAGTACAGAGGAAAAATATGGATTTGGGTCAGATGGAATGAAATGGAGGATCTGCTGAAGATTTCTTTCAAGTTCTGATGTGACAAGGTGTGGTGGAACCGTACAGAATCATCCACTCACTTGCATGTAGATCACGGCTGTGTTAACCCTTTCAACAGTCTTCTGAAGGAGAGATTAATCTTCAAGAGTTTGACATGACCTTATGCAAATTCTCATTTCGTTTTGGTGTTAATAGTTTAGGAGGGAAATTGACTTTAATGGGAAGGAAATAAATGCGAGATATTTTGTTTTTTCAGCTATAATGAGAAAAACTCAAAGAAAATGTCACCTAAAATAAATATGCTATATAAGTAATTTTTGTCAATCATTGTCCAACCTGAGACACATCTCTGTGTTAGTATTAGTACTTCACAGAGGTAATTTCTGCAGTTTCTATGGATTTCCTGTGGTTTCTAGTTGTCCCTCCATTTTGGATAGGACTTGTGTAGTATTGACAGCATACTCTAATGTTTTTCAGACCTAATAGTAGCCTTCTCATTCAGACCAGTGGGCTCCATACCTTATTTGACTTCTGCACAGCACCATGTAGGCTGTAGTGGGACCATGTGAAGTGACAAAATCAGCCTGATCTAAAAAGTTGCTATTCATTAATAGCTGGAAGTTACTAGTTCTCATGGTAAACCAAGCCAGCATAGGTTTCAGTTGAAGCAAAAGCAGTAGCAAATGGCCACTGATAAGAACTTTCAATCTACCAATTATAGTTTTTTTGATTCTGTTAAATAGCTAAGCCCTGGTCAGTAAATGAAGAGGAATGAATTAGGGTAACAAAAAAGTGTATATGATCTTGTGTTATAGCAGCACCCTGTTTAACTCTGTATTAAGTCTGCTGTTAATATTTGCATGAGAAAACGCTGTGCTTTTTTGGAAAGGAATCATGTTGAAATTTCAGGTGGAAAAGAGCTTAGTATTTGAGCTATCTTGTGTCCACTTTAATGCTTTTAGAATGTGACTGATCAGCAAGTAAGTATCTGAAACTGCTTTCATCTTCATCAGTTGACAAATAGCTCTCTCAAGTAAGTGAAATTATATCAACCTGAAACCACTGAAGAGATAGAATGAGCTCCTGAAGTTCTTTATTTGGTATTTGAGGAATCTGGTATATGAGGGATCAGAAAAAATGAAGTACAATCATGTCGTCTTACTTCTGTAGAAATTTTCACATATTCTCTTACTACAAATGTTCTCAGCTGGAAGTGAGTTTATACATTAGTCTGCTGCATTCAATAAAGTAATTCATGCAAACATAAAGTGTGTGCATAAATGTTTTTCAGGATTGAGACCTATAAACTGCAGACTTCCTTCTCATTTAATGTCTTTGACTTAATATGTAATATGTTTTTAAATTCTAATAATTGTTCAAAACATCCTAACTAGACAATCAATGAACCTGTAGACTGAAGTGTCTTACATGAGTAAATAACATGCTTTGAAATCTTTTCTGAATTAGTGAAAAAATGCAGTATTGAAAGCTATTTGTGGATTGAGGGTGTCCAATTTCTTGGCAAAAGCCAAGAAATCCAGATGTCACTTACTCTCCTAATGAAACAAATGACGTTCAGAAAACAGCTTCTTCTGGCTCAGCATACCTACTTCTCAAATGAAACTGGCTCTTCCAAGATGGTCTACCACAATGTTAGTATGCCACTAAAACCTCAAAAAACTTCCCTGATCTGTAAGCCTTTTGATTACCTTGTATGGAAAGGCAAATTCAGTTTTTTAACTTCCAGACTCCCCTAATCCAAAACTTACCAACTAGCTGTGGGGCAACAAGTTGTACCTGAGTGGCTAAGAAAGAAGCAGGGCTGCCTTACTCTTCTCCAAAGCTCTGGACAGGTGAGAAAACACACTATGTGTGGGCTTCCTCTGTGGAGACAGACTGGACTGCTGGACATTGGTAGTATGTCTCCTTCCTGGTTCTAAATCCTCAAGTCTTTGCAGCATTGCTACCTCAGTGAAGTATTTTTTCCATTTTTTGTTTGTTTGCTTGTTTTTGTTTTGTTTTTAATTAGANTCAACAATATTGTACAATTAAAAAAAATACCTCTGTTAGTACTAAAGAAACTTAAAAGTTAAACAAATTATTTTTCCATTTTTTGTTTGCTTGTTTTTGTTTTGTTTTTAATTATATATACCTATTGCAATAGGGAATTGGTAGTATATTCTGTTCTACTGTTCATCTACTGGTCATCATCTTGTGATGTCAATCAGTGCAATTTTTTGCAGTTTTTTTGCTTTGTTCTGCTCGTGGAGGAACATAAATATTTTTAGATTCTAGTGTATGGGGTTGACAGTAAACTTTAAAGTCATTATGAGGGTCTAGTTTCAACATATGTTTTCTCAGACAGAAAAGCTCACTTAAGGATAATCTTTTTCCTTGATGGACCTTGTTGTGTCCTGGTTGTGGTGGCACAGCTATGTGCAGGACCAATGAAGTGGTTCAAGGTAAATAATAAAAAAAGGAAAGTGTTTTGAGGACAGATATTTTTAATCTGGCTTAGATCCGTGATAATATCAGCCCAATGAGACTGCAGTGAGCTGCAGCCCAGGGACAGGAATGAATGTCTGGAGAGAAGGGGCAGAGAGCAGAAACATATTAAGCTGCTGCATCACCAAGTAGAACTTGTCATGGGCTGAACCTGCTGACTCTTCTACTCTATCAGAGGAAGTCATGCAGGGGGAATCTCAGTTTTACAGCCACTCCATTGGTCAGAAAACAGCTTTGGGCCTATTGGACATGCCGTTTATTCCAAAATGCAGGAATTTGGAAGAAGTCATATTTAACTATTCTCTGCTTGCTCAGTGTTATTAGGTAGCTGGTTTTTTTACATGTAGGAAATAAAACATCACTAGCATTTATTTCAAAAGGGAATTTGGTCCAAGAATTCGAATCTTGGAGTCAGAATTCCAATTGTTGCCTTTCTGACTAGAACAAAGAAACTTTGCACCTACCTGTGCTGGCTGTGGGTACCTAGTTTGAAACGTGCCAGGCAGAGTTTTCCTGTTACTATTGATTGAGAACTAAAGGAAACCACTAGAGACTTCAGACTGTGTGTGTCTGTGTCTTATCAGCTAACTAGATCTTAAAAACCAAGCTTCAACTCTGTTTGCTTATTAGCCAAGATATGTTTTTATACAATGCTATTTCAATTAGTAATATGCAAGCAGTGTTGTTAAGTCTGTGTCTATTTTGTGTCACTTTCTCAGTTATAGATGTTATTACCTCAGTTTCCCTTCATTTGTACTTGGTGGTTATGTCTTGTTAAAAAGTGCCTGACAGAGGAATGCACTCACTGGGTTGAATATATTGATATATATGTATAGTCAGCCAGGTGGCATACAGAGTGATATAAGGAGGAGTAATGTGAATGTTTGAACAAGTAGTCTATGTTGTTTCATGCTGACACGTATATGACACTAATCCAGAAACTCATGCCAGAGGCAAGTGAAATATGTTTTGAACCAATAGAGGTATTCCTTCTGGGACTGCTCAGTATGATTTCTGTCTCTTTGACTGAAAGAAAACTCTACTGATAGCAACAGTATTGATATCTGAAGTGGTATATATGTAACAAGTACATCTTTTACAAGATATATTTTCTTGTATTTTCCAGTGTATCTTTGCTTATATTCTTGCTTAATTCAGAGAGAAGACCTTTTAATGTTACACTTTTATACATATATTTGAAATTTTGATCTGTGGCTAAAAAACAACAAAACTGAATTTTTCCTATAATAGATCCCTGGTATTTGTAGGGGAACTTTGTCAGAAAACAATGCTCCAATAATTGTAGGCTGATTCCCTAATTTCTGATTGTTTTGCTTTTCTTTGTAGTAGTAGTGGAAACTAGAAAATGAATAGTAGAAGTTCGCAGGGAAGTGCTAAAATCTATGGCTAATATAAAATGAAGTCATAAATGAACTACTTGCTTCCTAAAAATAAATTATGGAGGAAACTGAAACGCTTTTGTGACAATGGTACCAACTTCTTTTAAAATGTTTACTGATTGTAAGTATTTTCTACTTATAATTTTTTATTGACCTTTGCATATGATGTCTCCTTAGATTTTATGCTGTTGTTTTTGCATAAGCAAAATCATTCAGCGGTTTTGTCTCTAAAGCGTATATATATATATTTAGGTTTTCATTTTTAGTGCAGTACTTCTAACCAACATTCTTCTGTAACGTGAAGGCCATGTTGTTTAAGAATTGCAAGTCACAAAAATTTCTGTAAAGAAAAGAATCATTTTTTTAGCTGGTTAAGAACTGGGATATGGGTGGGAAGGGAGAAATAGGAACAGTGGCAGAGCTGAGGCTCCTGGTACCATGACGTTACATCCAGAGAGGTCTGTAGAAATTCACCATGGCTGGCAGTCACAGAGGTAATGAGGAACATTATCATAATTGTTTTGCCGAACACTGGCAGTGGAAACTGGAGGAAAAAAATATTCAGGCTTGACAACTATGAGGAGCATGATTTTCTTACTGTACTCAGACCTTCAGTCATGCTGCCTGCTACTATCTTGATCTGAGTTGTTTCCAAGCCTAGCAGTGGGCAGCTGTGCCAAAAAAAAAAAAAAAGCCTGGTAAGAAAGAATGGGAGCTTGTCTGGGCTGGGGCTAGTTTTGCTCCTTCTCCAATACTGACTGTCTGGTGATGATCACTACAAATTTCAACACTCCCAAACATGAGCCCTGGGACTTCATCAGGAGATGATCATCCATCCATAAGCCAGGCTCTGCGGCAGCGTGGTGAGTGTTGTGTGTGGTGCTTTCCTTTGGGAATATTGGAATGGTGGCACAAAAACTAAAATTTGGTATTTGCAACTTCCACAGGAATTGCTGGCGTGATGTAGTGAGATAAATTTCATCATAGTAACTTGAATGAGGCTATGTTTTGGGTTTTTCATAGGAGTGTTGATAACACAGGGATGTTTTATCTATTGCTGAGCAGCACTTACAGGGTGTCAAAACCTTCTCTGTTTCTACCTTCACTTGGTATTCCATCATCAGGTGGGCTGGGGCTATGCAAGAGGTTGTGAGGGGAAGAAGTTGGGGCACTTGACCCCAACTGACTAAAGAGATATTCCATAATGTACGGTGTCATGTCCAGCAATAAAACTGAAGGTGAGGTGTGTGGGCGAAAGTTACTTGGAGACTGGCTGAACATCAGTTGGTTGGTGGTGAGCAATTTTCTTTTGCATCACTTTGTTCCCCTCCTATGGTTTTTTTTTCCTTCTTTAAAGAAAACAAACTCTGGAAGCCCAGGAAGCCAACCATATCTTGGGCTGCATCAAAAGAAGCATGGCCAGCAGGTCAATGGAAGTGATTCTGCCCCTTTATTTCTTTCTCATGAGACTCAACCTGTAGTACTGCACCCAGCTCTGGAGCCCCCATCACAGGAAGGACATTATCTTGTTGGAGCAAGTCCAAAGGAGGGCCATGGCCACCAAGTTGATTACAGCAATGGAACACTCTCCTAAGAGGAAAGGCTAAGAGAATTGGGATTGTTCAGCCTGGAAAAGAGAAGGCTTCGGGGCGTTCTAGTTTCAACCTTCCAGTACTCAAAGGGAGCCTATGAGAAAGATGGAGAGAGACTATCTACAACAGCATGTTGTCACAGGACAAGGAGGAATGGCTTCAAACTGAAAGACAGTAGGTTTAGATTAGATTAGGAAGAAATTTTTTATTGTGAGGCACTGGAACAGGTTGCCCAGAGAAGATGTGGATGCCCTGTACCTGAAACTGTTCAAGGCCAAGTTGGTAGGGAGACTGAAACTAGAGGATCTTCAAGAATCCTTCTAACCCAAGCCAATCTATGTCTCTGAACTGTCTGAGTTTCTGCACTTTTACCCTTCTGATTCTCTCTCCTACTTCCCTGGAAGGGAGGCTGAGTGAGCAGCTGAGTGATGCTTAGCTGTTGACTAAGGTTTATCAATAGAAAAATCATGTATCTCTCTATTTTTTTCAGGGACACATAAAAAGGCTAGGAACATCACAACCTATCAAACAAAGTAATTGAATGTGAGCTTAATTTTGAGTGATAATGATCTTTATAAAGTCATATTTTCAGTGAGCTCCTTTTTGAATTAAAAAAAAATAAAAAAAGGGAAGGTATAAAATGGATCTGAGATTGCTTTGAAGGACCTGCTTCCAAAATTGATGATGAAAGGAGGATAAGCACAGCGTTTGTGTCTTCAAAGGTCAGTCCTGCTGAATTTAAGTGACTGATGGGTTCTCTGCACTGGAGGTGCAATTTTCCCCTGAAGAAATACTTCTTAAAGACCAATGCTGGCTACCTGGTATTTATGAGAGAGTCCAAAGGGAATTACAAGTAGGTTGTTAGGGTTATCATTTACTCAGTGGTTTCTGCTGATATTGTAGCACAGAGATCCCACACCACTGCTTCTTAGCATGTGATAAATTGTGTACCAGGTGAAAGTGAGAAAGGCGTGAGGGCAGTCACCATGATGACAGACTGTTGCTTTGCTACTCCTGCTATGAACCTGGTATTTCTCTGCTTGCAATCACCAACACCTTAGCTGTGCTCAGCATTGCTTTCCTTGACCAATGATAATGTAGCTGTGCATTTGGCCATACTTTAAGGAAATGCTGGGAACATGGCTAAGAACCGGACAGTTTTTTCCTTCTGCATGCCACCATGGTGAAAACAGTACATTTTATGGCTACATTTGCAAGACCCCTTTTGTATATTGGCTCTTCATGCAGTCCAAAGTGATTTCCAGTAGCTGATACAGCATAAAATATCAACTACTGTGAGAAAGATGTACTTGAACGTGGTTCAGTGGAGAGGTGATCTCTCCCAGATGTGAGACTGGTGATGGAAGTCTGTTAATGGAGTTCTAGTGCTAAAAGAGTTATTATTGTGGATCTCTCCAATTCCTTCATTTTTGCATTAAAATCAAATTGCTTTCACTATAGAAAGTTACTAATATGTCTTATGTATTTAATCTAGCATCCTTAGTTTTTCTTCTTGTAGAAAAAAAAAGCATAATTGGGTGAAAATTGAAAAAGAAGTGAAAGTATCTAGTTTAAGAACTTTTAAGTAGTTGTTTTACTTTGCCATTTTACTATAAATGTGCTGAAGTCCATCCCTAAATCATGCAAAACACATCAATTGAGTATAAAAGAAAATATCTGGCAGGATCCCAAATATCTTTTATATTGTGTTTTGATTGATGGAAAAATAATGTATTCTGTTTTTGCTGTACACTTTCAGGACTACAAGCTAGTTTAATGCTAATTCAGCTGTTACCCAGCCTATTTTCCTTAGCTGGATAAGGTTAAGCAAGACCACATTCAACATCAGTTAATGCAGTGTTGCCTGTTTGGTATTATTAAAAAAAAAGGAAAAGCAATGTCGAGCACCTTTATTTAAAGTAAAACACCAAAGTGTCCCTCACACAAGCAAACAAAAAATTCCCAGAAAACCCAAATAATAGGAACTTCCTGAACTCTAACAAAATCACTGTTTAGGCACTAATGTTAATAATGTCTTCTCTGAACTCATTATTTATCTATCTTACTTGATGATCTCAGAGGTCCTTTCCAACCTAATTGGTTCTGTCATTCTGTGATCTTTGTCTTGGCTACCCTTATTTGGCCAATCACATTCTTTAAGATGAAACTTCAAGTCTTTCCATTAGTGTTTGGGTTCCTGAGACTAATGTGTCTTTGAAAGTCTGTATTGCTGCATCTTTGGCTCCTCTCCAATGAGGAGATGTTGACCATGAGTGAAAACGTTGAATTTACAGCTTAGGTCTTAATCAATCTTCTTCTGCTGACAGCTTCTTGTGATTATACTTTGAAAAGGAAAGGAGCCCCTTTATTGCCTTTTATTCATACATGTGGTTCTTTTTTGCTGCTCCTGTTTGAGTCATAACAAGGGATATGCCATGCCATTGGGCTTGGAAGTAGTTACCTGTTCCATTCAGTGGATGTACAGTTCCAGTAACTGGAAAAGTAATGCAGATATTACCTTTGCCTGGAAATCCATCACAAATTTTGGAATTGAGACTCTGGGGTTGTTTTCTGAGACATGAAATGACTAGACACATGACCCGAGCCTACCCGTGTGGTCTTGCTGGGATTTTCTTCAGTGCGTAGTGCCATGGAGCAGAGAACATGTTTTTTGTGACAGCCATGGGCTATGATGCAGGGGCTGTTTGGGAAGGGCTGGCTGTAGGAGGAGTGGGAGCTGCCAGAATCCCACCCCGTGGATCACTTCAGTGGCCTTGGCACCCCAAGAATGGCACTAAAATCGAGCAGTTATGGCAAAGGTCAGCAGGATCTCAGCGTCAGCAAAGCCTGAGCAAAAGCTCAGACCTTCATTCATTTCTGAACAACTAGATTGACAATGCAGCCTTTTTCTGTGGAGTATTTGTGGCCCTGTCCACTGTCCATTGTATTGATTTCAATGAAATTGAGGCACATACTCAGAATTAGGTACTTGTTTGCCTGGTGCCCTCAGGAGAGAGGGTTTCCTTAACTGGGGCCAAACATGTACTTTGTACGGGGCATCTTCTGACCCAGAAGGTCAGCTGAGAGCTTTGGAGGGACTCTGAAGGGATATTTTTAATTGTTCAAAGTCTTGTTTTGTTTTAAGGCTCAGCAAAATAATCTGAATGTGTGTTTGTGTAAATGCATGAGGGAAAAGCTGGCAAAGGAAGACACTTACTATTCATTGTGATTCAGGTTCTGCAACTGTAGAGTCAGGCTGAGTTTTGTCATTGATTTCAGTGAATGTAGGGGCTACCTGTCTATTCGTTTTAAATGAATAAATTTTATTCCCACATAGAGACAAGAGTAGCGGGTATAAAATGGAAACATTTTTGCTGATGTGATACACAACTTGTAAAGTTATTGTGTGTTTGCTTAATTATAACTTCAAAGCAGAGGACAATTTTCATCCTTTTAATGGACATCCCAGCAGGGAATGAGACACAAATAAGACCCACATAAATACCAGATCACAGTGGCCTTCCTGAGTCTGACAGCTTTGCTATTTTAGTCTTCAGGTAAAGTGTATTCCACAACAAACTATGTCATTTTAGTAGCTACTGTCTTGGGTTAGAATTACCTACTGGGCTGCTTCCACTTGTTTTTGTTGGCATTTCTTTGTATGAGCTTAAATTATGTTTTTCTTGTTTATATTTGTTAGCTTCATGATCTTCATGATGTTAAAATGATGTTAGCTTCATGTTTCACGGTCTGATGCAAATTTGTTTTCAGAAAGATAAAATGAAGGAATAGCTCTACATCCTCCCTTTGCTCTTTGGCAAGGTCAGAGCAGGGACAGCATCAGGGAGGACTCCCTCCCCATCCTGGCAGGTTTCTAGGCTGGTGCTCTGTGTGTTAAACCTAGTGGTATTAATAACTGTGCAGACCGAAAATTCAGATATGCTGCCTTTCCTTTGTTGCAGGAGGAAGCATTTTTTGCTGCAGGTCTGAGAAAGGGCAGGCTGGCATGGAGAAAGAGGTAAGTGAAGAAAAACCATGCTTTGAAAAGGAAAAGTTAAAGGGACTATTCCTAGCATTGCTATTTCATAATATTATTTGTAGTGTGATGGGGAGGGAAGTCAGCAGACGCATAGGCTCCTTTATATCATTGACAAGTCAAGGGGATGATTAACGAGAGTACCAGACAATGTAATGGTAGGAGAAGGCCCACAGAAGTTAAACAAAAGTGCCTTCAGAATTTAGAGAATTCCCATGATCCATAGTAGGACCTCATTGTGCTTGTCTACTGTTTCTATTTTTGATTAGATTTATAAACACAGCACCACATATTTTCATGTGGCTCATAGCCCCAGGGCACAGTGAGATTGACTGCACTGAAACTGTGAGGCTTGTGAATTTCGGGCAAGGGATGGAGTGAAATAAGTAGTGTAATTGTTTTTGTGGAGTGACCGTGGGACCTCTTCTGTTCTGAATTACACATGGTTCAACCCTTTGACCCAACCAACCTCGGCAATGCCTGGTAGATCTCCTAAAGCTGTGCTGAAAGGTCCTATCAGTGACATGTTGGAACATTATCTGTCATGTGAGATGTGTGCCAACAACCATATTAAACTACATTAATTACTAGTGAGGCCATGTTTGTGACAATCTCAACTTCATTTAACCCATCATCATGTTAGTTATTGTTTAAACAGGAAGTACAAATGGGGACAATTTATGAAATCAAAATGCAGCACCAATGTTTTCTTTAATAAATTGTATGTTTTACTTTGTTTTATTTCCCTTCTAGTTTTTTTTTTTACCTCTGGCATTTTTGTTCTTGTCATCAGCTCTGTTGCTTGAGTTTTTTGAGGGCTTTTCTATTTTAAGAGCAGGCAATAAAAAGCCTACTTCTCAGTAACTAAACTAATACACCAGTGAAACTGTTGTTTGTTTCAATGCAATTGTAAATGATACTGCAGTTGACTGAAAAAGCTGCACTTGTTTTCTAGCAAGAAATAAACATACTAAGGTAGTTTGCGTAAGTCTGAAAAATCATACATAGGTTACTTGCTTGATGTACAACTTCACTGATTCACATTCCAGCCAGTGGATCTCTGCATAGCAGTGCATGCACACGTTTGAATCAGGAGCAGCGCATAAATTTCTTTTTAATCGTATGAAAACATTTTCTCATAGGCCTGACCCTCTAGGTAGCAAAGCCGACTGTGAGTCCTCAAAAGGCAGCCCAGTATGTAGAAATTCAGAAGGATTCTTTGCACATGATTGTTTTCTGAAACAATTCTGAATTTTATAGGGGAAGAGGCAAAACCACGTGCTCCTGTATGTGTAGTGTACAGGTTCAATCATGCATAGCTGTGCCTGGTATTATATTAGACTAGATACATACGGTTACATCTTCCACCTACACACTAAGATGCTCTTTTATCACAAGGCTTTTCCTTTAGCCTCATTGTCTAGCTAGAATAGGCTTAAAAGAAGTGGGATTTTACTTATTTTTTAATCACTGTAGAGTCAGCTAAAAAAGTCTTTGATCCTACTAAGTATCGTTCTCTTTAGCAATGAAGAGTTTGCTCTCTGCAAAATCTAACGTGGAGTGCTTAAAGCAGACAGGTGCAAATTGCAAGCTGTTTCTCTTTGGCTGCCATCCCTTAAACAAGACAAAGTAATAGGCTAGAATAGGGAAGAGGTTCCAGCTGCATAAAGGAAAGCCTTAACAGGGACTTAGCAGCTGGTTGCAAGAATTAAATGCTGTAAATACCAACTAACACATTTGTGTGTGTGTGTAAGTGTGTTCACAGAGGAATACATGTTTAGTAAGGCTCCATCCCTTTTTATGTGAGAGGATTTTTCTTTGAAAACTCTGCTCTGCTTTATATTGAAAGGCTAATGCTCTTACTGAAGTGAATGAGAACAGAAGCCAACATACCTGTTCCTGTTTACCATCGTTACACTCCTTAGAGCATTTCAGGCATTATTAGGTTCTTGGAGCCGTACCAGATTGACAATATTTTGAGCTACTTCTCTTTTAGCTGTATTCAAACAAGGCCCCAAAGGAAAAAAAATAACAAACCAACAAAACAACAAAAAACCAACAACCAACAGCAAGACAACCAACCCACAAACAAAACCATGGATGAATCTGCTGAGCTAGTTTGCTGATGTTAGAAACAGTTGTTCATATTAGGAACACCTAATTTAATTTCATGAAAGAGACATAACATGCCAGTATGTGTATGAATCTAAGGTATGCATTTCCTAAAAGGAACTAAAACTCTGTCATTCCAAAGTTGCTCTTCTTTTTGACTTCCAGCTTGCATGGGGACTGCTGTCTGGAAGCAGTAACTTTAACTTTAACTCTAAGGCTGCTGATGAGGTCTGTCTGTGTGATCTTCGTAAGCAGATAAGGGTAGGGAGACAGCTCAGAGCAGAGCTTGTTTACAGCAGGACAGAAGAAAACAGCTAGACATAAATGAGGGCTGACGGTTTCATGAAGCACAATTGGTTGATCACAGATTCAATATGACTGCCCTGAACTGAGCGATGATCCGTACAGTATGCAAAATTCACTTTCTTGCTGGTCTGTGCCCACCAGCCTTCCAGCAGCTTTCCCAGAGCCCCTCAGCCACGGCTTTGAGTGGAACCAGAGCTGAACGCAGCATTGTTGTACCCAATTCCTTTTGACAACAATCACATTCTTTTAAAAACTTCATAGGTTTTAGTTGTCACTGGTTATAAATGAGGGTTTTTTCCCTTGCCATTGCTGCTGCTGCCTCTGTTGTTGCGGTGCTGGCTGCTCTCCCACAGACACGAGTGCTGCAGGTTCTTGTACTCCTGGTTTTCCTTTGTTTCAATTGGTATCAGGAAACAGGCGGTGCATTTTAATGATGGCAGCGTGCAAAAAAGCATTTAAAGGTTTAGGTCACTTTTTGAATGACATGGTGATTAGCCTGCATTGTGCTCTGACACTTCTAACTGCCCTTGTCTTTGCTGTAATGCAGCACACTCAAGGTAAAAAGATATTAAAAAAAGTTAAAAGGCGAGACTTTATTTTTCAGCAACTGTGGTGGAGATATGAGATAGGATGAATTGCTATCGGCAGCAACATCACCCTTTAAACTTGATTTTGCAAGCAAAGGACATCCCCTTTCTATGTGCTGGTTGTGAATGGACTGGTCTGATGTGCGTGTTTGTGGATACAAATAGTACTCCCTCCTCTGCAGGTGTAAACCAGCATAGCCTTTGTATCTCTTGAGGCTCTGGCCTCAAGATTTGTAACTTTTTTTTCCCCCTGTAGGAATGATTTTTTATATTTATTTTTTTTAGATAATGTTCTATAATTAGAATGGAGTCTTTCTGTATAGACATCTGTTCATGTGCATTTGTCTAGGTGTGCTCACACAACTGGACTTTGCCTGCAAACAGCAAGTGGTCAGTGAAAGAATTTATTTAATTTGCTATTGGGAACCTAGGCTTTGCAGGTACATGTGAACTGATTAAGGAACATATGCTTTTGACATAAATTACCATAAATACATAAATTAACTAGTAGTGACTAGTGACAAAATGAATATAAAATGCCATTGGATAATTTCCTGCCTATTCACTGATCAGAAGGCAAAGAATTGTAAAGGTAGGAGGGCTGGGGAAGGAAACTTAAGATAAAAAAGTGGGGGAAAGAATGTTATTCACACTACTTAAAGTTGCTCATGTGTAAAAGAGAGAAGGATGAGGAAATTAGATGGAAATAGGTATGAAAGTAAAATGTCTTTTAATTTCCTCTGAAGCACAAGTGACAAGAACATGTGTTGATTACACAAAGGTCACTACTGAAATATTCCATTATTCAGTTATGCTGAGAAGTAACCCTGAAGAATTCCTCTCTGCTGTTGAAAAGCAAGTATTGCTTTCATTCTAAAAATGCATGAAAAATGAATTTTCAAAACCTGATCTCATTAGGGGACAAGGGCATCATCTCTTTGTAGTGAGTAGGGATCACAAGCTGTTACTCCAACTACTTAAAAATACTGAAGTGTCAAAGAATGTAGTCAGTTGTGTCACTGAAAAAACTAAAATTTGCCATTAACAATATTGAATACTGAAAAAAAATCCCCCCAAAATCCACTACCCCAACAACCTCCCCCCACCCCTACACAAACAAAAAACCCAAAACAAAACATCAAACAATAAAATGTTCAAAACAAACACATAAACTCACTCCAAAGCATCAAAAGCCACTAGTCATCATATTGTATAGGGGGAGGAGGAATATCTTTTTTTCTTCTTTCTGCTGTGAAAGGAACTTCTTCATTTTATGGACTTAAACAGTTCAAAGTCGACTATGGCCAATAGAGTGTGCAATTAGTTTTGCTGGGTAAGTCTGACACACAGATGGAATACATAGGATGTAATGCAGATCATCTTAATTCCATCAAAGTTACACGGGAATGCTGATTTATACCACTTGAAAATTTGGACCAGAATTTTTGTCTTTATATTTTTTTGTTTCTGTTAACATGAAGTTTAAGGTTTTGCATGATGATTATACATAGCATAATAAAGATAATTACTACAAAGCAGTGTTACAAATACTCTGAAATCTTTAAAAGCAATTCAATTAAAATTTTATGGCATGCAGGAGTGCACCAAGGCCTTAATATTGTAAACCAGATATAATTCTAAAGATACGAACTGAATGAATGTGTATTTTTGAAAGATTTTTCTGTAGTGAAAAAATCAGTAGTAGGATCAATTTCTGAACCTATTGAACTCTTGTCATAATTACCATTAACTTCAGTTGTGCTGCATGTGGCTTCTAGGAATTATTTCTCTTATTATATGCATTTATTGTAGCTTTCAGAATATGTCTGGTCATTTTTACAGATTTTCTTTTTAGTAGGATATTAATTTAGAGGAAGTCCAGTATTTTCAGAATAATGTATATTTGTGTGTGCGTATATACGTGTATAAATATGAAGACATTAATATCTATATTAATCTGTCAGTGGTATGGTCCAGTTATTTTTGAGAGATTTATTGATTGTGTCTGCTGCAAGCGCTGGTTTTTTACTGGAAATTGACACCCAAAATCAAACAGAAAAGATGGATGCTGTAAAAACTACAATTTTTCAATGATTCTTGTAATTAATCCTTTTGTATTGACAGTTTCCAGAAGCTATGTTGCCAGGAGTGGTCTTTATCAGTGGACAATTAAGCAACTGGCTTGAAAAAGTAATGCTGTTTTTGGAAACTGCCATGTGACATTCTAAAATAAATGGGTCTGAACTGTTTTCTTACTTTGGTTTCAGATTTGATTAATAGTTCCAAATGTGCTTTAGTTTAGGTAATCTTTGCATGTCAGCATCTGTGACGGGTTTGTAGCCACGTACTAGACCACATGTGACTCTTGCCTAGTGCTTATCAAGGTATTATCCAAAGACAGTATTTAGTACTTATGCCTTCCTTAGACTAATGTGACTGTATATTTTTTGAACCTTGCTTCACCATGGGGATTACTGTAGAACTTGTTAGAGTTTAGGCCCCCAAGATCTCCCCCTGTTTGATTTCACTGTAACCGTTGTTGGCATCTTTGTAATATTAAATGAACTTTCCATTGTTGTAATGAGTCCTGCTTCCTCTCTCCCCTGGACCACGATCTCTCTTTTGTGACACCTCATTTGAAATTGCTGTGGTGTTATTTTTATTCTGTTGCGTCGTATGAAAGGGTAGAGATCATTCATTTTTAGCTGCTGTGTGATGAACAAATAAACTGGTTATGTAAGTGGACTTAAAAAAAAGGAGAACGGGGGATGTCAGAGAAGTAAGTCTATCTATAAATATGCTACATAACGAAACTTTTCTAAATGAAGCACTGCTGTTCTGCAAGTGAAATAAAGCAGTTGCTGTTGAATGCATACTGAAAGACAAGTCTTATAATGTTCTTCATTTGTTGAGGTTTCTTTGCATTAATTAAAATTGGGGAAAACCAAAATATTTTAATGTGACCTTCACTTGGCATTTGTTTTAACTTTTCTTCTATTTTATTTAATTCTTCCACTTCTGTTGTTCAATTAGTGTTTGACCCCTTTAGCAGAGATTTAAATTAAATGACATTTCAATGCCATCCCATATTTAAAATACTGTGTTAGTTGTGGATCATAAAGGATGATCTTCGTTCTTTAGCTAATTTATTCATTTAACAATTTCCCTCCAGAAGTTCCAGCAGAAGGCTCTGAAGCAAACTAAGCAGAAGAAATCCAAGTCGGCTGAATTTCTGATGGGTGAGCCTTGCTTGATGAGTTATTGCTCATAATTTGTGTAAGGATTAATTAACTAATTACAGACAAATGGCTGTGGGCGAAATTTTGCTCTTGCTTGTCAGGGTGCAATTTGTAATTATTTTAATCATTTATTTTTTTTTTTTTTTTTTTTAGAGTTAATTTTAACCTAATTCTGTTTTGGCGACATTTGAGGACGATACACTTGAGTCTTTCAGCAAAGGAATTACTAGAAGGAATTTTCTGCTTGTCATTGAAATACACTTTGCTATAATGTGCTCTTCTGACCTCCTTGTTTTCTATAGTGAAAGAAGAGAGAGCAGCAACAGAAGGCATTGAAAATCCAGCTTTTAACATCAGCAGCACAGATCTTTCAGCATATCAGCCTTCAGAAGAGAAAGTTATTAGACATGACAAGCCACATAGCACCCTTGCAGCTCACCAACAAAAACTCGGGCTGCAAGCCCATGCTGAACCAAGAGGTGAGACATCAAACCTGATTAGCCTCAAACGCAGCGACAGTGGTTGTGTTCCCCATCCAACCTGCACACTCTGTGGCCTGTGCTGGGTGTTCCTATCTCAACATGTCCAAGCAGGCACCAGTGCAAACCCTGGGTAGGAAATCCAACATGCTGCCAGAAACATGGGCTGTCTAAATATTTAGAGACCCAGGCTTCGTCTCTATGCTCAAGCAACTCCCTGTGACGGGGTGCAGGTTGTGCAGAGCTCTCTGCCAGTGGGAGGGAGTGCAGGGAGCCAGTGCTCATGGCAGTGCTTCCCCCTAATTTGGATTGAGTTTGGTTTTGGAGGAACTGCAGCCAGGCTGAGCACACAGATGCTGCTCCCTGGCTGGCTCCCGAGCACTGGGTAGTTTTAAACAGCTTACAGACCTATGATTGATTGTTGTCCTTAGGTCTCCCATACGCCCTCAGTCAATCGGCATCTTGCCTCTGCTTCATCTCTCATTATTTTTTTTCAGTCAGTGTTGTTCAGATTCCTGGAGTAGAGTTCTGTTCATTCAGCTTGTCCAGGGGAGCCAACCTGAATTTTAAGCTCAGTTTTGATATAGCACCCAGAAGAATTGCTGCCTCAGGAAGCAATTTCTGTTGTTTATTTTGGTTTATCCAAACTATAAGAATCTTCATTTGTCAATTTTTTTTGCCTATTTAAACCTATTATTTAATTACTCCATTTTGAATTACTGTTACTGCTGGAAGTTATGAAAAATGGTTATTTTTACTTAGTAATCCAGTGAGAAAGAAGGTTAGAAAAAGAATTTAAAGGCATCTCGAGAGTTGTATGAGGAAAATCTTGGGCCAAGATTTAGCTTAAAACAAATTCCCTAAAGTCAGACTCAAAATCTTCCCTAAATACCCTTCTAAAAAAATTTACCTTATTGGACTGTGTGTTCCCATTAACTTCTTGTGGACTATGTGCATTCATGAACATGCAAGTGTGCATCCAGGGGCTGAGACCTCCAAGGTACCAAAATAACTGATATGGCTTAGAAGAGTCCTGATCGCCCAGTGTTTCCCATCAAACTCACAAGTGGCAATGCTGCTTGCTAAGTACCCTTGCATGCCAGGCCAGGTATTTTAAACAGGTAAGTTAAAAACAGGCTGGTGAGAAGACCTTCAGGCATTCACTTTTAAAACATTGAACCTTGTTGTGTTAAGATTTTATCCTTATGGGACTGGAGAGCCCACAGCTCCTAATGGCATCTTGCAAAATTAGGTTTGACTTTCCATTTAGCCTTCATGTGACTCTGTGCAGTGCCACATGGAACAAGAATTCTTCGTTTTTCCTTTGCAGACTGTCAGAACAGTGATTAAGCAGACAAAGGGATTGATTGTTTTTTAATGAAATACTCTATCTGGCAAAAAATGAAGTCAAGCTTGCTGGAGACTATCCATGCTTTCAGTCTCCTCTTCAGAAATTCATGAATTGTTCCCTCAAGAAAACAACACATTTTTTTAAAAGCCTGAAATGCGTTTTTAAACATTTTGATTTTTCATCCTAAGTAGCATTTTGTTCAAAAAACCCTAACTGAATATAATCTTTGTGAAAGGCCTAGAAATTATTACATTTCTCCTGGAATGCAATGCCTTGGTATGTTGCTAAGTGTTTCTGTAATGAGAGAGAAAGGCTTGCTGAGAGTTAGGAAAATTTTGTTTACCAATGTTGTGCCTCCCTCCTTGACCTGGACTGGTTCATCCAGTTAACCAAAAGATCAGTTATTCACATAGCTCTGCCTCTAAGTCAAGCAGTTATTAAAAATAAAAATATCATCCATTTATACCATCATAAAAAAGTCTAGATTGGAAAAGAACACTAGAGATCATCTAGCCCAATCTTGCATTAAATTATTTTTAGTCTAACTCATGTCAGGACTTGTTTGGCAGTCACAGGGACTAGTTCAAATTTATCAAGGGCTGCTGATAAAACAACAAGCCTGAAACCTGGGAAAAAACTTTCCAGTACCTCATGAGCTAATTTTCCCCATTCCAAAGTGTACCAATACTTCATTAAAGAGGGAAAGAGAAAAGCCAACTCTGTAGGTAAATACAGTATCACATTAATGTAGTAATGGTCATATTTCACAGTCTTCCTAGTGAAGAACTAGGTCTACAGGTAATTTATGCTTTCATGTGTCAGTCTGTTGAAGTCTGGGTCCTCCAAAGCCCAAGGGATCAGTCCCTTGAGCCTTCTTTCTTTTGCTAGCTGCATGTTCATAGATGTTCTACATAGCTGGTACAACTTCAGCTCATAGCAAAAACACATGTGATGTTGAAAACTACCACCATCCTCTACCATAGGGGAAACTCTTCCACAGCATTGTCTCCTGCCAATGAGATCTCATGACCCCCTGTACAGTCCACAAGAGATATTTTAGCACAGAATTCTTCATTTTTGTCCCCTAGGAGGCAAGACTTGGACCCCACACTGGAAGCTATTTCTCTAGGAGGTCTGCCCACACACCAAGCACAACAAGCCTATGTAAAATAAATGTTTTAGGTCATCTACTATTCCCTTTCCCTTTTCTCCTCTTTTCTTTCCTAGATCCTAATAAAATACTCTTCCTTTTGGGTTTATTTCCCCTTCATAACTGTTGGGTGCTCTTCCAGGTCTCAGCCCCCAGGTTTAGGTTCAGTTGCTTACTCAATGGGGAAAGGCATTTGTCAATTCTAATGCTTGGTGTTAAAATGTACAACTTAAAACCAGTTATAACCTTAAGCACGATTATTTAATCACAGGATTTAGCAGATTACAGGTTGAGAACACTATATAAACATCAGACTGGATTTTCAGGCTAAGCACTTGGAGGCAAGGCACAGAGATGGCATTCCCTTTCCATTATCTTTCCACCCATCGCCTGTGTTGTTAATGGCAGCAAATAATAGCTACAGGGGTTACTATCATTTCTTCTACCTTGCAACAGTGCCACAGACTGTTCCTCTGTCAGCAACTGCTGGAGGGAAGTGTTCTCTAGAAAAACCTCCACCTACTTTTGAGATGTCTTGCACACCTCTATGCTAAGACACTGGGAAGTAGTGTGAATAGTAAGCTGCATGTTCAAGACAACCTTAAAACCTGTTCCTGGAATTTGTCTGTCTGCACAGGGGGTTGCTCTACAGAACACGCATTACTCGGAGATTAAATAACAAGTGGAGAGGTCTGTGACATTGTAACTTGCCTGCATCTGCTCCCAAAGAGCTTAATTCATACGTATGTTTGTGCTTTTCCATTCTCTTTTCTCCCATAACAGAATATCTTCTAAAAAGAAGAGTTTGTGAACTGATTCTTGTTTGCAAGAAGCTTACTAAATCTTTTTGGTATGTTTGTTCAGAGATTTTTTTCACTTTTCAAACCAGATTAGTGGGGACTATTCTTGTGATTTGAAGTGTTAGGTTCCTGCATCCTTTGCTTGTGGTGAAACTGAGGCAGAGCATGAGTCACCCTGCAGACCTGTAATGGAAATAAAAATAAAAGCTTCGATCCCTAGTGCATTCCCCTCTTTGTTAGGCCGTTCTGTGTCTTTCACCATTGCATTTTCCATGACGGATAAAATTCCAATTTCATCATCATTTCATCAACAGTAGACTGTTGTTCAGGACTAGGCCATTGGGTAACTCTTTGCTGAACGCTTTCCATCATTGATGAAGACTTGGTATTGTATGTTATAGTGACCCAGGGAAACTGGCTGACTATTTACTCTGACTGATCTGATTTTCAGCCAGCTAATTGGTTGCAGTGATTTCCTACCTTATTTTCTCTTCTGGATTCTATGCTGTGTCTTTGCTGATAGTTCCCATCACCTTCATCTCTTTTACGTGTTGCTTGTGAAATTAAGTTCATCTAGCAGAAGCCTTGTGTAGTGTTTTGACCCTGGCCAGGGACCCACTAAAGCCAATCTCTCACTCCCCCCTGCAAACAGGCAGAGGAGAGAAAATACAGTGAAGGGTTTCATGTGTTGAGATAAGGACCATGAGAGGTCCCTTACTGATCACCATCACAGGCAAAACAGACTCCAAGTGGGGATATTAATTGAATTTGTTACTAACAGGATCAGAGCTTACGAATAAGAAGCAAAAGACACCTTTCCCTCCCACGCCCCCTCCTTCCACATTCTACCTCCTTCCCCCCAGCGGTGCAGGGAGATGGGAATGGGGGTTACAGTCAGTTGTTTCTGCCACTTCTCAGGGAGAGAAGTCCTTCCCCTGCTTCCCATGGCATGTATCCCACTGGGGACAGTCCTTCACCACCAACTTCTCCAGTGTGAGTCCCTCACGCAGGAGACAGTCCTTTATGAACTGCTCCAACATGAGTCTATCCCACAGGCAACAGTTTTTCAGACACTGCTGCCACATGGGTCACACTTCCATAGGGTCAGTCCTTCAGGCACAGGCTGCTCCAGCGTGGGTCCTCCACAGGCCACAAGTCCTACCAGGAAAATCCCGCTCCAGTGTGGGCTCCTCTCCCCAAAGGTCAGCAGGTCCCTGCCAGGACCCTGCTCTAACATGGGCCTCCCACGGGGTCAGAGTCCCCTTCCAGCATCCACCTGTTCCAGCGCGGGCTCCTCCATGGGCTGCAGGTGTGTCTCTGCTCCCCTGTGGTCCTCCATGGGCTGCAGGGGCACAGCTGCTCCACCATGGTCTTCACCACAGGCTGCAGGGGAGTCTCAACTCTGGTGCCTGGAGCACATCCTGCCCCTCCTTCTCCACTGACCTTGGTGTCTGCATTGTTGTTCACATGTTCTCATTCTGCTCTTCTGTGGCTGCCATCTTCATCTAATCCCTAACTTTTTTTTCTTCCTTCTTAAATATGTTATCACAGAGGTGTTACTCTCACTCCTGATTGTCTCGGCCTTGGCCTTGGCCAGTGCCAGCTGGCATTGGCTCTGCAGGACATAGGAGAAGCTTCCAGCATCTTCTCAAAGAAGCCTCCCTACAGCCCCCCTCCCAGCTGCTACCAAAATCTGGCCACAGAAAATCCAATACACCTTGTCAAACTGTGAAATTTATTTTATTTCTTAAAATACTTAGAGTTTTCTCATCACTAAATCCAACCAACTTTTCTGCCTTTCTTCCCCTCATGAAATATTTAATTATGCAGGGATTTTCATGTTGGCCATTTCAATGGGAGGTCTAATAGGCAAATTTCCCTGGGAGAAACATTTGGGGCGAGATCACCCAAATCTGCAGCAACAGGAACCTATGTCCACTTGTTTATTAGTTGTCACACACCTGATCTGAAGGTGAGCCAATGTCAATTTTTCTGTCTTCTCCAGAGGAGTTTAAACCCAAAACACTTTACAGAATGTCCATGTTCAGGCTGGTTTGGTAGTCTCTGCCCAGCAAAGAGCTTACAGCAAACTGTCATGACAGAAGCACCAAACCTTCAGGAATTATGCCGTCTTTCTGACAGCAGAAGACAAGGGCAATCGCTCAACTTCAGATGGATGATGTATGTCACAAGCAATCGCTGAACACAGGACGACTATACTTAGCATTTTATTGTAGGCCTGTAAAGCAAATGTTAATCTATCTTAGCATTTGATGCATTTTTTCCTGAACTGTTGTGATCAGAAAATGTGCAAGTGGTTTACACCAGTTTGTACTATTTAGTGTTCACCACGCACACAGAGGTACAGAGACTTGGCTCAACTAATGCTGAGAAGAGCCTTGTGGGATGGCACTCATCACATTGCCACAAGATAGGTAAAATTTCCAGCCCAACTGTAGAGAGAAAATATATGTCAGATCAAATTAGAATGTGATCTGTCTAGGTTGTCAAGTACACATGCAAGCTGCAGAATCCAGGGATGCAGCTTTTTGAGCATACTCCCACTGCATAGTCTGCCTGGTAAGCTGGTGGTTGTGTAGACAACTTTTGAAGACTGTGATGCTCTATGGATTTTGTATGGAAGGTGGAAGAAGGGCTAATTGTGTTCTTCTGTATCCTGTACACTTGTAAAAGTCTAGAGGCAGTCCGACTCTAAATATTAATGGTTCAAGTTAAAATTGTCTCCAGATGACAAGAAGCAGTCATTTTTTCCTCTATCATCCCCATACGCAAATCTTTTTTCAAAACTAGATTATTTCCTAAAATCAAAAGCTCTAATTAATTCTACCATTTCATCTGCAACAGGCACTGTTAACATCTCATATCATGCTCCAATAAATTTGCCCACAGAGATTAACAACATCTGAGGAGGGGAAAAAAAAAGGAAAGAAAAAAAGAGGGAAAGAAAGCTCTTTCAGTTGAAGACCTGGACTTATTTTTCTAATTAGCCCAGGTGCAGAATGGCATTAACATGGCTGTACTGCTTCTGGGAACAAATTGGTGTCTGTGTGGCACTCTGCTGCATCACCTCCAAGCTGCATAGCTAGGTTGGATGTACCTAACATGCATGCATCCTACAGGGAAAATCTCACTGTAAAATAGAGCATCTCTGCTCCCTGTCAAAAACTAAGGTAGAGAGATGCGTTTGATAAGGAATGGTTACTATCAAAGCTTATTCAACTTTGGCAGGACAATGTAAGCCCTTTCTTTCTTGAGAATGTAACTGGGCAAAGACCTTTATGTGGGAATACACAGCCAAAAAGGAGCTTTATGAAGGAGCCATAGTGAAAAAAGTATCAGCAAGTGCATTGAATTCGGTCTGTTTACAGAGAACTGGAGGCTGAAGCTTTTTGAACGGGGTCTAATCTCATTCCAAAGAGGCAATAGGTACCCACTGGAGAGGCAGTAAACACAGGTGTAAAAATGGTCATCTATTGGAAATTCATGTTTGTGCAGCATATGAAGGAAATGGGAGCTTCTGACACTGACGATTTGTGTAGTACAAAATGATTTGCATAAGGGATGGGACCAGAAATATGAATCAGAACCGTGCCCTTTTTTTGCCTAAAGAATGGCAAAGTTTATATCTAATAATTCAAGTTCTATGTATGTGGTTCCATGCTTTCTGATTCCAACAGGGACTTTGAAATGGAAATGCCAAACCCTGTATGCAGGGCATGATGGATCACCATGTATGCATAGGAATAAAAGGGTTGTCATTGGAAGTAATTTTGCGTTGAATTACACAATGTGTAATCCAATTGAAATCAGCAGAACAGCACAAGGTGTAATGTAGTGTGTAAAACGTGATCCATTGCATGCAATTTTAACAACAGGGATACCGTACCACTCATCTAAGTAATGTGCTAAAATTGAATTTGTGAAAGGTAGGGGGAAAAGAATTGTGAAGAATGGATGCATTTTATAATTGGGAAATACTTTTTGAGGAAGGGACTGAATATATATATTTTTAAGGGTAATTTATTACACTTAGAAATTGTTTCCTTTGAAATATTGCTGTTGGATCTTCAAAATTTAGCAAGTTCCCTCACTGGCATAGAGTGGGACCAGCCAAGCCTGTCAGCCTGGGAGCGCTCAGTATCCATTTTCACCATTGACGTGTGTCACATTATCTAATAATGTTCCTAAATGAACTCCATCATCATCAGTAAATCTTTTTCTCACGCCTTCGACCAACAGCGTGTCCCCAGGAAAAGTAGCAAATCTCACATTGGCATTTCTTGGCACAGTGCCCTTTGTTGCCTGTGGGGGTAGGTGAGGAAAAGGGGAAAAAAAAAAAGAAAAAAATCCCCGAATTCTCATGCTGTATCTTTGCTTAAACAGCAGTGAAGGTGGTGAGTCTTCCAGGAGTGGTGGTGGGGGAATAGTGGGTTCCATGAGTGCAACTCCATGTTTTCAAGGGTTCAGGCAGGTGCAGAACCGTCTACGCTGCTCATGTTCAGGAACAGCCGCTTTGCCAGCATCCTGTCAAGGCTGACAAGTGAGTTTATTCAAGGCTTGCAATATAAACATAACACAGTTATCTGATTTACTTATTACCTACAATCTCTGCTGAGGATAAGGAAAATGACATATGATATCTTTAAAACTTTTTAAAAATTGAGAAGTTTCCTAGTGTTGGTAGTGTTTAACAAGCTGTGTTTTCAAGAAAAAATCTACTGCCCAGTCGCTTAATGCTCTTCAGTTGGAGGATGCCATTAACATGTAATTTTTCATTGAATACTGCTTTTTATTAATGAAAATTTAAACGTCTATGTAAAACTTTTACCACTTTCCCATATATTTGATAATCTCCTCAAGAATCTTATTTTAGATCTACAACAGAAAATCTTTATCTATACTTGTACACAAAAATGTTATATATAAATCTAAAATAGCAGAAGTGTCTTGATTAAGGCATTCAGCATTTATTTAGGCTCATCTATGTTACACATAGATTTAATTGAAGCCATTTGTAGTAGACACGAGCTGAGGTAAATGTGCCAAATATCATGGTTCAGTAATGACAATTAAAACCTCAATCTATAACTTCTGGTTAATTCACAATAATTCCTTTTTTTTTAAACTTGCCAAAATGAGAATGGAATGCTAACATTTTTTGGTATATGGCATATCAATTTACCATGTTCTACAAGACTTTAGTTTTAACATCTTTATAACATTTAGATTTGAGTAAATCTAGCAACATAAAATTTTTGAATAAAAACTCATAATGTTTTCTTGTGAAACTTTCAAACTTTCCTACATTATTTTCCACTTTTAAGTCATTGTTTAAATGAAATAAGAATGTATAAATGCACTGGAAACCAAATCAGTTTTTTGATGTCCAGGAGCTCTTACTATTTATGCAGATTTAGTTGACGATTTTTGTTTTTCTTTACTTGTGCATTCTGTGAGATTTTTTTTTTAAGGTGGAAGACTTCTTTCTTCTCTCTTATTCTCTAATTCTTTTGAATGATTTTTTTTAAGGTTCTTTATAGACTTTTTTTCAAAGTACACAATAGAAGCAAGGGCCTGAATCTACAAAGAAGCAACTTGCAGATATGAAACTTTATCAGTGTAGGTACCGAATCATGAAAACAGGTGAGTGGGAGTACTAGCCACATGATCCACCATGACTTAAGGGTAAGTGACGTAGCTGGAAACGCAGGAGGTGGGACCCTTGCCTTCCATTTCTTTTAATCCCAAGTCCTAGTTCTTGCTAGCCAAGTTGAGATGAGCACCTTTCTTAGAGGGGATTCAAGTCTGACCCTGTGATGCTGCTTTGTCTCTCATAAAGAAACCTGGAAATATGCTAGCACAGAACATTAAGTTTGGGCTACCCAAAGGGCCTTATCTGCTAACTAAAATGAAAAGTATCTCTAGGGAAATAAGTTCTGTTGAATGGAGACAGTGAGTTCCCTAATAAGAATTGCTGTTGTAATCAATGCTTTAAGACGTGCAAGAAAGGAGGACTACTCTTTTCCGTTCGCAGCAGCATCACTATGTTTCAAAAGCACTTTGGGTCAAAATGCTCTCTTAGACTGGAGTTTCATCTTTCCAAAATTCCTCTGTCTTATTCTATCTTATGCAAAAGGCTTTTATGATTTGCCTTAGTAATGCCCAGTAATGTTCTACCAAGTCCCTGATGGACATGTGTTGACCAACTGCAGTCTGAAAAGGGACTTGTTACATAGCAAGGCAAGTTCACACAGACCATAATCTGCGTACTGTCTTCTGAAGAAACGTGACTCACGCCAAATTTTTTTTCTTTTATCCTGAAGATCCAACATCACTCTGAAAACAAACAACAGTCATTATTGCTTATTCAAGCTTTTAGTAATCAGTCACCTGGCTATTAATAATTCCTTAATGTTTACATTGGTCAGGAGGCACTTAACAAATCAAACAGTCCATTCTTACATTAAACTAAAAACCTAGATCAATAGTACAATATGAATGGAATCATTTCCTATTATCCAAATTCCATTCTGTATTTTTATGTGTAATTGATACGGACTACCTGGTTTCTTTGTAGAGTAGAAGATGATGTAGAAATGCAGCTTAGTCATGCCTCTCCTGTGTGATATTCTCAGGACATAGACTGCATAATTGACTACAGACATCTTAGTTTAAAAGGCATCTTTTAAGTTTCATCCAGTCCTAGTAATACGTGTACAGTCCCATGGGCTGCATCCAAGGATTATGCTAATTTTATTAGCAACTTCTCTTGCTTTAATTAAACTGTATAAATTCCCACCTGGTCACTGTTGTGCCAACACCCTTCTTTCCATTTTTATTTTAATTTATAGATAATCTGTGGTTTTGCACTTCATTTCTGATTTCCTGAATTATCCATTGCATTTTCCACATGAAATAACACAGTTTTGAGCGGTGAATAGGACTTCAAATTGAGTTAATGGGTTTGAGAAAACCTCTGGATCAAAGCAAAGAGTTGGCCAAGTCTTTTTAGGAGAAGGTATTCAAAGCAGCTTGCTCTCTGAAAGCACCAAGCTATACACTGCTGTTCAAAATACCTATAAGCAAACTCTGTATTAACATTTACTGTGTTTATACCACAAAGCAGTGTGATGTGAATTCCTTAGTGGACTGTTAATTTGCATGTTATACACTTTCAAATATTTCCAAAAGCAAATGCGAAATGATTAGTAATCCATTCACATGCTCACAAAATGTTATTAGCGAAGTGCCTTGGGCAATATGTTATGTTGACTAAAATTGCTAATTTTGTATTTTAAAACTAAAGCAGCTCCCACTGCCCCTGACAAATTCTAGGACCTGCCCAGAGCCCAGACCTCCTGATCACACCAGTTTTCAAGTGTTGAGCTGAGGCAGAGAAAAAGACCAAAACCCCCAACAAACAGCAAGCCCCCCCACCCCAGAGCAGTAACCTAAGGTTTGCCGTGATTTCAGCTCTTTTGGAAGTCTCACTAAAATTCTTCTGTGGTGTCCTGCAATTTAAAGTGGTTTCTTATCTATAAAATCACCATAAGGAGGTGATTCTGGTGTTTACCACTCATTCTACTTATACGTGTTTTAAAGTGTGTGCGTTGCTCCGAAGAAATCAAACCTGGTGGTTCTTTTTACTTCTGCATAACCATCTGTGTCCAGCTGCATGTGGTCCTGACATAGCCAAAGCCCTGGACAAAATATCTTCTACTCTTCAAAACGCTGAGGTTGTTCTTTTTTTAAAGAAGACCAAAGAGCAAGCTATTTAATGGTATTTGTCAAAGTATCTCTTTTTTGAATAATGTTTTCCATTCCTTGTAACCTCAAATATAACATGACACTTCCTCCTAAATGCCAATTATTCTGTCCAGAAGAGTTGCCTAAAAGTCTATTCCTCAAAGCTTCATACCAGACTAACATGGGATCTTAAAATTCAATAAAAGATGTTGTGATAATAAGATTGTGCAAAAGCCTATGCAAGAGCTGAGTATTGTTTGTACGAGTGCAACATACTTTCCAGCAATTTATATTTACAGCTATGAAGTAATTGAATAAAGAAATGCATCATCATTTCCTTTTTTAGGACATAGGTGAATTATTTTACCAGCATGTGAAGGGGTGTTCATATAACATCATGGTGCTTTGTGCTAGAGAAAAACAATTACAGTGAATAAGGTAGAATGGCTCTGTTATTGCAGTACATAAGACTTTGATTACATACTGCCAAGATTCATACCAGCCTAGTAGTTGTTGACAGATAAAGTAACAAAAATGAAACTCATTTATTTTTTCTTTATTGAGACCTCAAGGTAAAGCAAATTTTCAGTTCTTGTACTTACTACATTGAAGGAATAGAGACTGACAGTCAAAATGTGCCAGTGCAGAAATATAAATTAAACCTAGTTTCATATCAAAGTTTCATTTAGTCTCTGAAAAGGAGCTGCTGCTTGGATTATTTTTGATCCTAAAACAAATACACTGCAGAGGACTGTAGTGTGTCTTGGATGAATTAACCCCCTCGTGCGTTTAACTTTTATGTATTTGCCAGGGTATAGACCAATATTGATTCAAGAAATTTAAAAATTTGTTATGGACTTAACTGTTTTACTTATTTTTTCTCTGTTTAATAATAATTTACTGTGTTTGTAAATGCAGTGAACATGTGGATGGTTTTAACAGGGTAGCACTTTTGCTGAATAAAGGACACATTTTGAGAAAAAAGTCCATCTTCCCTCCTTATACGAGGAAAACTTCTGAGTTTTATCACGAGTTCCTCTAGGCAACTAGATGTTGCATTATTTCTTGATAATTCTAACAAATTGCATTTTCGTAAAGTTGTTCATTTTCTAAAGAGCAGATAAAACTAACTGTTGAAATGGAAAGTGCTAAAATGATTGGGTTTATCTCATCAAAATCTTGGATTAGTTACCTACTCCAACTGAACATAATTGCTGTTCAGATTAATGAGGCAGTATCCGAGTATCTCCTCTGTAATTAAACACTTCTCTGGTTGAATACAGTATTAAAGATGCACCAGACGTTGAAACCTCAGTGGTGAAATTTAAAACTGTTGAAACTGGAGGGGTCAGCTGTGAAACACAAATTCTTCTGCAGTTTGGATAATTCACTTGTACGATGCATTTAAAAAGTAATTTGTTTTATGTTTGGGATGCTGGATTTTAAAATGTTTTTCTTATCTTTCCATCATCTAAATTTGTGAATTTTTTCTCATTTGTTCCTGAGCAAAAGTAACATAAAGTGCACTTGTTTCCAGAATTACCTTTTCTGACCTTTCACAAGATGATAATTGCAGTACCAGTAGGCTTAGAGGACTTGTTAAAAAAATTAAGCTTGTAAAGTAGCAAAAAACGCCCCTCTGCTTGCTGGTGTCGATTTCAAAATTAACATTTTAGTTCATGTGCTTCTAATAATCGCTGACCCTTACTTCATGTGCTTTCCACAGGAAATGAATACAGCAGAAATTACTTTGACCCGTTGATGGATGAGGAAATAAACCCAAGGCAGTGTGGGATGGAGGTCAGTGAAGAAGGTGAGGCAGAATTAAGTATGTAATTTTGGTGTCAGAATATTCTTTTCCATTCATGAAAATGAGGTGACAGAGATCACATATGCAGTTCTATTTAAATATTGAGGTTTACAATTTAAATTCTAAGCCTTAACTGCTCTGAACACGATAGGCAGTATACATAGTCTTTGATCAAGGACAGTGAGTTAATGGGCAGGTAAAAGTGAGGCTGTGCTGTATTCACTCTGCTACTGTAGC
>WEIV01010239.1:270-20002 GCA_013390005.1 Calyptomena viridis | reverse complement strand
ACAAGTGCCCCTTGTTCTGCGGCCCAGCCTCATAGTCCCAGCCATGGCGCTTGCCCCATCCTTGCCATCTCAGCCCCTGGGGCAGCAGGGCGGCACAGGCCACTGGCATGGATGGTGCTGGCCACTGGAGCGGTACGGCATGGCTCCATCGGCGACTGCTGTGACTGGTGCTGCCAGCCTGAGGCCCCTGTCTTTGCCTGGCTGCCATCCNAACTCCCCTCCTTGCTCCTGCGTGTCCCTCCAGACCCTCTGGGGCTCTCTCTTTCCTGGGATCCATCACCTCGGGACATCCTGCCTGCCTACCCGGCACCCCCTCCACAACTTTGAGGCTTCCCCCTTCCTTGGAACTCCCCTCCTTGCTCCCGTGGAGTCCCTCCAGACCCTCTGGGTGTCCCCCTTCCCTGGGATTGCACCCTTGGGCCTCCCAAACCCTCGATTTTTGCCCCTTTACCTCACTCTCCTTCCAGCGCCCCCTCTGGCCACCAGAAGTCATCGCAATCTCAAGCTGCCCTGGCGCCACCTATTGGTGGCAACTGAGCTGAATTTCACTGAGCTGAGTCACTCAGCCTCAGAGAACTCGTGTTTTGTGGTTCTTGCGTTGTTTTATGCACCTTTGGTATTTCAATTCATTGCCTCATATACAAGTTTGCATATAAATGTATATATATAAATTTTATATAGATATATTTTCCAAATAAAAGTCCTTATCTTTTTTATTCATTTTGCTGTGATCTCGTTGCCCTATATTACACCATATCCTGTCATTTAAACCACAACAATGTTTCTCAACTATTTCTTTCTTTTTAGATAGAAGCAATGGGAAAATAACCATCCACAATTTATGAATACTTATTACTGTTAAAGCTGAAATGCAGCTCCGCCTACATTTTTACTTTGCAAAAGTCAGTTCACAAAATTTACATATGTTTAATTCTTTTAAAAGGAAAATATTGCTGAAATGTTAATTTAATATCAATAACAGAGTATGCTTAAAATCATGAAATGAAATAAATACATGTGAGTCAATGTACACTAGAACAGGTTGCCCCACAGAGGTTGTGGAGTCTCCTTCACTAGAGATATTCCAGGGTTGTGTCTGGACACAACCCTGTGCCATGTGGTCTAGGATGGCCCTGCTTGAGCAGGAAGGTTGGACCAGATGATCCACTGTGGTCCCTTCCAACCTGACCATTTCAGTGATTCTGTCATCAGCTATTCATGCTTGTGATGTTCTGGCAGTTTCCAAGGATGTTTGTATATCGTTATTTAGAAACCAGTTCTCGAAAAGAGCAGGAGAGGAAGCAACTCAGCAACATTAAATATTTTAACAGGCCCTGACAGTCAGAGTAAATGTATTGTAAATGGCTTCTTCAAGTAGACCAGATGAACAAATATATATATATATATATATACACACACACATATGTATATACATATGTATATACACTAAGTCCCTAGCGGTTTATTGCATTTTCATTACTCATTNAAATATTGCTGAAATGTTAATTTAATATCAATAACAGAGTATGCTTAAAATCATGAAATGAAATAAATACATGTGAGTCAATGTACACTAGAACAGGTTGCCCCACAGAGGTTGTGGAGTCTCCTTCACTGAGATATTCCAGAACAGTCTGGACACAGCCCTGTACCATGTGCTCTGGGATGGCCCTGCTTGAGCAGGGAGGTTGGACCAGATGATCCACTGTGGTCCCTTCCAACCTGACCATTTCAGTGATTCTGTCATCAGCTATTCATGCTTGTGATGTTCTGGCAGTTTCCAAGGATGTTTGTATATCGTTATTTAGAAACCAGTTCTCGAAAAGAGCAGGAGAGGAAGCAACTCAGCAACATTAAATATTTTAACAGGCCCTGACTGTCAGAGTAAATGTATTGTAAACGGCTTCTTCAGATGAACAAATATATATATATATACACACATATGTATATACATATGTATATACACTAAGTCCCTAGCGGTTTATTGCATTTTCATTACTCATTACTGAGTTGTAAAAATTTACCAAGTGTGCTTCTAGAAAGTATATTTAACTATTAAACAGCTTACATCTTGTTTTTAAAAAATGTGCATTATTATCTGGCTATTTTATTTTTGCTACATTTAACCTGGGGTCAGTCACTGAGAGAAATTATTGAAAAGAATGATTCAGTTACAATCTCAGTGGAGAAAGGTCAATGCTATAGTGTTAGAGTGCTATAGAGTTCTCATCTGTTTACATTTTATCTTCCTTGCATTCATTTCACTTTGTTTTCAAAACTCTGGGGTGAGTTTTGTTTGGTTTTGTTGTGTTGTGTTGGTTTTTTTTTTAAATAACTATTTATATAAGACTATAATTTTGAGGCAATTTAAGGAAAAGGCAATTTCAGAAATACATATTTGAGGACACCATACAGACACTGTAATTTCCAGAAGATGGTACAAAGACAGGCAAGTTACTTCTTCTCTTTCTGCTTCAAATTACATATGGTAACTTCAATCATTTTCTTGTCATTTAAGACTAAAATTTATCACAATATGGCAATTAATATTCCCCAAAATATGAGAAATTCTGACTAAACCAAGACAAAAATGATTCCGAAGCAAAGCACATCACGCATTTTGGAGAGGAGATTGCAGCTTAGCAATGGCCAAATGCTGCTTACACATGGATGTTCAAGAATATTAAATGCAACTTTAACATAAAGGTGTGAATAAATCAGAATATCATGGCTTTCTCTAAGCTGTTAGCTATACGGTATTAGGGAATTTTAAAAAGTAATTATGTTATCTGAATTATTACTCTACTTGCAACAACTCCTACATTGCTAATGACATGTTATAATATGAACATAAAGCATACATATCACAGAGTTTTAAGCATAATATATACTGCAACTAGCAAGCTATCATTCTTACTTTTAGGAAGCCAAAACTCTGGCTCTTACATGACATTTTCAAGCGACTTTCAATATTCCTGGATGACTTAAGAGTGTCTGACTAGATATTCAGAAAGCATGTCAAGAATATTTATTAACCATAGTTGTTTCCTACAGCATTGACAGAAATAGTCAGAGAATCATACATCCTTCTTGAACATCAATTAATGGTGAGCCTCCAAAAAATTACCACAAGGGAACCATGAGAGAGTGATCCTTAGGAAAGCAAACATGGAGGCATGGCAGTTTCCAGACTTCTAGATTCCTTCTTGTCCTGCTGGTGTTTAATACCACATTTTTTTTTCATCAGATCATTTCAATATCTATAAACTCCATCCAATATGTTGTTCTGATAGTTGTTCTCCTGACTAAAAGAACTTTCTTTACTCCACCACTGCATGGCAAACTCTACAAAATTCACGTTTTATTGCCTACCATTGTTGTACTATGAGCATGTCTGGCCTCTTTTTAAGTCCTTTTTAATACCTAGGATATCAACCCCATCTAACCTGCACCATATCTTTTATTTGACTTTATTAAAAAAGATATCAATCCTAGAGATAAGGGAATATTTATTAAGAACACAACACAGAATAGTGTTTGGGTGGCTGAAGAAAGTATCAAGGTAAATACAAACATCTGCTTTTCCCTGGTCCCTTTCCTATGAAGATCCCAAATCTCTGCTCAGTCCATTACAGCACATAATCTCATGAATTTTCTGGAGCAGAGATTATATTGATACTTCTTTATAAAGTGCTAAATAAGTGGAAATAAATGTTACTATCTATGTTGGAAAAACAATACTATATCTGTCAATGCTTCCAGTCTTGGCTGACTCTTCTCTGAAAGTTATCTGCCTTTTAAGGAGAAAACTTTAAAGGAATGGCTAGAAAAAAGGGGAAAAAAGTTGACTGCAATGACACTGTAGCCTCACGGCAGGGCACTGTAAAGTATTTCATAGCAGGAGTTTTGCTCTGTCAGTCTCGATCTGTTCAGACTATGCTTATATTGGGTTTGATAGGCAGGCTGCAGAGTCCTGCATGGAAAGCTATGCTTGCTCCTGTGTGAGTACAGAACAGAGCCCTGAACTCTTAAGTAATGCCAATGACTTCCCAAAGGGCAGTTCACAGAATAAAGCGTTTTTCAATTGCGCAAAATCTCATCCTAAACAATGTCAGAAGGAAAAGAGAAAATAAATTATTTAGCTACTATAAGAGCTCTGGTGATAGAAGTTGCAGTGGATGAGAAAATTCTTGCATTCCAGCTGGGAGTGACTGTGAAATCTAACTCCTACACTCCTCTAAAAGCTATTTTCTCATTTCAGCCCATGTAGTTCAAAGACTCAATCCCCCTGAAAAAGAGGCTCTAAGACAACAGATTTAGCTGGACTTGTGATCAGTAATTGATCTCCTGTATTTTGTAAGCATCACACTAGATATTGCTATAATTACTTGAGATGTATGTATTGCACTAGGTATAATCCATTATTTTACAGGAAAGAATGTGCTTTCTCTGCTTCCTGAGCTATGCCAAGGGCAACAAGCCTACTGAAATATTTTTATAAAACTTAGCACCTTTCCAGAGATATTCTGAGGAGACCAACACATGCTTTTCGATTTATAAAAACTTGTAGTGCAAAATTCGGTATATATTAAAAAAATATTTTTGCTAATGGAAAATAAAGATAGGTAAACTGTCAGAATGAAGTCCTAAAAAAACCTCCCAATCACCTGAAATATGTTACATCCAAAGGGTCATGCTAAAAACCCAGCCACTTTTACAACTGAAAAACCTGAAAGCTGATTATTATTTACTATTCTTTAACTAAATACTCTAACAAAAATCATACGTTTTTGCTAATCATGAGCCCCACAGACATGCACAGGATCAAAGACTATTTATGTGGCCAACCCCTTTGCTATCACTCTCTGTGATCAAAAAAAAAGTGCTCAGAAAGAAAACAGAATGCTTTACTGCATCCCTAGGACTGATGAAGGGTGTAGATTAAGGGGAAAAAACCCAACATCATTACAAAGTACTGACATTTACTAAACTAGCACTTTTTTTTACATCAGAGAGAAATAAAGAAAATCCAGGAGGCACATAAAAATCCTGTTTAATAATCCAAACATACAGTAGAGGTGGGCTACTACTGATGCAAAGATTGTGTGGGAACAGTTACGACATAATCCCTTCACGAGTCTCTATTTCACCAGCCTGGAGCATTTCCATTTTCTGTCCATCATTTTCTGACTGTCTGTTGGTTTGCTTCTTAACTCAAGCCTGCATAGGATAATAGGCTACAATTACATTAACCGCCTTTCATCTCAGTTTGAATTAAATTTGTTCTGCGAGCCAGCATGAAAATCTGTCCCAAGTCATTTTGCTTAAGTCAAAGAATAATAAACTTCCTTGGTCCAAGAATTAAACCTATGGTTCTAATAGTGTGGAATACTTTTTAACTGAGAAATAATATCAAAATTAGTATTTAAGAGGAAAAATTCAGCTACAATATTTGTCAGTAATATATGCAACTTTAAAAATACTTAAAAATCAGTCCTATCTTTGGTTGTTTTCATGTTCCTAAGCACTTTTTTTCCTCACTTGTTTTCTGATTGGGTTTCTAATTTATGCAGAATTAATGACATAATTTGTAACATTATCCACAAATTGGAAATGCAAAATATTTTAATGCCAATTGAAACACAATTCTGGTGACTGAAGTGGTTCGTCATGTCAGAAAAACAAAGTACTTGTTACATATTCCATAAATAAGAGAGAAATCAACTGAGAGTGCAGTGCAGAGGTGTACTCTGAGGTGAATGCTCTTTTGGAAATATAAGAGTGGAAAAAAAATCCAAACAATATCCTCTACGATTATTTTAAGTTTCTCTTCTAGATTTCTATTTTTAAAGAAAATATAACTGAAATGATCCTCTGATTTCAAAGTTCTACTTCACAAGTGACTTTAGAGAAGTGCCTTAAGCACCACATCCACTTTGAAACGGCAGAATGTTTTATAAGAATGTTTATAAGCAATCTTCAATTCATTTATTCATAAAAATGAGCACACATTCAAAAGACAAAATATCAAATTGACAGAACTACCTCATAAGAAACATACAAGAACTGCAGGGAGATATTTTGTTTTACAAACAAAATGTGCACCATATGACCTACTGCCATAACAGAAGAAAATTTTGATAATTGAGCTTGGATTCTGGAATCAAGAAGTATAGTTTTCTGTTAGGAATATTCACAAATTCTAGTTATGACTGCAATTTACAATGTTCACACAAAATGTTACCTGGTAGTTTTCCTTACAGTGTGCTAATAGAATGTATTACAATCTACTATATTATGAGCATATAGAAAATCAGATACAATACAACATTTAGAAACACATAAAGCTGGATAATATCTGGAGTATATCTCAATATATCCACTATGGAGGAAGAAGATTTATCAGAATAATATTTAGGTTGTACTATTCAAAGCTTCTTTTCTGCTTCTGGTTCTGCAATTAACTGAAACAACAGAATTTGAACTTCTATCATGTTTTTAACAAAGCTATGTTAGTCACCATTTACTTCATTCTTTTCTTCTCAATGAAATACTATTTGCTGAATATTAATTATAATTTAAGTTCGGTACTTAAATGTTATCTGTTGCAGAAAATTTAATTTCATACAAACATAATAAAAATAAGAATCAAGAGATTCTTAAAAATTGTGTCAAAGGCTGAGGACAGAAAGTGAGCATGGGTCCAAATACTACAATTAAAACAATCAACATCCTGTGGCATAACTAAGTCTAAAAACAACCTGTAACGTTATCATAACTTTAACCATGCAGAATTACTGAGGAACATTGAGTAGACAATGAGAAAAGGCCGATGTAATTCTAAAACATTGAGCACAGGGAAAGCTCTAACCAAAGCTTCTGAATGGCAAATGTCAAACCATTTATTAAATCATGCAGTTAACTATTTTCCAAAAATGCAGGAGGAAAAGCAATAAAGTAACAGTAGAGGAAAGGTTTTATGAAAGTCAATGACAAAACCACAAGAGCATTAAGAAAACAAAAACATCATGAAGTTTTTATCTTTCTTCTATACTAAAAAGCAGGGTTGGAAAACACATTTGATTTTATACACCTCAGGGTGGCATAAATATAACAGAAAAAAAGGTGAAAAAACCCTAAAGTACAACTGAACAATAAATGCATTTTCTTAAAAAAAATTAAAATAATGCATATCTTTCACAAAAAAGGGATTTACATAATCCCCACTTCTGAATCTTAGAGTTATTTAACCTATACATCTTTGGCATTGAACAGCAGTGAAGTTGTTCATCTGTTTAGATGTGCTATTACCTTTTCTTTTATTCATAAACATAGAGGAGGCAATCTTTTTGTTCAACATGAAGGATTGATTTATATAGTTTTTCATTTCTTACAATAATCATTTGTCACCCTCAACATTACCTTTCCTCAGTAAAACCCCTTACCTTTACAAATACAGAAAACAACAAAAAATAATAAAGAGAAGAAAATGAATGAATGAAGAGAAGCACAATATGAGGAGTGAAAAGGACTTTGTGAAGTTGTTTTGTGAAACTCTTGCTGCTGTTCCATACCATGACAATTTACAATTAGCCTCTCAAGAACACAGAAAGTAAAAGTAAATCATGTGTTCCCCAATTCTCACCAAACCAGGGAAATACCCCCTCTTAAACTTAAGGAACAAGATGTTATCATGTATTAAAATATTTATCTGAATCAGGGCCCAAATCTGTGAGTAGATCAACACTATATGTAAGAGAGGATGAAATGGCCTAATGGAGAACAGGATTAGAAAGTCATTTTGTAGCAGCTGTTAGAAAGTAATTGCTGCCCTTATCTCCTTATGGATCTTGTAAGAACTCATTTCCAGGACAATTTTTTTTTTTTTAAGTTAAACCTTCTTTATGAAATCTTATTTATTAAATCTCTTTCAGCCTATCTGACTGTCCCGTTACCCTTTAATTCTTATCACTTCTCTGTGAGTAGACCAAAATCATTTCTTCCAGGACAGTGAGCCCTTTTGCACAAGTTTCCTGTGTTGGTTTGTCAATCTCTGCCTTTGGCCTCCTGCTGTAATTCAGGATTCCTAAATTTATCATTGCTCTGTGTAACACTGAAAGAAAAGTGTTGTGGCCGATGAAATTTTCAGATGTGATTATAAGTTTGCTTTCATTCTATATCAGACTCCTGACACTATTTAAAACAACTTTCCTAGCTAGGTATTTACTCTGACTTCTAATACTTTGTTCTTTTCTTAAATTGCTGAAAAATTCCTTTTCTCGTAATATAAAAAGAATAGATGGAGATAGAGAACTAAATCCGTAAGTCAGTCCTTCTGAAGTGATAATCTAATAAACCACTCAGGCCTCACTGCTGAAGTTTAGGATATCATAAGAATTCTTGGATTGATTTATGTCCTTGTAATCAACCTCCCAGCCCCATTATCTAGTAAGCTAGATAAATACCACTTACTATTCAATACATCAAGAAAAAAAAATAGAGAGCTCAAAGCATGCAAAGGTTATGCAGCCTAATTTATATTTTTTACTTTCCACTGGTGATTATTCAATACAAATGAAGAAAATAATAAGGAAGCATTTCTAATGTTAAGACATTGTCTTCCAGCTGGTGAATAGAGACAGAATTGGTCCTATGCTATTTGTTGTCACCTTATCAGTTATCATTCCCTGAAAATACCTTGTCTATGATACAGAATTTACTTTTGGTGTCAAATGTTTTGAATTTATATCACAAAAGGTAAAATATTACAGATATTTTTCAGTAATAATGTTTATTTTAACTTGCTGCTTTTTCAAATTTTGATTATTTTATGTCATTCACATGATAATGCTAAGAATGAACAAAAGAAAAAAGGATGTTTATGTAAGCATATGTGTTTCTATATGCCCAGCCTGCAGAATTCAGTATTCCCAGATAGTGTGCCTCCAGATTATTAAACAGGAATGAATGAAACAATAATTCCCCTTAAACAGACAAAACTGCAGCAAAGAATAAAAGTACAGGTATTCACATTAGATTTCAGAAACCAACTAAAGAATAGGACTTCAACCACATTTCTGAAGCAACATAGTTTTTGTAGCCTCAGATTTTTCCTTATAATAATTGTTAAAATACAATTCAAAAATCTACAGTTTCTAAGCAAGCTTTTAAAAGTTGCATGCAGTGCCCTCATCTACATGAGTGAAAAGAATGTGTCATTTTAGTTAGTCCCTCATTAATACAGACACAGCACTGAAAGCTTCTCTGGCACTGCCTGTATTGGGACAAGGGGAAGCTTTGGAACACGGGCTGTTCTGCAACAAGTGCAGACACAGAGTTGAGATGGAAAGAAGATTCAACATACAAGAAAACCTGCATGACTTGTAGATGTCTGCACACACAACTGCAGCACAATGCAAGTTTGTTGTAACTGCCAGGCTCCTCAAATTGAGGACTCTTTAAGCAAGATTTAGCACTGTGTAACTGATGTGCTTAGTCCATATAATTATCAGAAGCTTCATGAAAAAGGAAATTACAAGTAATGCATTTCTCACTCCCATGTCTTAATACCAACACACATTCCTGACTTCTGTCTATTCCCAGTTTTAATCTCTTGTGTGCACTCTTCTAACACCCTCAGCAACTACTGAAGCAATTTAAAACTAATAACAGGCAACAATGTGAAACAAAATGTTTTAACCTTAAAACCAGAAATAAACTATTGCAGCTAAATTTTCATCTATATGTAAAGGTATACAATTGACTGAAAGAGAAAATAAGAAATGAAAACAGCAGTAGGAAGATGCATATTACTTCTATTAGAGACCATAAGAGAAGAAAAGCAATCTTTCCATCACCAGGAGATTTCTAACAGTATCTTCAGTAGCCACCTGACCTAACCTCTCCTTATTGTTGCATAAAAACTGCTTTTTTTTCCTTTCTTAGCAAATAAAATGAATAAATATCACAAGCTGAAGCTGATAGATATATCTATCAACAAGATTTTCATCACAACGTAGCCTCATTTCTTTTACTTATTTGTAAGGTATCGAAAATAGATGTTAAAATAAAAACAGGGTATGGTATTTTGTGCAAGTTGAGTACTGAGTAATCCATACCAAGCAAGACAGAGGCACTATTTCAATTTCAAACTCAGCTATGTGTTGATAGCTTGTAGAGAGCTGCGAGTTCTCTCACACTGGTATTTTCTTTTCCCATTGCTACCTATATACTTGCACTGGCTTAATGACAAATTGATTAAACCAGATGTCTATTTAACTCTAACAACTCTTGTACCAGTTACTAATTACCATACTAATGGCCTATCAGATGTAAATTATAAGCTCAGATCTAAACTGCACAATGGATATTATTTTATCTGAGGGTTAAGATCTGAGAATAATGAAGAAATTTTCAAGAGCTTTGAAAAGTCAGAAGCACTCTAGATGTACTGAGAACCTAAGATTCACAAAATCTATCTTGTTAAATTCACAATTTATTTCATTAAAAAGAAACAGATGTTTGAATGACTATATACATTAAACTTGTGCTCTGAAAATAATGAAAATATGGATGTTCAGAATGTATCTGCCTTCGAAAACTACTTTCCCTTGAAATAAAAAGTATATCCACTGCAATGTATTGACTTGGATAGTACAAGCTCTGAGAGCAAACACACAAAGCTAGTCCCTTCAGTCCTTGATCAGCCACTTAAATTACGTGATCAATTGGAAGGACTAAGCAGCATCAGCAACTCAACAATTTTAAAGCTACCAAGCACTTACTGAGGTGTTACAAACCTGGTTTTCATTAGAAAACAATCTCTAATAACTAATATTTTCACTTAACTGTCAACTACAAAATCAGTATCACCTTCAAATCATTAGACCTGATATTCTTTTAAAATGGTAAACTTAATACAGATTCTATTGAAAAACATTTTTTTCATAGTAAATTCTCCTTTAACGCTTTCCCAATCCAGCTTAAAAAGGAAAACCTGGACCATGTAAGAGAACTGTGTTACATTAGTAATACTTAGTAAACAGAAACATGTTCTGATGGCTAAATTCTAACTCACTTCCCATTAAACATATATTTTGAATTTTCTACATACAGAAATAGTACGGAAAATAGATATTTTTACAGGCCACATCCTAATGCTTTACTTTATTTTATAATGTCCTGACAGTTCAAGAGAAAACATTACTGAAGTAACTTCTAATATACTTCCTACTGGATTTAGTTACAAAGTTGTTTCATAGTTTTAAAAAATTCCATTTGAAAAGTTCAGGCTACATTTAATCAAATATCTCAGACAGAAAATTATGGATATTAACAATATAAAAATATACTAAATATAGAACAGATCAAATAATCATTTAGTTATTTAAATGGATTTTTATTTAAATTAAAATAGAAAAAAATTACTTTTAGTAATTTAAAAAGCAGAAGTGCTAATAAGTCCTATTCATCATTTACTGAGAATCGATGCTTTGTCCCTCAGTGAATGCTGTCATTTCAGGAAGGTAGAGCCTTATTTAAAAAAAAAAAAAGGCAAAACAACAAAAAAACGCAACAAAAACAACAACAACAACAAACAAGGAAAAAACAAAAACACAAAATAAAACAAAAAAAAACACAAAACCAACCAAACAAAAAAATAACCAAAAAACCAAACACCACACAAAATCAGAGAAGGTGGGTGTTGGGGGACATCCAGTACTACTTAATAAGCTCGTGATAGAATTTTGCTTGCAACAAACCTTAAAAAAAGGTCAGAATTTACATAAACATGCAAAATTTACTATGTGCAGAAACAGCTGGGATTCCTTTGGAATTATCTCATTTTTACAGATCACTTTCAAATGAGAGGAAACCACATTATCTGTATGAAAACTCAATATACCTGTGGCCCACAACAATTTCGACTTGTTTTGCTCACAACTGCTGTTTCCATTACAGAGTATTTAAAGTCTAACAGTACATAATGAAATACCAATTCTGGGTATTCAAATCAATGCCTGTAACCAAATCATAATGCTCTTTACAATATAACTCTACTCTCTAAGCTTCAGCCAGCCAAACCTCATTTGTGCTGATAATCATTAAAGGAAAATGAATCAATTCTCCTTTCTCTCTGATAAAGTACTATAAAAAAAAAATCTTGCCAGCTCCTCAATACAGTGGTAGCAGGAATGATTGAGGGAAAGAATTTCATTGAAGTTTTTTACTAGAATGTATTTAAGTGTTTCTACCAGAAAATGTTATCTATTTTATCCTCGGTACAGTCCACAGGAGAAAGGTGAATTTGTACAAAGTTCATAAACAATTAATACATCTCCAGATGTAACAACCACAATAGCCTATCAGCATCTGCTACTTAACATCTCACTTTGCCCATTTGTAAGTGATGAGCAGCTGCCCTGCACTGGGGTGAGAAGTAGCTGGTAAAGCCAAAGGGCTTTCAGGGGGCAGCAAGTGAACAAGGCCAACAACAGCAGAACATCCTGGGATGGAGCTGCACACCCAGCAGACCACCTCATTTCAGAGTGGAGAAGTGGGAGCCCTGGGAAGTCAGGAGAGGGGGAAGATTTCTTGGATATATTCACAAAGCTTGCACTTCATGTTAGGAGAGTAGCATGTGCTTCTGACTCTTTGCCAGGTGAATATTTGGATGTATGGCTCCTAGAAACTGAAGGACATTCACCCTTGTCTCCTGGTTGACTTGTTGCCTTCAGACACAACTTTGAAAATTCTGATTTTTCTTACCCTAAATTAAGAACTAATAAAAAGAACCTGGTTGTGTATGAAACAACTGAAAACTGACAGCTTTACAGAGACAAAACTGTTTTGTTTGTTTTTTTTAAGGTTTTGATCAAGGAGACAGCAATACTGCTATAAGCACTTTTCAATTCTTTCCTTTCTCACCGCTCCCTACAATTGAAAAGCTGCCTCTGTCCATGGTGCTGATATGGACTATGATCAGCAAGGATGGGAGACAGGTCAGGAAACTCTTTGGCTTTCCTCCTCAGCTTTTTTCCAGCACAATAGACCAACAATGATACATAACATCTTGACAAACCATTTTTAAGGTTGATATGTGTCTCCCATAGTAGCCCAAATCTCCTTAGGAAGACCAAAATATTAAAGTCCTTCTCATATCACTGATTTCTCAAATATGTACATATACTAAAGCTGACCAGTGTTTGTGTTTCATGGAGGCAAAAGTAATAATATATGTCAAATTCTTTCTTTTAGACACAGAGTCCATGACAAACTGTACTAGCAACATTTTTTTTCTGGAAGATGCTCACCTTAAAAATGTTTTTTCCTCCATAAAGTTTTGTAGGTGTGTTTACTCTCAAATCTTTCTTTAAAGAAAACCTCCTTAAACATTCCCCTTCCACAAAAGAAATATCATTTTCCTCCCTTATGCTGCACAGTTAATTGTCCAAAGCTGACTCCAATAGCAGTAGTCAGCAATAATAATAATGATGTAGAGGGTTGTTACTGTAACATAGCATACATTGAATTTAATCAGTTACAACAGAGTAGTATATAGCAGAATTTTTAAGGAGAACTCCCTGAAATATCCAGGTTTGTCAGTCACAACTCAGCTGAAGGGCTTTTTCTGTTGACACCAGGACAAGTAGCCAGAAAAGCCATCAATTACTTTCTTTTCCTTCTAGAACGAGAACCACTTATCTTTAACCAAAGCAGTAGGAAGGGCCAACTACATACTCCACTGGTTATTTTTCCCCATTGCCTGCAATAAATATTCTAACCTTCAAAAAGGAACAACTGCCTAGGGAGAAGACTTCAACTTCACTGTCTCCTTATGAGTGGGACACAATCGAACAACAAAAGCATCAAAACTGAATGGATCAGAGACCAAATCCACAGAGAGACATATGAGCTGTAATGCTTATCTCACCACCACATTGTTTGATGCCCAATTGCTCAAGCAGAATCCCCAAATCCAGAACAACTCTCACAACTGCCCCTACAGCAAACAGGTTGCAGTTAAGTACCATGGGACAACTCAGTTGAAGACCTTTCCAGCTACCTGTACTGCTTCCAAGATGTGTTCTGTATGACTGAGTTACAGATCCAAGCCACTTAGCAGACTCAGGTATGTAAACAGTTTCTCTGTACAGAAATGGCTGGATCAGAACATTCACAGGACAGACACGAGACATACAGGACATCAGTTGGACAAGTTGTTATTGTCTCAAAAATACCCGGAATCTGACAGCAGGCAAAGTGAATCTTGAAGATGTAAAATGATTAGGTCAGGCACACAGGGCCTGGCTATATCGAGGCACAGAAGGTCATTAATAAGAAATCGTAAAAAATACTCAGAGTAATTCACAGGTCCTATCCTATACATAGCAATTAATGATTTGTGAGATTAATTACGGCTCCCATGAACAATGCACTTTATAATCCAACTCCAGCAGCATGAAAAGAACAAAATAATTACATTAATGGTTAACAGAGTTAGCAACCATGATAATCAAACTGGACATATTTATGATGTTTGGAGACCCTAGGACTTCATCTGGACAGAAAGACTATGGTGGTATTTAGTTCATGCAGATTAGGGGGGACAAAGAAGCTGGTCTCCACTGTCAGCAACCTCCAACTTTTTTCTGGAATCTGAACAATACTGACTTACAAGAAACTCTCCAGTCTCCTTCTACATTTTCTCAAAAAAGCAATGCCAAGGGTGGTGTAACTGCAAGCATCTCTCCCACTGGGCTGGTGCTTTATACGAAGAGTTGTTCATACTAATTTCTGGCTTATGTGACTTATGCTACCCGGCCTCGCTAATTCTCTGCAGTTCTAGTCCTGGCCACAGAGGAGCATTCTCAGGTGCCTTCATTGCACACCCTGAAGGATGGAGCACAGCAGAGCCCCATCATTTTCAACAGCTTGAACTGAGAGTGGGAAAAATCCCTCAAATTGTAAGTCTTTGCAACCCATTCCGACCCTGTCTGAGACTCAGGCAAAGCATTGTGCTATGCAGATGTGTCTAATTCTGCTTTAAAGCTACTCATAGGCAAGATGTAAAGCCAGCCCAACCCACAAGGCCCTTTGCTCCCTCCTTCTGAAAACAAGCACAGAAACTAAGGTTATAACTTTGCTGGATAACAAAAAAAATCAGAGTCAATAATGAAGTCATTTTATGGCAGTCATGACCTCCCTTCTGCTCTCCTCCCCAGTAACTCTTCCATGGGGCACAGCCCATTCCTGTTTCTTTTTTTCCTGTATGAGAAAACACCAGTATCACTCCCACTCCTCAGTTCATCTCAGTTCAGACTCAATACCTAACTAAAGGCAGAATAATTGTCTGCAGCATATATTTAGCTTTAAATCTTCATGGGTCTATTTCAGACCTAAAGAACTTGCAAAGTTACCTATTCTTTTCAGTTATACTACTTTACTATAATAAAAATAGAACACAGAAGCATTACCTTACCTGTACATCTCTAGACAACTGGGACTATAGCAACACTTAGCACCAAAAATTACCAGCATTTTATAAGAAATGCATCCTGAGCAGTGGAATTCAAAACAGGTCTCTGTGAAAGACTTGGGCAGCCTGCCCTGTTCCACTGCTTCACTGATATAACATGCATTAAGAAAAACAGATTATTCAAATGCCAATCACTGAATGGCATAGCTATGGAAATGAAGGAACAATTTTTCAAAACAAAGTATTTTGATTCACTTATTTTGAAAGAAAATCCAGCACAATATATTTTTCAAATAGGAAATCAAGCAGATATAACTTTATTAAATCTATATCCAGCATGCATAGTAACATAACCCAGTGGGCGCTGCTGCATTCAACAACAAGGAGTGTTTGAAAAGTTGTAAAAAATATCTGTTTTCCCCTGAACTTTTGGAGGTAGGCTGAAGAGGAAATCACGACTATAAAAAACCTCAGGAAAAAACTGAAGCCCAGTGGTGAGAGGATCCTGCTCTGTTCAACTTGCCAAATCAAGAGACATATTTACATGTGCATACAGTCAGTTATGGAAGATCCTAACTTAGAAGCCAAAAGCAAAATTACTTTATTCTCATAAAAAAGAAACCCTCATGCCCAAACTGCTTCCCGTTTTCCAGACAATTAGTACAGAACTCAGAAAGATAAAAGGCATATTTCATGGGAACACAACACCTAAGAAAATTACAGGTACCATTTTTAATGCAGCTCTTGGCAAGAGACATCTTGCAAGCATAACAAGTTTTCCATTGCAATGCCAAAATTTCAGTGTTCTCCAGATTTAACACCTCACAACTGGCCCACAACAAAGTGCCAATGTACAAAGCTCTCTGCAAGGCACTTGCAGCTGCCCCTTTAGCCACTGCCTCCTTCTCATTTCCTTATTGAGAACAGTGCCTTCTGGGAATGACACAGGATACTCAGACTCTGTTTCGACAAAGTTGAGCAATTTCCTGAATAAAATATAATATTTGGAAGTAACAATGCTTACAAAATATACAGTTTCATCTACAAAGAGCCCGCAAATCTGAAAGATCCCAGAGAGCCTCAAGAACTTCACATATCATATACTGAATATAGCAAAGCAGAGAAAGTGAGCCTACTGCAGAAGGAAAAAACCAGATCAACAAAAAAGCTGAGAGTGACATACAATACTGCCAAATCCCATATTTTACTTTTCTTCAGATTTTAGACCACAAAGGTTTCAAGTGCATTCTGAGAGTTTAAGCCATTAGACTGCTTTTGGGTCATGTTCTGAAGCTTTGATATTAGACATATTGTTTAAATGAAAGCTGCAATTTAAGAAAAAATGATTGATGCCAGAAGCATGAATTAAAGAAAAAAAAAAGTATCTCAAATCCTTGATAGATCTGGCAAGAATTGTTACATGTAGAGCAGAAAATTAGTACATTTACAACATATAGTTAAGGTTGAAGTGGGAGTTTTATTTTATTGCCCTCCTTAGAAATCTAATGATCCAGATCTTTGAGAACTAGCTGAGAGATTTAACCTGGCCTTACAGGAGCAAGCTAAAATTTTCAAGCAGTTACAGAAGAGTAGAGGCAGTTGCTAAACCAACTGAGACTTCCATGACAGATTTTGCTGGAATTCTCCTTCAAACATCACAGGTAATGGACTAACATGTATAGGCACATCAAAGTTTCCTGTTAAACTGAAAACTCAAGGACTGGACTCAGCACGAATATGCAGAAAACACCTCATATCAAATACAACGTAATATGTAAAAGTGATGGTGGAATATAACCAAATCATAGAAATATGGAAAAACATCTTGAAAACAAAAAAAAAAGAAGTTAAAATGCAGTCCTCTCTAATATTTCAAACCATGAAATATTGCATTTTTTAATTTCACTTTAGAAAACTACCGACCATCATAGTAACCAGTATTAAATGGATTCTACCCTTGATCAGGAAAAGGCAGTTCCTCAACAGAATAAGGGGTTTTCATTAAATTTTCAGCAAGTAGAATCTCTTCTTGTTTGTTTATTTGTTTGAGGGGGTTGTGCATGTGTGTCTTTGATAAAGGAAGTTCTAATAAAGTGAATTTATTTTACGATTGCTGTCAATTCTTTCTCTACTGGAAAGTAGCAAGTGGAGCCCTGAGAGGAAACAATGGGGCATAGATTTACTCTGCTTTCAGCAAATAAAGCTGAACAGTGAATTTGAACTGTAACCCAGTATATTTTTACCTGTCTTTCCACATGGTAAGAGGAATTGTACCATTCTGTGGAGGGAAATTATCCAGAAGAGTACAGCTGGATATTTTAAAGTCTTATTCTTATGTAAATCAGACTATCAATAAGTGCTTATTATTTATGCATAGATCCTTACATTATTAAATAGCTATTTAAAGCTTGCTTATAGGGAAGATTTTACCAAATAAATAGGGTATATTTTTATAAATAGAATGGTATTTCTTCCACTTTTTCAGAAGAAATAATGGGATAGCTAAGAAATTACTAACCTGAACATTTATTAGAATAAAAATGAGCACAACATTACTTCTTCATTCCAGAAGACCCTAGACCTATACATTTTATAATATTAAATTTATCCTTCTTACAACTAAATAAAAAATACTATGAAATATGAGACAAAGATTAAGGGTTTTTTCCTCCCAGCATTTTATTTTCAACTAGTAGCTCTTCATTACAGAAGTTTTGAAGCCTAATTTTAGCTCTCTGGTAGTTCTTTTTTTACACACCACAGCTGATATTCTCAACATTTTAATGTTTCCCAGTTAGGTAAATTATTATTATTTATCCCTGGGAACTTATGTACACTAACATGACAGCTAATGTGCCCACCATTCAAACCCACAGTTTTGGTACCAACAAAACATGTCCAAGCCTGAAATCTGCCCCAGTGGGAAGTACTTAACAAGAGAGATTGATTTCCTGCTCCCAAAACTACAGCAGTGGCTGTAACTGGGAAGTACAGTGCAATAAATGTTACAGTACATCCCAGTCAAACCTGACAATTTGAAAAATTCATTAAGAAACCTTCTTTTCACCAAGGATTTGTAACCCCTTACCAGATGCTCATGTCTCCAGATGCACAAAAGCTACAGGACACATTGCCAGGTGAAGGTTTTCACTTGGAAAAACCTCTCAAAGAATTATTTAACTACTCACTTAATTCGATCATTTTCATGTTTTTCTTCCTTGCATCTAGTAAAGTTTCTTAGCATATTCTTTACATTTCCACAGGTTTACTCCCTGAAAAGTTACCTGTGTACAGTCTTGCATATGGATACACTGAAATATATGGAAATTTTAAAACCTCTAAAGACAGAATTCTGTGAGGAAATAAAATGAGCAGCTAGTAAATCAAATGTTAGAGAAAATTAAATAAAAATACCTTGAAGTAATAGTTTTAATCTAAAAATATGGTTTAAGTCAGTATGATTTTCCTATTACTATCAGTGGCATATTTCATTATCAAAATTAAGAAGAAAAACAAAAATTAAGTATTTTTATTTGTACCTGGTTTTAATGTTTTACAGGCTAGTTACTTTGAATAATTAACCCATTTGTATCGTTTCCTCTTGATTAGGAGAGTACTACAGGCTTACTACCTACTTAAACAAAAACAAAAATATTAATTTTTGGAAAAAATGTGTTCGTGTGTCATTAAAGAAACATTGTGAAATAGAATGCAAATAAAGCTGATTTACAACACTAATTTTGATTTCAAATGACACTGTGCCTCATGGTATCCAGCAACACAATTAAGAAATTAATACAACTGAGAGACAGGTATACAAAAACATATATAAAGAAATAAAAAGTAAAATAAAATGACCCCCTATAGAAGCACAAAGCTGTGAAGGTAAGGAGGAGAAAAAAGGAAAAAAAAAAAAAGGAAAAGTGTTGTAAATTTTCCTTGATTTCCTAAAAACTCTGTCCCCAAGGCATGGTGTGTACTTCATATGACAAGCAGACATAAGAGGGAAGGGGGAAGAGAAGGAGGAAGGGAGAGAGAGAGATAACATACAGCCCTGCAGCTATGAGTTCTTAATCAATAGGATTCTTGACAGGAATATAAATCTAACCATCACAGAGAGCAGCTTCACTTTGGAATTTTCACAGAAATTCTTATTTTAGAAATCACAGGGTTATAGGTTTGCTGCTGAGATTGCACTACAGCCTAATTAACCAGCAGCAAAAAAAAAAAATTTCTCCAGAGCAATGAAGAGTA
>WEIV01010237.1:0-24467 GCA_013390005.1 Calyptomena viridis | reverse complement strand
TCGTGAGGGGGTTTGGGGGGTGTTCGTGAGTGACTTGGTTTGGGAAGATGTTTAGGGGAATGTTCGGGAGAGGGTTTGGCAGGGAGGCTGTTTAGGGAAGTGTTCAGGAGGACGTTTAGCAGGATGTTTGGCAGGGGATTTGTTACGATGTTTGGGAGGGGGTTTGCCAGGGGGGCTGTTCGGGAGGGTGTTGCAGGAGGATGTTTAGCAGGATGTTTGGCAGGGCGTTTGTTAGGATGTTTGGGAAGGTGCTCAGGAGGGTTTTTGCCAGGGAAGCTGTTTGGGGAGTTGTTCAGGAGGATGTTTGGGAAAGGGTTTGAGAGGAGATTTGCCTGGGAAGCTGTTTGAGAGATTGAGAAGGCATTTGGGAGGGGATTTGCCAGGGAGGCTGTTTGGGAAGGTGTTCAGGAGGATGTTGGCAAGGCGTTTGTTAGGATGTTTGGGGAAGTGTTTGGGAGGGGGTTTGTTACGAGATTTGAGCGGGTGTTCAGGAGGGCATTTGCCAGGGAAGGTGTTCCGGAGGATGTTGGGAGGGTGTCCCGGAGGGGTTGTGTCCCTGTGCTGTCCCTGTGCCTGTTCCTGTGAGTGCAGCTCACTGTGTGTCGGTGACCGTCATGTAAAGTGTGTTCGGTTTGTTGTTGTTGAAACTCTTTGAGCTTTTAACTGTTTTTCAAATATTGGGACTTCCCAGGCCTTAGTTGTACAGACCCAGATGTGTCCGTGCCCAGGTGTGGGACTGGAACTGCTTGGGAACAGTGTTTTCAGCACAGAGGATTTGCTCCAGTTAATTTTTATCATAGAGTGGTTTAGGTTGGAAGGAACCTTAAAGCCCATCTTGTTCCACCCCCTGCCATGGGCAGGGACACCTTCCACTATCCCAGGTTGCTCCAACCTGGCCTTGGACACTTCCAGGGATGGGGCAGCCACAGCTTCTCNACAGGATGAGAGGAAATGGCCTTAAGCTGTGCCAGGGCAGGTTTAGATTGGAGATTAGGGAAAATTTCTTCACCAAAAGAGTTGTCCAGCCCTGGCACAGGTGCCTAGGAAAGGGATGGAGTCCGTGGGAAAGAGATGGAGTCCCCACCCCTGGAGGGATTTAAAAGCCATGTGGATGTGGCATTTGAGGACATGGGGCAGTAGGGGCCTTGGCAGTGCTGGGAAATGGTTGGACTTGATGATTTCAGAGGCCTTTTCTAACCTAAATCATTCTTGTGATTGTATTATAATCGTGATTGTATGCACTGGTTTTGACCTAAACTCTTCAGATGACAAGGCAATCTGTCATTTTCACAGGGCTTAAAGAAGACCAAGAACAGAAATATCTGGGAGTTTTAACTCCATACATTTCAACTTCAATACTTTACTGACGTGGTTGTGTTCACTGGGACTTCACTTTTAGCTCATTATCTTCCTTTTTCTTACATGAGGCCTTAGTTAGCTTAAGTTAACAAATAAAAAAAACAAATCCTGCTTTTGTAAAAAATATGTCATGATGAAAAGTGTGGGTTTAATTGTGGTATTAGTCATACTAACTTAATGGAAAAGCACATTTCCCATTTGCTGGACATGTGGATGGGCACTGAGCTGGTTTGTGACCTTGTTGGTGAAATCCTTGGCTGGCACTGCTGGCACTATGTGCCCTGTTCAGTGTTTGCAAACTGATACAAGGTACTGCACTAGTGCTTAGACATGAAAAAAATAAAGCTAATGATAATAGTCTTTTTTTTCCCTGTTTTTTCTTAAAAGTGCTTATCATTCCTGCATAATGTGGGCAGGACAGTGGGTTTTTATTGTGTTGTGGATGAAGTTTCTTGAATCTTGAGTGACAGAGTTTTGAGGGTGGTTTCTGTGTGACCTGCATTACTGTGTTTGTTTTTCAGTTGTTTGTGCACTGGATAAAATTTGCAGTATAACACTTATTTTCATTTAGTAGTCCAGCTTTTGAGGATGATGTGTCACTCTTGCATCTATTTCAGTTTGGAAACCTTGATATAAAATAGCCTGAGTTTCCCTCAATTCTTGTATAAGACATCGAGGTGTGCATTGTAAAATTAAAGAAATGTACTGGGCATTAGTAACTGTGCAAACTTAGAACTTTATAAAGTCATACATTAAGGACAATTTTAATTTTGCCATATTAGCTTTTCCCTTCAGCTGTTAACAGCTTCCTTTGCAAACTCTTGCTTTGGAAAAAAACATGGAAGGAGGAGATTAAGCCCACAGCAGCAAGGCAGGACACACCAAAATATATGATGAGTCTGTATTTGGCTTTTTTTTATTAATAGATGAAAGATGGAGTGTTTGTAAACTCTGTCCTACCAGGGTGTTGGGATAGTGGAAAAGCCATGAAGCAAGACCTGTGTGAGAACATCCAGTGCTCCTGTGGTTTATATCAATTTTATGGCTGTGATTTGCACAGCATTCAAAACCACTGTAAACTCTGTTTTGTTCAGAACTTACTGGGTTAATCTTCCAGTGAGATCCTTGAATTTTAAAGCAGTCAGAAAGTTCCTGGATGCCAGGAGTGAATGCTGGATGCCCAGGTAGCTTTCCTAGTAAATAATGTGCCCTCACTTACCTCTGGAGAGCTTCCTTGCTTTGCTAGACTGTGAGAGAACATCAGGATCACAGACTGGGTTGGGTTGGAAGGGACCTTAAAGCCCATCCAGTCCCACCCCTGCCATGGGCAGGGACACCTTCCATTATCCCAGATTGCTCCAAACCCATCCAACCTGCCCTTGGACACTTCCAGGGATGTGGCAGCCACACCTTCTCTGGGCAACCTGTGCCAGGGCCTCACATATCTCCCAAATTTTCCTACCTCCCCAGGGGTTGTTTACCTATTTTCTGATTATAAACATGCCTTTAACACGATTTCCTCAGTGGACAATAAAGACCATGACCTCCATGTGGGGTTGGAGAGAGTTATGAGGCTTCATTGGTGACAAGAGTAAAGCTCAGTTGTTGGGATTGTTCAGAAAGTGGAATCCAAACTGGCAATAAAAAGGCAAAGTAACTTTGGATGATCTTGAGCAGTGGAATAAATAGGCAGGATAACCTCAGCAGGCAGAATTTTTGATAGAGAATACCAGTAAAAATGTATGATGGGCACAGAGCATTTGTTCTGGGAGGAGAAGGAGCAGTTCCCATTCTGCTTTTGCTGTGACTGTGTCTCATCCAGGGTCACTCCAGGTAATGATGCCATGAGGGTTGGAGGAAATAGCAGAAGTGTGAGTTTGGATGTAATTATTGCAGTATCTGCAGCAAAGGCATTACCCCTTAGTCCTGCACTTTTCAGACATCAAGCCTCTCTACACTAAGTGTGTGTGGCTACAATAAACATAATTGTGGCAACCACATTGCAGGAGCAAAGCATTAAAGGAAAAGTTCCTTTCACAGGTGCTCCCTAAGGATCACAGAAGGAATGATAACTGTAGCAATTACTCAGCTTGCTGAAGGAGGGAAATAAGTTCCATTTCTGGTGTTGACCATTACTTGCCTTGAAGTTTAGATTTGTTGTGATACACTTGGGAAAAAGCTGTATTTGATATTCTCTATTTTACTTCTTCCCAGGAAGTGAATATTGAATTTGAAGCACATTCCATATCGGATAATGACTATAATGGGATAAAGAAGTTACTACAACAGGTAATTTAACCACTTGTTAGCTTGGTTGATAGGTCCATTGATAAAAAATACCTAAAGAATTATACAAAGACATCAGTTCACATTCTCTGTGTTAATTTGTAGTTTTACTGAGCTTCAGCTTATGGAGGTTGAATAGTTACAGCCACATGTGGACTTGTCTCTCCTATACCATAGTTTCAATAACTATTTCAATGAAATACAGGACTGTTCTCTCACAATGTGTATAAACTTTCTGTTTTCATAGTGTTAATTGCTGCCCCAAAAACCTCAGTCAATGTTAATCAGCTTCCTAGAGGATTTGTTTTTTAAATTACAGCCCTTAAAAAGCAGCCAAGCAAGTGATGTGTGTGTTCATGGTGGCAGCTCCCAGCCTTTCAGTGGCTCTTTCTCTGGGAAGCCAGTGCTCAGCAAGGGACCTTAAAGCTCTTCCCCCATGGCCAGGGACACCTTCCACTATCCCAGTTGCTCCAAGCCCCTTCCAGCCTGGCCTGGGACACTTCCAGGGATGGGGCAGCCACAGCTTCCAGATCCTACCAAACTCCAGAGGATACCAGGGGTGGAAACACCAGCATGTGGAGGGTCCAGGAGCAATGCTTCAAGAAGCTGATTTTTAGTCTTTACAGTATTATATCAAAGGAAGTTAAATAAACTCACTAAATGGAAATTAAAAATGGAACAGAGTGTTGCATAACAACTTACAGATATTACTGACTGTATTTCCATGAGGTACCATCAGTACCTAAATCTTAATACTTGCTTCCTGTTTTCCAGTTGTTTCTAAAAGCTCCTGTTAACACTGCTGAGTTAACTGATATATTAATACAACAGAACCATATTGGAAGTATTATCAAGGTAAGACAGAATTTGTGTTTTTAAATGAAGTACAATACTTTTTATGTTGAAAGGATATAATTTCTGTATTTCAGAAGGAGATGCTCTCTGTGTGATTTGTGTGCTTTCTTGCTTTTTTGCTTTGAGAGTAATTCTGTGGGAGCTGAAATTTGCTTTCAACCAAAGAAGAAATTTGATTCATTATTGTTGTTGGTTTCTCTTTACATGTGGAAGGCTTTTCACTCTGAATTTTGGTATGGAGTAGTAATGCTGAAAATGCAGTGGGGAAGTTTGTTACCATCTCCAGAAGAAATAGGACCTTGTGACTTTCCTGCATTCTCAGGAGGGACAGAGGCACAGAGCAGGAATGCCCTGTGTGTAGGTCCCTTCATGCAGAGCTCTCTGGGCAGAGGAAAGGATCCCCAAATGAAGCTGCTCAGAACTGTAGTGCTTGAGATGTCATGGCCACATTGCTTTCAAAGCCAAACTGTTCCCATGGCACAGCTGTGCTGTTACACCATGGCATCATCACTGTGCATTCCCTTTTTGTCCTGGGCCAGCAGTTTGTCTGCCCAGGTTTAATATGATCCTTCTCTTCCAACTTAATGACCCCTGATTTTTCTCACCGAATTTTTTATTGTGGAGTTTTGTTGAGCTTTTTGTCCCACTCTCTATCAAAGCTTTATTGCTGTATGATTTTGAAGACATTGCAGGTTTACTTCTCTGCTTTAGGAACTGAAGAAAATCGGATTTGTTTAAGATATTGCCACCCCTTGGACCGAGATGCTGCTTATAAATGGGAGCTATGAAATCTGAGAGCCTTTCAAAAGCCTCTGCTGTAGGAGATGCATGACCTGGCTGTGTATAAAACTGGCTCTGAGGACACTGAGATGCTCAGTGGAGCAGCACCAGGATTTGCAGTTGGGTGTTTGCACAGATCACCTCAGTGATTGTCGTGCTGCCAAGAAAAGCAGTGTTTGCTGCAGAGTGGAAATAGAATGTCAGCCTGACTTGGTGCTTTTTCTTTCCTCCCATAGCAGGCAGAAGTGCAGGAAGACAGTAGTGATGATGATGAAGATGATGATGAAGTGTTTGGTTTTATAAGCTGCCTAAATTTAACGGAAAGGAAGGTTGGTATTCCTCAGTAACATCCAGTCAGGAGTAAATGAGGCTCATCCTGCTTTCATCCTGTAACAGCCCAGGACAGCTGGATCAGGAGTTGAATTCCACTGTGGGGTCATAAAAGTTGTGCTTGATTTACATTTTTTCTGGATATAGTAACTTACCAAAGGTCAAACCTAAAGTAAAGGATGGAAGAGAGAATTAAAACTAGACCTAATAATTCCAGAGTAACTGAGCTGTCAATCTCTTGTACTTCTCCACTTTGTTCTTGCTCAGTTTGGAGTTTGGCTGTGGAGTGCTCTGTGTTCCCATCAGTTCCCAGCCTTTGTTTGCCCCCAGCTTCAGAGCTGGTGAATGAATTCAGAGAACCTGTTTAGTGCTTTAGAGGCTGCCCAAGGAAATTGCCCTGGGCCTGTAGGAAATTCCCTTGAAGCTGATATCCAAGGTTTTCTTGTCCAGATACTTGTTCTGTAAAGTAAAGAAAACACCCCTTTTGGTTGTAGGGTACCCAGTGTGCTGAGCAAATCAAAGAGCTGATTGTGAGTCGCTGTGAGAAGAGCTGTGACCAACACGTGGTTGAACAACTGAATAAACTGCTGAGTGACAATACAAAGCCTGTGGGTCTCATCCTGAGTGAAAGATTCATCAATGTGCCACCCCAGATTGCTCTGCCCATGCACCAGCAGCTCCAGTAAGTTCTGGGGTTTTTTTTGACATAATGTTGGATAGTACTTCATATTTTTTCAGAAATCTTATATATATAAAGCTATTTAAAGACAGGTGATACTATAGATATAAGTGAGACATGAACAGAAAAAAAATTGGTTTTATCTCATATAAGGTCTTTATTTAATTTTTTAATATTTTTCAAAGTCTTTATACTTCAAGACAGAGAATATAATTTGACAATATATGGTGTTGTAGTTTATATTTAGCTTTGTGTAGTTTATCTTTGTATTGCAGGTGATTTTCATATTGATCTGGGAGAAATTAAAAAGGAGAGCTTTTTATAGGATGCTGATAAGGAGCAACTTCAATGTTTCTGCTTCTATGTTAATGCCTGGCTCTGGAATGGAAGATCTGGATTGAGGGACAGGCTCATTTAAGCAATAAAATAGACCTTTAGGGAATTCTGTCTTGGATATGTAAGAAAAGATGTAGGTAGAGTTGGTCAGGAGGGTTTTTAGAGAAAGAAATGAGGTGTTTGAAGGCTTGACTTTGAGGTCACCACAAATACAGCCCTTGTCACAGCTCAAATTCAGATCTCAGCCTCTTTGTCCTGAAGGTTTTGGAGTGTTGCAATGACAAAATATGTAACAGGAGAGAGGGCAAGAGAATTTTCTGGATCTTCAGTTATAATTCCTCATGGAAGTGATAATGTGAAATATTTGCAAGAGAATTGCACTTAGAATCATTTCACAGACTCTACCATGAACAGGATTCTGGGAAAAAAGGGTTATCTTAGGAGGTGTGGAAAGACATCCATATTCTTATTGTTTTAAAGTGCAAATATTAATTTATGTACTCAGAATGCATCTGCAAACTTTATTTTCTGAGGTACTTGTAAAAGAATAGGCTGCAATGTGAATATCCTTATACTAATACATGTGAACCTTATACATTATAAGGTTTATTATGTGCTTGTTGAGGATTTAATTTTGTGTGTAAACATATTTTTAAGTGTGTAAACACTTATTTATCTTTAGGAAAGAGCTGACTGAGGCACAGAGAACAAACAAACCTTGTGGAAAGTGCCACTATTACCTTCTTATCAGCAAGACCTTTACAGAAGCCACAAAGAGCAATTCCAAGAGGAGGGAAGGGAGAAATCAGCAAAAGCAGGAATTAATGTTTGCAAATGCAGAGGAAGAATTCTTTCATGAGGTAACATAAATTTTAATTTAAAATGTTAATTTTCTTTACATGCCAACAAAAAAAGGTGTTTTACCTAAAATTTAAAGGGAGCTTTTACCAACATGTGATCACAAATCTCTTTGAATCAAATCCAGGGGGGTTTTACAGTAATTTTTTTTAGAGAGATGAGCAAGCAAGCTCCTCTTGTGTATTGATTTATCTCTTTCCTTATGGAAACCTGTTACTTTCAAAAAATGCTCAGCATAAAAAACTTGTGAAGATCCAAACACGTGGGTATCACTTCCCTTTTCAATTTCTATTCCACTCAGGGCAAATATATTAGTAAAAAGAGAAATACTGAGATCAAAATATTCCTTCCTATTTCCTAAGGCAACCTTTCTACACAGTTCTGGTTCCAAGCCAAATCAGACAAGGGGAAGATGCAGGAAATTAAATTAAAAATGTGCTTTGAAATGCAAAGAATTTTTCATGGGTCTTTTTTTTTTTTCCAAGCTTTAAAAATACTATTCTACAATATTATTGCTTTGTCAAGAGACCATTATTTTTCATTTCTGGCTGTGCCTACAGGATAAAGTACTTGCACATGCACTGTGTGGTTAATGGCAGAGGTTCCTGTGTGTAATCATTCATGACACTCTGTTAGAGGCTCTGATAGGGCTGTAATTTTATTTCTTGGGAGGAAGGAAATGTAAGTGTTGGAATTCATTGTTAGTTATGGGGAATTGTGTTGTGGCCTCAATGCAGTTACAAGTTGGGCATTTTCTTTTTGTGTTCCTGCCACTGCAGCTGAACCAAGTGAGGCTGAACTCTGTAAACATGTTACTGAACACTGGCAGGGAGCAGCTGGGATGCCCATTTGTCCTTGGGTGTCACATTCTACAAGTCCCAATTTGAGTTTTTCTCTGCTTTGTTCTTTTCAGTGGCATTTTAAAGGCTAATTGTGTGCTTTCAACTAAATTGCAATAATTTTCAGCTCAAGTGGGTAGACTCCAACTGAACATGCTTTTCTTTTTAAAAGTCTTTCCAATGTTTTTGAAAAAATTTGTTTTAAACATTATGGAGGGTATTGGATTAAGTGGGTCTCTGTACTTAATAATGTGTGTGTGTTAAATGAGTGTTGGAGTGCATGTGCTCCCTGATCACACATAATGTGAATTAGATTGCCATAAAACAGTATTAAATGTGGACAGGCAGACACTTGGAGCCATATAAAACAGAGAGAAGCCTTTTTGCACTTGGCATTTCCCTGTGCTTTATTCTGTTCCTTAAAATTATAACCAGAAAATCTCTTATAACCAGACTTGGAATTGATTAAAGGTTATGGGCCTTCATTGCTCAGAATGTTCTTGAGCAAAGTCCCTCAATTAATGTGCTGGTTCTTCCAGAATTAAATTCACAGCCTTGTTATACTGGTAGTGGAAAGCAAACCTAAAAGGAGACTGGATTTTAACTTCCCCCACAAAGATTAAATTTTTCTACTCAATGGTTCAGCTCCTGTTCTTAACCTGACCTGTGGGAAAACTAGAAACATTTGTCAGGTGGGTTTTTGTGTTCCCATCAGGCATTTTATCTAGGAAAGGTCATAAACAGGAGCTGTTGTATCTGTGTGGGGTATGTATCTCTAAATACACATTATAGACACCTGGTTGGAGAAGCATAAAGGTGCCTTCAGTGGCTCCAGCCAAGTGGAGCCTTTCCAAGAGCTTTTGGAAATCCTCCTCAGGATTCGTGTGAGTGTCCATGGCCTTAATAATTGATTTGTGCTGGCAGTGGGAAAGGGGATTACTGTGCCTCATATTCTTAGAGATATGTTAATTTTTAGGGTTCTGGGCAGTTTTAGGTTTAGTTTTAGCCTTTTCACAGCCTCAGGCTTCCAGGGGTTGCCCACACCAACCTGGGATCTTTCATGCAGGCTCAGCTGTACCTGCACTCTCTTACTCTCCCTTTTGTCTGGGTTTTGGCTAATTCTCAGAATTACAGAGGTTTGGTCTTGTTCCAGGGTTGAAGGTCCCCTAAAAGCCTGATTTTCCTGTCCAAGATCCCAGCTAATTGTACAATAACTTCTAAGGGCTGGCCTTTCTTAGTGTGATCATATGGAATGAGATTCTGCCTTAGAACCATCTGAAATCAGGCACAGCAAGAATATAAAGGAGGCATTAACTTTTTTTTCTCTCTGTCTTAGGTAGTTTTTCTGATCCCAAACTGTAATAGTAGCAGTCATTTTAGAATTTAATATGAATTATATTTTAAAATAGTTTAAAACACTTCCAGTAGCAGGTTCTTTGTAGGTCTTTGTGGTGGACCTTTCGAGAGGGAAGAAAACTCTGCACTCAATAAACATGGGCATAATAAGTTCATTATTCTTACTTTGTTTAGATTCTGTATTATCTTCATGCTAATTAAAACTTCTAATCTGAATGCTTCTGTTTGTGTTGCTCAGAAAGCCCTTCTGAAGTTCAACTACTCTGTGCAAGAGGAAAGTGACTCCTGCTTGGGTGGCAGATGGTCCTTTGCTGATGTCCCAATGAAACCTTGGAGGACTGTTATGGTGGTTCCAGCTGATGGAATCCATGCCATTATGGAGAAACTCAAAGACTATCTGTCCCTCTGAACTCCCCTGCAAACCCCAGGTTTTAGGGAGGCAGCCATGCAGAACTAGGACTTCTCCATATTTTCAGGAGATTTGCTGTGGAGTTAATAAGTTTGTGCTGCTCAAATGCCTCCTCTGTGCAACTAAAAATAGTCATCAAATGAATATTTTTCAATATTGCAACCTGTTTTATCATCATGAAGCAGTCAATAAAATCCCAATGTCAAAAGAAAAGCTGAAGATCTGCTCACTGTATTTTTAACCCAAACTAAATCATGTATTTTGGTAACAAAATAATACATGCAACTCCTTTTGTTGAGAAAAATGCTTTTTCTTTTTGTTTCTTCTGTTAAACACATCCATGTCAAAAGCTTGAAATAATTACATGGGTTAAGGTGGGGATGCACTTTGCATATATTGCTTTTATTTAGAGTTGTCCAATGTGTGGTAATTTAGTCTACACTCACTGAATGACACATCTCTGTTCAGTGGGAGTTGGAGGCAATTCCTCATTTTCTTTATTGTCACTGGTAGTTTTCTGTTGCTCCTTCATGGCTGAAACAGGTGACAAGTGATTAATCACTTCCTGCAGAATATCTTTACTTTCACTGGGAGGAAGATTGCTGAAATAATATTGAGGTACCAGCTCTGCAAATCTGGGGAGGAAAGGAGACAAAACATTATTATTTTTTAATTGAATTTTGAAATGTTTGAATAACTACTTCCAGGCATATGAAAAGATGATGCCAACAGTTACAAAGTTGGTATTTCCACCCCAAATCAACTTGTTTGCAAGAAACCCAAATTCTGTGCAACTTGTAGTAGTAGTTTGTGCTTTCAGTAGCTTGCACTTAATTTACTCAGCTGCTCTTGAGGTGATTGTTGTTCAGTTCTCAGTGCTGCAGGTGGCATTAAATAGTCATTTTCCTGGTTTGGAACATGTTCAATGACTTTGTGAAAAGACTTTTCTATAAACATGGGAAATAGAAAATACAGGACAGTGAAATGGATGTTCTTGATGTAAAGAGAGTTTTGAAGCAGGAAAACTGGGTACAGAAAACATGTTGAGAAACAGATTTGCTGGAAATTAGGTTTTCAGGGAACAAAGACATTTCCAGCTGGATAAGATTTCCAGCTCTGTTAACTCTTTGAATTTTATTTCTGTATATTTTACTTTGTAAGAAACTTTTGCTACTTATAAGGTGTTTTTTTTCAATTGATTACAGTTACAGTGGCAGATGTTGAGACTTAGCTGCACACATCAGCACATGGCAGGAAATACAGAAGGCTGACTTAAATCATGTTTGTTTTGCCCCAAAATAACAGTAAGGGCTGAGATCACAGATCTTCCCTTTTTTAATAGTTCTGAGCTCCACCACAGTGAGTGTTTTGAAGGAAATGAAGACATCAAGCAAAGCTACACACAGTGACAGAACAATATTGACAACAAAGAAATAAAATTTATCCCACATACATTCACTAGAGAATATAAAAAGTGGGAAAAGCTGCAATTCCTTCATCCTTCCAGTGATGCCAACTCTTCTCACTTGACCAGGTATGAAGATTTTATCCTTTTCTCTTATGCCTCTTTTACTGATTTATTGGTTTTTACCCCCACAGTGATGATGTTGTGGTAGAGGTAGGAGGGAAGAAACAATTTCCTCATTTTTGACTTACAGATCAGGTGATATCTCAGAGACTACTCTGATGGAATTGTCTTCTGAGATACTGAACTCATGGAACAAAACCCACTCAGGAATCCTCCTGGTGTTGTAGTAGGATGAGGAAGGGTGGAGCTGGGCCACTTGTCTGTGTGTCAACATTAAGTAGTTCCCTGAGCCATCCACATCACGAGCAATCTGAAAAAATAATGCAGTTATCTGTTATTTATTTGTATTTCCTGTTATATTAAAACCAGAAATTAAACTTGCCTTCAGATACTTTCAGCTGGAGAGGCTAAACCTCTTCCCAAATTCATGTGGGAAAGCTGGGGACTGGGTACCATGAAGTGAAGCTTAAAGAAAATGTTCCTCTGTATATTTGAAAGGAAACTGCAACAGATGAGTTGAAAGGTGAGTGCATAAGTATCTGAACTTGGCTTTGAAGGATCTGGATGAAAACATATTCCTAAAGAATTATAAAACTTTAAAAATACAGCGTGTGACAGGACACTTGCAATAATGCCCTTTGCTTTGAGAGGGAGCACAGTGATGTGAAGGAAAGCATGTTCCAGTGGGAATAAATTAATCCCTACATTTATAATGTTGACAATTACAGTCAGAGTGCCTTTCTGAGATGGAGCAAAGCTGTGTATTATGTACATCTAAATATATTCAAGTCATTTCTCCATTTCCAGGGCATTTTCAGAAAAACGCCTTCAAAAAGGAAATAATGTCTAATAGAATATCACAAGTTAGAAGAGTTTTTTGAGTGAAGTCTTTGAGTGAAAGGCATATTGACAGTTTTCTTATTGCTGTGATACTGAACCCCTGAGAAAAGGTTGGAATGGGCAGAAGGGTTTGATCCACCATGGAAAAAGTGGCTTTTATCCTTTCTGGTGACCAAGAGGTTTCACCCCCTAACTTAAGTTCTGAAAGCATTTTATGTACTTTATATAATGTAACGACACAGCAACATGAAACCACAGTAGNAGGTTTCACCCCCTAACTTAAGTTATGTACTTTATATAATGTAACAACACAGTAACATGAAACCACAGTACTTTTCCTTACGTGCATGAAGTATCCAGCCAAGAGAGCTTTCTTAATGCTGAGAGCATTCCCTGTGGATCCAAAGGCTGCTGCTGAGATGGGCAGTTCAATGCGCCTCATGATGTCCAGCAGCTCCGCTCGGATGGTCTGTGCCATCCTCAGTGCAGGGCAGCTCAGGAAGCAGTCACGGCACCACCTCTCACTGCTGCAGTCTGGGCAGGCAAAACCAGTATTGTGGCTTAAAGCACAGTCCTGCTCATAGGTACAGTCCACAGACATGATGCTCTGGTGCAATGGATTAAAAATAATGTGGGTGGAGGAGCTGTGTCAGGACTGTCTGGAATTCTGCTAACAAGCCATACAAGTGCTTGGGCTCATTGGTGTGGCTTGTAAAGTGGGTGGGCAATACCTGACATCCTCTTGGTTTTCTGGAAATTTAGCTTCTTTCTGAATAAAACCTCTTATTTGGTCTGTTAAAAGTGACAGCTCCCAAGAGAAGGAGCAACAACTTATTTTTTAGGCCTTCCGGATTCAGGGCAGGATCTGGGGCTGAAATCACATCTGTAGTGCTGGGGATGGCCCTGCTGGTAAAGGACTGGCTCTCCTGGAGTTCCCTTCAGCATCCCATGAGACTGAACAAGAAACAATCCCACTTTCCTGCCTGAAAGTTTTCCTTGGAATGTGCAAATTTATCACTCCACTGTCTAAGCACTGGACTCAGGCTCAATGAAGCAGAGCAAGATGTTTGAGCACAGGAACATGCTGTGAAGAGCTGCTGCTGTGCACTCCCCTGGCTTTTATTTGGTTTCCTGTAAATAGGAACTTTACTACTTTCCATTTTTCCCTTAGCTTTTCTTTCACCTGACAGCTATCTAAAAAATCAGGATTGTTCAGAAATCTGAGCTGTGTTCATGTCCTTTCACATCTTAAACCTGGATTATGTGCTTTTACGGGGGAACCATCATTCTGCTTTTGCACAGTGTAATTCCAGAGAACAATTGGAATAGTGCTTATATTTCCCTGTGGGATGAGGGCTGCTGTCCCAGGAATACTCATCAGCAATAGGTTTCTCCTTGCAAACCAGCAGTTCTAGAAGGAATCATTCAAAAAGGGTTTATGAGCTGAATGCTGACACCAGCTGATCAGATTGGGGGGTTTGCTTTTTCCAGACTGGTTCCATTGTGCTGCCCCGTGGTGTGGACACACTCACCCGGGTTTGTGGAGTTGGCACTGGCTGCCCTGAAGGCATTGAAGATGTTGATGAGGGTGAAGTGATCTCCTGCAGGGTGAGAGAACCTTCTCCAGCAGGTCACAGCAATCTCCTCTGTCCCAGGAGCAGCGTGCAAGAAGCAACTGGGAGCTTAGGGAAAAGCCAAGCCACTGGTTATTAAGATACAGAGAGTAATAACCCCACTGGTATTTTTGGTTTTTTCCTTCCTCAGTTTCCTTTAATCTCCAGATGCTGAGGAGCTGAACCTACTGCATTCCCTAGGGGTTTATTTATGTGGATTCCTTTCAGTCCTTGTTTGGTTAATGTGTGCTGTAAACACAAAAGAAGGGGAGCAGCTTTCTCCTGGGCTGATAGAAAGGCTTCAGAGTGGCATGATCCAATTTAGCCAGAATCCAAGCACATGGTCTATTTAATATAGGAAAAAAATTAAATCTGTAGATTTAATGACTTAATGTGCCCCTGTATATTGAAATTTGTGCCTTCAAGTGCGTTTTCCTTCTGTTGTGTCTTTTGAGATGGTTGAGCTTTTTTCAAAACTGAATTGTGCCTCTGCTTAACCATTTATATTTGTTAGATGTACTTAAAAGTTTTGTCACAAGTTTAGACCCAGCTTGGGCATCAAAAGTTGTCCTATAAGGAAAACAATTAATGCACTTGATACCCTGTGTGTTCTTGTCTTTCCTGCCTAAGATTCCAAAGTTATATTAGTTTTATAACAAAGTAGAGAGACAAGATCACAAAGCAATTCTTCATAGGTCAGCAGTTCCATATTGATTAATTTAAAACTGCCCCTAATTTGCTGCTCCAATCTTTAACAAATGTAGATTAATATGAGGTAGGAAAGTTCATTTTTAAGGGATGTTTCTGACAAAAGGCTGGAAGCTGAAGAGCAAGGGAAGGATGGAAGTGGAGTGTTACAGATTTATTACTTATGTTTCAGTGCATACCAAGACAAGACTTGAACAGGCAAATGTATTAATCTACTTGAAATAAGCAGGATGGGTAACAAAAATTTGCTTTTTGGTTGTTTTTGTGGATAGACTTGGAAAGGGTGTCCATGCAGTGAGACAGGATCTGTGGTACCTGTTACCATGGCTGCAATGGTGAGCATTTCATCCACACACTCAAATTCACACGAAGCCAGAAGTGACTTGGACAGTTGGGGATCCAGGGGAAATTCTGACATAATGATTCCAAATTCTGAAAGGTTTCCATCGTTATCCAGGGCTGCAAGATAATCCAGATCTTCCAAAGCCTGCATCAGGCTTTCAGGAGCTGAGAAAAAGGAAAGAGAATTCAAATTCTTGAGAATGGCTGCAATGAATGTCTGAATTCTCATTATGATACTTCAGTTGTAGATTTCCTGTGTGAAAATGATGGAAGTCAACTCCTTTATTTGACAATGAGTAAGAAGTAAAAGCAATAGATGAATGGAAGGTTGAGAACAGTCTGGAGGAAGAAAATCAGGTAACAATCATAGGGCTGCAAATTGATAATTTTTATGTCTGAAGAGTTTTTGTCAAAAGCCCTGACAAAAAGCTCAATAGGGTGTTGCCCCCAGACTGTGTCAAAACTCCTTCCACTATTGGCAGCCTTCACGTTGGTTTTTGTGAGCATGTTTGTTCTTTTTAAAGAGGGGTGGTCACATTTGAGGGGTTCTGAAAGATACAGAACAGCTCTAGGAAGCTCTAGACAAGCAATTACAGAAGGTATAACTAATTCTTACAGACATTAGGAGTTCTCTTTGTTGCCTTTTTTAATTACTATAATTTTTTTGCATTGTTTCTTGTGATGTCAGAAGAAAAATGGCAACATAGTAAAAGAAAATGCCTCCCTGGCAATTGGCTGTGCTTTCTCACTCCACAAAATTAAATGTTCAATTTCCTCTTATTGTAGGTTATAACTTCCTTACAACCTCCATATACAGAAGTGAGAACAGTGAGGCAGCAAAAATAGTGAGTGAATATAGGAAAATGTCCTGAAAGGACAGGACTGAGCAAATCAATACAATGAGAACTGGAGCAGGTCTGTAGGAAATCTCCTGATGGTAAAAGCAGGTCCTTTTCCAAGATGTGCATCGTGGCTCCAGTCCTGGGGCTGGAGTGGGAACCTGAAGGCTGAGTAGAAGTTGTCAGACCTACATTCCAAAAAATAGTTTCTGGAGCATGAAAGCCATGGGTGGAAATTTGGGAACTCTTGAAGCATGAAGTTCTTTCCTCCCAGCTCTTTCCAGAGGTAGGTTTCTATTCCAGGTCCTGTTTCTGTGGTCAGTGTTTTTATTGTTGCCACTTTTACCCATAACTGCTCTCCACTCACTGCAGCAACTTTCTCCTTATCCCCCTTTGGGAACTGTTGGATGTTTTGTTGGTTTTACAGATAACAAGTTAAATTCTGGTCCCCTGGAAGCTGGTGGCAAAATTTCCACTGCAGCAGGACTTGGCCTCATCCCCAGCCCTGGGAAGTCAGTGAGGGCACTGGCACTTTGTCAGCCTTCTCTGGGCAGTGTCCATATTAATGTGGAAAAACCCTCTAAATAAAATAACCCAACCACAGCTGCCCACACAGGGGAGGGTATTTGGACCTGTATCTTCAGTAGTTGACTAGAAATAATTTATTGCAATTATTAGGATTGGGATTGCCATCTCTGTAATAATCTTCTTATAATCAAGGAATGAAAAAAAAAATGAAAATAGGAGGCAAACAAGCACCTGTTGTTTTTAGCCTTTTTCTGTAACTGATGTCTGAAGGGAAAAAATAATTTATTAATTCCCCTTACATGAGTTTCTGTGTAAATTGCCAGTGTTGTGAGTTCACTATAAAGCTCCCAGTTTTCACACAAATTCTCTCAGGAGTCTGTAAATTCCTATTAAAACTCTGGACCTGCTTCATTTCAGCCTTGGAGTTCCCACCTCTGCCTGTCCAACATGAGGGCTTTCTGCCTAGAGAGAACAGTTATTATCAGATACATGAGGTTTAATGGGATAAAAGATGAGCCCTTGCAAAAGCTAAAGCATCTGAAGGGGAAATACTTAGGAATTTTAAAGAAATGAAAAGTAACAGCTGATGATGTCTAAGAGCCAGTGACAGGAAATAAATATCAGTGAATGAAAATACAGGGAGAGTAAAATGGTCATTCAGATATAAAGTAATTACTAGGAAATCATGGGAAGCTAATTTCCAGAAATCAACAAAGTAGTTTGTGCTAGAACTTACAAAATATATGGTTATATGGCAGCCAATTTCACTCCCCTGATAGCATCAGTAATTTGCATTTTTATGCCCTGGAGTTAGTTGTCTCGAGATTTATGAGCACAAATTACCTCCCTGTCTTCCTTTGAGTGTTCTGAAAATAGAAAAAGAAGGCTCCTGGAGTTTTATTGCTCTAGAAAGGACAAGATAGTAAAGGATTAGAGCAGGTGAAGGAACAGTAAAAAATTAAAAATATAGAGTAAGGCTTTCAGGTGTGGGTCTGCATTTTGAGGCACAAAATCAATAAAAAGTCAGTGTCAGAACAGCAAGGGCTCACTGGAAAGTTCCTTAGGATGTGCTTCCCATTTAAACAAAAACTATGACAAACCAAAGGTAGTGGAGTATGGAAAACTCTTCTTTAAAGAACAGAAATGTGCATTGTCATCTAATGATTTCTAGCAAGTGTCATAATTTTTAGGGGTTTTGCCAACACCAGCCATTGCTGCCCTCGGGGTGAACCACAAAGCTTTCCCAGGACAAAGGTAAAAACAAGTTCTCAAGGTGTGTCCTGTGCTTTCAACAACAACCTGTCACATCCCTGGAATTTTAAAAGGTATTTTCTACTCTGATCTTTTCCTTCCCTTGTCTGTGTTCTTTGGCTACTCCAGACTGGGATGCTCTGGACTTGTTTCAGGAAATCTGAGCAGTTTTGTGGAAATACACATCCTGCCTTGATCATTCTTAGTAAAGCCAATATATACTAGATGTTATTGTTAGCACTGAAATCCTTTGTCTGAGAGTCTCAAGACACTTAAAATGATATTCCTTCAGTTTTTTGTAACCTTGACATGAACAGAGTAAATTATGTCTAAAGGTAGCTGCACCTGTATTTTTTCCAGCATTGCATCCCACATGGCTGAAATTAAGTGCTCAAGGTGTAATCAAATAAATACAAAAGTATTATTCTTGTTGCTAAGGAAGCAAGTGATTCAAGGATATTAGAGATAGGAGTAAAACCTGAATTTCATGATTTTTAATAGTCCCTATAACTGCTCTATTGTGCTTATCTGGAGGATCCACAGCCCCTGTGTTCTGGTCTCCTACTCTGTGCAAATGTTGAGTATGTAAAATACCTTTTCCTGAACAGATCTTCCCTTTGCATGGAAATAACTGTTACAAAGTGAGAGCTGACATGAGTGTCAGGTGAAGGGATGTTGTCTGTAAAGAGCTGATTCACTGCCTGGCAAACCACGAGTTTTCCAGCTCCTGTTGGGCTGAGCAGCAGGAACAACTGCCAAATAATTCCTGCAGGGAGAAGGGTTCTGCAGAGTGCTGTTTGCTGCTACTCTTTTTTACCATTGCTCCTTGACAGCAAACTGAAGATAGGGAGAGATCTAGTGCCAAGTTTTCCTCAAGTTCTGCAAAGGTTTTTCTTCTGCAAGCACCAGCTTCCTTCTCCTGATTCTCATTTTCCTTCTGAGGTAGGATTTCTCATGAGTCTGTCTTGCTCTAGAGCCACCAGTTCTACAACTATTATTTTGAAATTATAGTTGATCATTAAAAATTGCTTTTCCAAACTTATACTTTGCAGTCTTTCCATTCTCGCTTATGCTTCTTCACCACTGCTCCAGTCTGGAACTGGAATTCAGTTTGACTGGTCCCTGCTGTGCTTTTCTGCCAGCAGGGACAGGCAGGACAGAGCCTGACCTGCATTTTCCTGACCAAATACACCCAGTAACATCTGCACACCAGGGATAGCAGTGACTGTTTAGTGAAGGTTGTTTTCTGTCTGCTCTGTCACCCTCAGAGCACCCACATGATGTAAAACATGGATCCACAAAGAATATAATTTCAATAACATTACATAGCATTATTGGCCTGCTCCTTATTTTTCATCTTAGGCTCCCAGATGGTTTGGGTTGGAAGGGAGCTCAGAAATTAAACCATCAAAGGATGTACAAGTAAACTTAGGACAATAAATCTGCTGTGGAGTGATCTCTGTTGAGCAAGACCTTACACAGTACATTGAGTTTCTGTCTTTGACAGTCTGTTTCTAATGAAAAAATAAGCACAACAATTTTTTTTTTCCTGGAACAATTTGAAATTATGTACATTTATGCAACTCTTGTTATTATGGATTTTCTAGAAATATATTCTTGGTGGGGATGTGATAGCATAGCTATATCTCAAATGTCATGGTATCCATGACCATCCACAAATACTTTACTCTAAACATTTTTTATGGTAATTCTGAATGAATGCAGAATCTGCAAACTGCTTTCACCTTGATTTCTTACAGAAATTTTACATGGCTTCATCTTTATACTGATTTGCATCATTTAAATAAGGATTTTCCAGTGATTTACAAAAATACATAATGTTGCTGCAGTCTTTGGGGCTGGAATTCTTTTGTCCCATCATAAAAAAGAGTAAAGATCTGTCAAATCCACTGGTCTAAATGTAAACACCCTCCTGTTATAGTGGCACAGGAATTCCAATAATGCACTTCAGAGCTGCAGTGCCAGATACATTTTCCTATGGCTCATGAATCCTGAAAAGGGAAACAAGCTGCATTTGCTCCTCTCAATTATGGCATGAATTAAATGCAGCAGCTGAAAGCCTGACATGTTTGTTGCTTCCATAATGCAACAGTGAGTCAGAGTTAATCCAGGCTTTTATTTTTCCTCAAAGAGCAGCAGAAAAAAAAAGAAATCCTTGTGCACATTGGTGCTGAACAGAAATAACATGTTTTACTGATGTAATTTTCGTTCCTTATCTGCTGTATTTTCTCTACTTCACGTGCAGGAAACGGACTGTGAAGTACTTGGAATTCTTGCAGTGAATTTCAGAGTACTTTTGATTTGTTTGTTCCCCAGTTCCTGTCCACACCTTACTCTGTCATCTCAGTGAAAACATTATTTTATTTAGGAGAAACTCCAAGTGGGTTAAAAAACCCCAAAGGCTCCATCTTTTACTGTTGCAAAGCCAAGTGGGAATGTCAGCTGGACAGAGGAAACCTGTGGCACTTGGGAGATGCTGCAGTGTCTTTACTCCTTTTACTCAAAGTCCAAAGAGGTGAAGAGACCTGAAACAGTCAAACCTGTGGCAGGGGGGTGGAACTTGATGATCTTTAAGGTCCCTTTCAACCCACAGTGATTCTGTGATTCTCTGAAAGATCATGAAGCCTTTTGGGGAAGGTAAAATCTCTTTAAAATCTCTTGCTCAGAGCACTTGGGTTCCATCTCTGAGAGCTCTTTTTGTCTCCCCTGCAACACCATCCTGCAGGCCACGATCCAGAGAAGGTGTAACAGCTATTTGACCTTATAACTGGGAATAAAAACCTCCAGTGTGGGATCTCTCCTGGGATAAAGGACCATTAAAGCTCTGTCTCCCATGTTTAATTGGGTGGAGCCAATAAGATGGGAAGGAGACCAGGAAATCATGCACACTTTCTCATCTCCTTTCAGAAGTCCCTGCAGTGTTTTGGGGGTTTTCCTTTGTTCAAAGTTTGCCTGACATTCCTCACACTGTTTCAGTAATTCCTAAAACTATTCAATACCTTCACCTCACACTCTTGATCTAGTTAGCAAAAACCTTTTCCTATTTAATACCCATCCAAGTAAAGCTGCTGCATTCACCAAATGCCTTTGTGGTTTGTACACATCAGCATGATGTGCATTATCCAAAGTACTGCCAAAATTTGGGATTCCTACCTCTGTGAAAACCTTAAATGTCTCTGGCATTCCATTCTCTCTGAATGCCATCTCCATTGTGCCTTTAAATCCCTAAATGCTGAATGCTTTTCCTCATATAATTTTACTAATTCATTCTACAGTTCAAGAACAACTTTCTTCATATCCAATAAAAAACCTAATATTTTAGTATATTTTTTTTGCAGTAAAATACATTTTAAGTTTGAATGGAAGCCAGGTGTATTCCATAAGCATTTTCCATGCAGGTTTCCTAGATTCAGCACAAGAGGTGACACAAGGCCAAAATATTCCAATTCTCATTGATCTTGAATCAGTTGCCACTAAGACTTGCACTGTTTTTTCATATTTTTTTGAACATGTTTCTGCTAAACAGGCAGATGGGAAATTACAGTTGAAGACATGTAGAAGACAAGTGATTGTTCCAGTTTGGTGTGTGTGCAGGAAACACACACAGGAAAGGCAGGATAATATAAGAATTCTAACTGTTTGCACTGGAAAATTATCCTGAATGAAGCCATTATCATCCCCAAACTAATGAATTCAGTGCTGTTTCCCTTACTTTAATGGCTACAAAGCAACAGCAGAATTTGCAGTGGTACTTGGGTTTTGTGATAGGCCAGAACAGAGGACAATAACCTTCTATACAAAAAGCCCTAAATTATGAAGTTAGGGGGGAAAAAAAAGCAACTTCTTCCCACTCTTATCTCAAAATTCATTGTATTCCCTCTCTAGTTTATTTGGGTTTATTTTATCAAGAATATTGTCCTTAAGTAACAGCTCATTGTAAATTTGAGGTGGGAGATGCTGGAGGATAAGGAGGAAGCTCATTTCCTCCACATATATCCCCAGGTAACAAGAGTGGTTTATTTGGGTTATAAACTTTTGATTAAAGGAATATATTTTGTTTGATATCTGTACAATGCCTTGTATAACAGGACACAAATTTTCTTTGTGGGTTCCTGGAAAAGAACATGAAACCTAGATGAGAAGATATTTAGAATATTGATCTTAATTTTTCTTTCATTCCAATTCCATTCAGATACTTTACAGCCCTTTTCCTAAGTGCAACTATTGAATTGGGAACTGTTGTAGCAGGTAAGTGGTGAAAGCAGGGTGATATTATTACAAGTACTTCAATAAAAACCAATACTGTGAATAACAGGAAAAAAATAATGTTTAAATACTTCAAAAATAATAATAAAAACGTGAAAAATTGGAGGCTCCCCCTTACCTGGGCTGGTTATGAAGTCACAGTGTGTGAAGCCTGCAATGTCCATCCTCTTCAGGAAGAGAACCAGGCTGGTTAGGTTGGATTCCTGTACCTTGGCTGGGAGATGTGGTTTCATTTCTTTCTCTGCAAATTCCTCAGGATACAAACAGAAGAGTTTTCCTGGAAGAGATTTCAAGATAATTACCTTTATTTAATTTTTTTTATCTCGCTTTGCCACGTTGAGTCTATTAATAATTTGAGCTAATGGATTTAAATGTGGAGCTAAGAATTCTACCTGATGAAGACATGCCCAGAATTTGTTTATGCATCTCTGCTTGACTTTTGCTGATAGGCTGGGTTAGAACAGAGTCTGCTCTGATTCTAGGATTGTACACCTTGAAATGAAAGAGATATTAAGCATCAGATAAGTACATGAAGGCTACAAAAAAATTAATGGTCTGTACTGAATTCTTCTCTAGGTCATTTTACAGAAACAGGCACAGTTTCATGTGGGTTTATTTCACCAGCTTGGAAATGAGAGCAGTCAGCACTGACAAAGTGACAGATGTTGTGCACTAACTCTGAGTGTGCTCTAAGACAAATGTCTTCTTTTCTGAAGAAATGTGCATCACTAAAGCAGAAAATGTACAGCCACGGTTTCATCAAGAAAAGCATCCAAAATCTTACTTATTTCTTCCAATGGCAGAATGTAAATGTTATCTGATAACATTTTGTTCCATAACTGCAGGTTTTTGTCTTAATACTGAGATCTGACAATTCAGTACAGGAGACAGAGGCTGTAGCAAAGGAATACTATGCCTTATTTTATTTTTTTTCTTAATTATATTAATTTTGGCTAAACTGGAGCTGATTTACTCACTGTTCTGGCCACCACATGATGTCCATAATACCACAGTGTGCAGCAAGACATATAAAACTGCCTGCATAAGGCAGCTTTTTAGTTATGTCATCTGAATCAGCTTTGTCCACTTTAAGCAGGGTTTTAATAAAAAAGAATTATCCTTCAGTGCAGGGGACAAATTTCCTTTCTCCAGGTAAATTTATGATATATCCCAACTGCAAGACTTGGGTGGGATCTTGTGCTGCACAAAACTTTGCCTGTTCCCTCAGTGTTCAGCCACACAGATTGGATGTGAATTTGAACTGCTGAGGGATGAATAGTTCAGGACTAAAGTTCAGCTGTTGGGACAAAATAATTGAATTACAGGTAAAAACTGCATAACATCAGAGGTGTTTTGATGGCAATCAGGACTGTTGGAACTGATTTGTTCCCATTTCTTTGTATTTTAGATTCACAGAAATCTGGAAACACTGAATTTTACTTTGGGTTTCAGGTTACCAGGAAGTGAGATTCATTTCTGCCACCCAAGACACTGCAGTTCCAGAAATAAGGTGACTTATGGTCTAATTAGAAAACTGCTTTGGGGTTCTTCTTCCTTTCACACTGAACTATGATTTTTAGCTTTACTTCAGACTGAATTAGTTTATAAACCCCGTATTAGAACCTTTAAAAATGGCAGGTTTTTCAATGAAAATGAAAGGTACTGGTAGTTCACAAGCTTTTTCAGGGCTAATCAGGATTAATGATCCCTGCTCCAAAATTATAGGAACACTTGACTTCAATTTTGGTTATTCCACCTTGTAATACAGAAGGAAACTGGTTTATATTGTTTCTTTTGCCTGTTACTGCAATATTTATTTTGACTAGTAAGGCAATTAGGACAATTACAAAGCCTGTAGTTGTGCAGCTTTCAAATTCTTGTGTAATGACCTGTTCCTGCATAGTTGCTCATTCTTTAGTTTTGTATAAATTAAGAAATGAGAGATTTTTTTTTTATATTCTTACATTTTTTTATTAGTCTTTAAAAGGGTGGGAGACAAGAACTGAGGGCATCCTTAGAGTGAACTGTGAAAGGTCAAAGGTGAATTAGACAAACTGCAGCATTTGGAGGTGTTGGGATGGTGGCACAAACAAGGTTAAAAAGCAGAGGTTCCCTGTGTGAGCATCCCTTGGTGTTCCATGGTCTGTGGCACCACGTGGATTATTAAATTATTAAACAAGGAATCAGGTTAATCTACTAACCCAGGGAATCTGCCAATAGTTACCCAAGAACTGTGACCAAAATTAAGGGAGTGATACACATGAACTGTCATTAGTTGGGTGCCCAAACAAGTGGCAGTTTCAGCTGGGAGTGTGAATCTGGCTTTAGAAACTTGAAAATTTTGGGTTCTGACTGAATGTGGGAAGTAATTGTGATTTCTTGCTTGGTTTTCACGTGCGATGCCCATGAAATCTATTTAAATTTTATTAATTTGTATATTAAAA